>OX465041.1:517399-758138 GCA_949841015.1 Aplysina aerophoba
CCCCTCTCTCCTCCCATCCCCCTCCCACCCCTCCCCTTCCCTCCCTCTCTCCTCCCATCCCTCTTCACCCCTCCCCAATTCAATCAATGCTGTTATGATGCCATACACAATCAATACCAAACCAACTACCTCTTCATTCCCTGACATCCACCACAGAAAACCCCATCCCATCCCTGCCGCCTTCCCCTTGCAGAATGTCTGAAGTATCTTAATCATTCCATATAAGGCAGTTCAAGGAGCCCGTTAGGTACGTAGGTGGCAGTTACGTATGTAAGTGTGCAGCGACATTGCAGTTCACACTGCAAACAGCATGCATTCCACTTTGTTATCACAACTGTGCTTTACGGGGGAGGGAAGGGTGATGAATGACCATTACCAATGAAGGAGGTGTCTGTTGCTTCCCAAATCCTTTGTAGGCTAAGCCCTACCTTGTAGGAGCCATCTACAGCGCAACAGGACGTGACATCATTTGTAATGTGGTGTATTGTCAGTATGGTACAGCTAGGGTGTCTAGTACTTCATCCGTTATTGAAGGAGTGCAGCTGTACTGCTAACGGAGGGGGTTTCCCCGTTTCTCCTCCCCACCAATCTGACACATCTATTCCTTTGTATTAGGTACTTTGTACTTTGCACTTTGTACTATTAGGTACATATGGTGACAGGTAGGTGCAGACATTTGACAAGGAGTGATTACTACAGGTAGACTTGGGTTTAATTTATGTCACATATAGGGATTCCTTGCTAATGTTGTTCAATGAAAGAATGCCATTTGCCAATGATATTGAATGCCATCTGAGAGTCTACCAGCTGCAGGCACATGATCCTTGGCCTCACAGCTCTGAGTCAGCTGCTTGCTAAGCAGTCCTGCAGTTCATTGTGGTGTGATGTCGCTGCCAGTACCTCCTTGGCATGCCGTAGTCACTCCTGTCCAGATGAGAGGGAAATGTATATATATATCCATATGTAGTCACTCCAGTCTGCTGTATGTGTGGATGGCTGTGTTTTGATTCTGAGTTCAGTTTTAAATGGTTTCTGTTATGGTCATCTCTACCTATGCGCTCCAACTCAGAATGGGCCAGCTCCGCTCCAAATCTGTCCAGAAAGGGTGTATGCTATTTTGCAGTAACGTCCACCGTTAATAGCCAACGTTCCAGTTCCACGGTGCGCGATTGTTGTAGTTTAAAGGAGCGCTAATGGAATGTCCATTGGAGGTATGTGCTTATACGCTAGCAGTTACCTAGGACCTCAATCTGACAGGATGTTCTTTTCATTCAAATTCTTAAGATGCTCGCACATGACATAGCTACACGTGCAAGAGATTCCCAAGTCAAGAGATTGTCATGCACAGAAGCCACATGACTGTGAATTACGTACAATTAGTGAAGAATATAATTTTATCTTCAATCCTGATCTTTCATCAGTCTGAGTGTTCAATGCTGTATATATTGTATTGCTATGCACTGCATGCTGTATTAGGATAAAAGAGCCCTAACCCTGTCACTCACAAAGCTCATTTCCTGCTTCAATCCCTTCTCTCATCACCTTACCAGGAGCTTGTGTTACTCTTTTCTATTGGACTCAAATGTATTGTGTACTTTATGTCTATTTATCTGTTGCACAATAAGGAGTAGTGATTGTGCAAGAGTGTTTCAAACCACTGGCACCTGTTGTTTACCTTGAGGTAGCCATAATTGCTCCAGGTGGTTGACCTGTTGCATGGCTTCATGGAATGCGTGCGGTGCTCCAGCCGTGTCCGTGGGACACTGTTGGGATTGCGTGCGGTCAGGCACCAGGGGAAGCTTTGAGAACTGTTAGGTAATGGCAATTGACTTGCTTGCCTGCTGGAGGCACTAGCACTATATTTATGTACATGTGTACGTACGTACGTGTGTGTATGTGTTTCTTACCTCAGTGAATCGCCGAATGGATGAGTGGGTGACTCTGTCACGTGTGGCAGTGCAGAAAGGTGCGCAGAAGGACTCACCAAAGGAGACGGTTGGACTACCAGAGGTGTCGGGGGATGGTCCGGAAAGGAAACTGACTCGCAACCAGAAGAGGAAGCATGATGAGATCAGCCACATCCAAAAGGTGTGTGTGTGTGTGTGTGTGTGTGTGTGTGTGTGTGTGTGTGTGTGTGTGTGTGTGTGTGCGTGTGTGTGCGTGTGTGTGTTTGTGTCTCCTCAAGTGTGGTCATTTCCATGTCTGTGTATCTGTTACAGTTGCCTCCTTTAATCCTTATATGTGCATGATGCAGCTTTCAACTTCCTGGAGTGTTCCATTGAATTCTGTCCACCTCTTTCCTACTGGAGGTGCTGTCCTCCACAACAGTACTAGTAGAACCCCTGAATTGACTGCACCGCAGACTCCTCCACAGCAGACACCAGTAGGACCAAAGAAGGCTGTCTTGTATAGAGAGGTGCCCCTAATTCAGAGGTAGATATGTATATGTATAGTAGCTCTATGTGGTTGGGACTGCAGACAGAGCCCTCATTAGAGAGGTGTCCTTGACTCGTAGTAGCCTTGACAGACAGGCTCTTGTGCATTACTGTATTATTATATTATTGTATATGTGAATACCAATGGCATATGGCACGTGAGACTCTGTCATTCTAATACCATTCCAATGCCTATTCCACAACAATAATAGACAGTACTGTACTTTATACTTAATCCCATGAGTGATTGCAGCATGCAATGTGAAAACTGGACTAGAAACCTAACACGACTGTCATATCATGTGACAACCATTTATTACATACCTAGCTACCTTTGTGCATGTGTTTGTGACCTCCTGCGCGACCTTTGCTGGTTCATCTACGGTAGGGGGAGGGAGGGGGAGGGGCTGGGGTGAGAGAGGTATGTGCACCTGTCAGCTGATTGGTGCATGTTTTGTCTACTGAAGTGGGCCTCGCTTTTATACAGCCAACACACATAGTCCTTGTGTACAAGTCAAATATGTCATGCGTAAGTATATACGTATAGCAAGGGAGTTTTGTTTCTAGTGATATGTAAGGCTATGGGAGTATATACTTTATCCCCTTACTGAAACATGGCCCACCTGTGACCTTTGACCTTTCCATCTAGGTGTTGCTTAATTGGTGAGATCATGTTGCCATGCTAGCAATCCGAAGGGGTTTGTGAAAGGGACGGTGCAGGGGGAATGTCGGAACGAAGACGCTACATCGGCTCAGACCCGACTGAGTGTGACAGCTGCTATGTCTTAATGTCTTAATGTGGCATTGCTGTGTGCATGTAGTATGCCAATTAATGTGGCCAACTGTTGCTGACGTGACAATGACATCATTGATCGTGTGGCTATGAATACAGTAGTTTAGCTTCTCCTTATTCCTCCTTACAGAACACAGCTGATTTGTGGGCACAATGATGCCACACTTCATAGAGAATGCACTTGTTATTATTTACTTACAGTGCACTTGAAGGGACAGCTGATGTCAGAGGTGTCCAAGTGTACATGTGTATATTACCTAAGGGAGTACTCAAAGTGTTCTTCATACTCACCAGCTGAGATCACACCAGGGAAGCACACATTGTCTCTGTTCACATGCTATGCAATCCCTGCAGCTGCGTGTATGTGTTATGAACTCGATCTGTAGCTGTGAATTGATTGGCGGTTTGAAAGGGTGTGGCACATGCTATCTTGACTGTGCTTACTTAGGATCATCATAAACTGCTGGCAGAGCTGTCTGTAGGGAGGGTACAGCAGGCCAGACAAGTACTCTGGCCACATGCAGTGGGCTTTATTTTGATTATATTACAGCATATACGTATATGAACAACCACAGACAGCAATACTGTGCTGTCTGATAATTATATTGTCTGTTATATACAAGTGCCAATAACTGTGGATAATATACTCCCATGTACGTACATACATACGTATATACACATTCACTGATCGATGTAAACTTTGTATTGAGTTCCACAGAAGCTGGACATTAAGAATGCACTAGGTAATATTGTATTGTACCAATACATAATGAATACATACAAATATATAAACAATATAATATAATTTTATGTGTGCTACCTGTCAGGGGATAAAATTGCACTTGCAAACACTTGTATATATGTACATACAAGACCGATGAATGATCGAGTGATAAGAGTGTCTAAAAATAGATACAGTATATATGTGTAATATAATAATAAATGATGAACATATACTCCACATGGGATGCACACTTACAGTCTGTTAACAGTATAAGTAAAGAGTGGACATCAAATATATATATATTATACAGATCATGAACATCAGACCCTATGCAATATTATACAATGACTATACATCTGTCCCGAATATGTGTGCGTCATGTTGTGTCCACGTGCACTGTTCACTTGTCAAAGGCGCTTGCCCAAGGCAGATAGTGCTCGGTGGTCTTTGGATTTTTACATTCACAGTGTCTCGGGGCCTCCCTGTTCTCCTCACAAACACCACCATCACTAAAACAGGCGCTATGACAATAGCCAATGCTAACACCACCACACTCCCCATCACCATTACCAGTGGCTCCTCCAACCATGAGGTACGAGTAACTGATGGTGTAGTGGTGGGAGTTGGGGCAGTAACCGATGGTGTCGTAGAGGGGGGCGTAGAGGTCGTAGTAACCGATGTTGTAGTGGTGGGCGTTCGGGAGGGTGGCGGTGCAGAGAATGAAATGGGCACATACCCCGACCAGTAGGACCAGCCTTTCTCCTCGTAGTCAGATGTCGAGCCGCGCACGCTTGCCCCACTCACTCTGCAAGCCACCGTCACATTCCTGGCCCAGTTCTGCAAATTGTAAAGGGTCAGCTTGTTACCCACGACCTTCCATTCTCCTGGCGTCCAAGACGATATTACGCGGTGCTCCTTCTCGCTGCCATTCTTGTAGAAACAGTCTACCTTGCTGACAATGTCAAAAGGTCCAAACTCGTCGTTCACCTCACAAGTGAAGATGGCCGAATCTCCGATGTGTACCTCTTTCTCCTTCTGTCTCAACACAGGTGTTGGCTCCGTGGACAGATACACTGCGCCGCGGCTGTGTGTCACTGTGTGTCCTCTCCTCACGGAGCAGCCATATTTCCCTGATTGAAAGGTCGCAGCGGTCAGTGTATGGGTTGCCTCATTGAAAGGAAAACCGGCGCTACCGGTGAACAGCGTTATCCTGTATCCTGTGCCAGACTCCAACCAGATCTCAAATGCATCGATGTCATTCACCAGTTCACTCATTGCGCACTTGATCTCAACGTGCCTCGTGTGGCCACGGCTGAAATCGACGTACGCAGCTTCATTTTCCCTAACGATTCCCTGACCTGATTCTAGCGCAATGTCCACGGTAATATTTGGCGAGGCAGAGTCTACTGCGGGACTCAGCTGAGGCCACATTAGACCCAGAATAATTAACAACTTCTCCATAATGCGACCTCAAGTTCCAAGGGGTTGATCAATTGACGAGGAGTCCTTTCTGAGACAGATCCAAACGTTTGCTCTCTCTCTGCTGCTTTAGCCTTATATATTCAGCACTTTGTGTGGGTGATGATATGACGTATGCCATAAACTGGGAGTTTTCAAGGGGATTCCCCAAATACATTCGGTAAGCGTGACTCTAAACGAACTACTCATAGGTCTGCGGCATGCCCCACATCTTTTATCATTACTATCAGTTACATTATATATCTACCCCAGCCAGGACTCGCCAAGCTGCGTAGCTATAGTGCATCACGATCAATGCTGTATTCAGATGACTGAATGGAAGTTTATTTTAATTATATATATAATTGATTGAATATTGTAGTATTGCTGTACATTATAGTAGGTGTGCCATGCCATATATGTATATATATATATATATATATATATATTATATAATTGCTATGTGCATCATGTCTCCACATTTTCTGCGTGATGAAACCCTGTGTATTCTCAGCATGGAGGTAGACACTGTATACCTATATATACATAATGGTGTGACTAATGGTATGCCGTGTACAGTGACATACGTATCAGACACTACCCCTCTGCTGCCATGTATGTGAGCTATATTCATGGATTCATCATTATTTAAGTATATATTTGAACTAGATACATATATTGTCTTTCAACAAAAGTTAATTTATTTCTAATACAGAATCAGTATATATTATTATACTAGTCATTCAATTATAATACACTACGATTGTTAAAAAGATCGTATATACACCCCACAGTCATAATATTATATAAAATTTTTAAAAATACAGTAGTATCAATTCTGTGTTTAAAGAGAATAGTTAGGTATATATCTCTGGCATAAAAATGATGAGTATTCATAAATAAAAGATAACAACTGTTATATAGAAACACATAAACACACAATTACATTCATAGAGTGTGTAACAAACTGTATGAACTCTATATACACATGACGTCACAGGCTCAGCCGCAACCATAGACTCCCTCTGTCCAATGCCGCTCACTGTCACTGTCACATATGCATGCTCCTGGCAGTGACGTTACAACATGTCCAAGTACTGGCAGCGGAAGGCGAGGAGTTGGGCTTAGATCTTTGGAAGCAGACCTCCTGCAACCTTCTCCAGGGGCTTGAACGCGCTCACGGGAGTGGGGGTCGCCAGGCATCCCTTGCTCTGTGCCACCCAGTGGCTGCGTTCGTCTCTTCCTCCACCTCGCAAACACCAATGCTAACGGGGCCAGTGTGAGCAAGAGCAGTGCTAGCAACACTATGCCCACAGTGACAATGACCGCAGTGTGTGTGTGGCGGAATACAACAGGAGCTGGGGTTGGAATAATCTCAGTAAATGATATTGAGACAGGCTGCGAAGGGTAGAAGTAACCTCGAAGGTCAAAGTCCTCAGCTCCTGAACCCTGCACCGATAGTCCAGTCACTCTGCACAACACTCTCACACTCTTCGCCCAGTCCTGAACTGCGTTGACAATCGTCAGCTCTGTACCATTAACTAGCCATTCTCCCCCAGGTGTTGAGTAGTTTACATTATGTGTGTCTCCATCTCCATCAATGTACTGATAGTCCAGTTTTCTGTCGATTCTGAAGGGACTTAACGCATCTTCCACTTCACACACGAATCTTGCAGTTCCTCCGTTTGCTGGGAAGGGCTGCAACTGCTTCAGTGACACTTTGGGTTTTTCTCCCAGGTACACTGCATCATCAGACGCCGTCTTTCCCTCTTCTCCTTCTCCAACGCATAAGTACGCTCCAGGGAGGAAGGTTTCCTTCTTCATGCGGTAGCGGCCGGTGTCATACGTCTCCGGTTCGCCGCTGTGCACACGTGTCGTCTGCGTCCCGTTGTCTCTCCTGTGTATCTCGTACCCTGTGTATAGCTCAGAGGCCGGCCACGTGCATTTGATCAGTATTTCGCGGATACGGGTGTCCCAGTCCACGTAAGCTGCCTGCCCCTCTTTCACGGCCGTCTCACTTCCGAATTTTCTGATTGTCGCCGACACTTCAGGCTTTGAGGCTGCGAAGTGAGGTAATATGAGATAGATTAGTTGTGCGAGTACGAAGACTCGTGCCATTACGCTTGCTGTACACGGTTTCTGGTGTTCACCAGTTACTCTGACTCCATGAAAGACAATGCACCCAAAGTGAGCGTTTTATAGACATCATTGGGACTTCCCAGGGGGGACTCCACTGCCAGTTGACCAGCGATGCAGTTTGACAGCCTTCGGGGCCGATTATTATCCTGGATAGTCCTCAGCGTGACTTCCAATACTATTTAGAATGGAATTGTAAATGGCAATAGGAACCGTAGAACTGGGCAGACCCTATATTGTACACAGACTATCATTCAAGGAAGACGCCCCTGTACGTACCGGTATGTAAAATACGTTTTAGCTGGTGGTTTGTTCTTTGTGTGAGTGACGGGATCAGGTGCATTATCCGGACCAGCGCTTTGTGTACAATATAATTATGACGCCATATTTAGCACATAACTAACCCTAACCCTAACCCTAAACCTAAACCTAAACGTCATACGGAACGCTGGTCCGGATACTGCACCTGACCCCATCATAGCTACATGTCTGTGTACACAGAATTAATCCTGATGAGACCTTACGTAGATGACAAGTGTTTGTAACCTCATAATATTTGACTTCCAACATAACCGCGCATATACATTTACAGTGTAGATATTTCTATAGTAGTGAGACAGGTATCGTCCTCTCTGATCATGAGCTTCAGGTAGCTCAACGCAGCGGGCTGCTGTTGACCATACTAGTGAAATGCAAGGCATTGTGGGGGCGAGCAAATACTCACAAACACATGGACATGCCCTGGGCCACATCCACACACACATAGCTACATGCTTACATACACAGTTGGCACAATTTTCGCTGCAGCACATAATTATATCAATGGCAAAACAAAATCTCGAGAGTATATATAGGTCAATAGCGTTAGGTATTGGTACATGGTCCAAAATCCAGCTATTGCTGACTGTTTTTTGTCAGAGAGTTCGACAATAATTTATGAAGTATTTCTACCAGGAGGTCCAATGTCTGGCATGGCATAAACTTCCTCAATAGCTGCAGGGGACTCCTGCACCCAAGGCTGCTCCAATGATGGCAATGGACTTTGCTGTATTGTGCCAGCCTCAGCACTCTCCAAAGCCCTTCTGTCTCTGTCCCTGTGCTGACGCGGCAGGGGCCTTTGTGCCTTGAGTGTGCTTCATCTGCTGGAGCCTTTCTCTTGCTGTTCATGTGTGCGCTTTAGAATTCCTCACCCACCCCCTCCTGTCACAAGGAGGCCACTGTCCAACCCAGTCCTATATAGGTGGAGCATACAACGTTAGACAGGCCCAACTTCGGTGATTGGTAGCTGTAGAACCTAACCGTGAAGGGTGCAGCACACTGCTCACCTACCCTGCACTGTTCTTGTGGAGGCTGTGAACAGGGTGTGAAGCGCTACAATGTATACATAGCTATCTGCGGTGACAGCTAACCATGAACTCGAAGGATACAGCGCGCACCCTGCGTACCTCCCCGGAGGTGGCCTTGTGTATGCCGCGATGAAACGAACTCCTTGTCAGATGGCCGCGTCTATTTGCTGGGTTTAAGGCGCGCTCCAATGAGGACGTATGGACCAGGATTGGTATATGCACGACGTACATACCATCAATGGTGTGGACGCGACGTATGAACGTACATACCATATAATATAGTATTGACACGACGCAAGACCCAACCGACCACCCACCCAAGGACCCAAACTTCTGGTTTTCACACTACCCAGAAGAGAGGGGCTTCGCTTCACTCGCCCGAATTATATATATATAAATATCCTTGATTTCTTCCTTTATACAGTGCAAGTTATATATCTATCTATATTAATAAAGAGGAGTTGAAAACGGTTGTGCGCGATAACCTCGCGTGCGCGCAGCCAAATTGCCACAAAACCTTCACAGCGCTTTGGAACCTCTACCGTAGAGTGTCCTCGAGGGGGCGACGAGCGAAAATACGCTTCGGCCAAGGAGCGCGCGGCGAAAAAACAGAAAACGACCGTCCGCCATTTTGGTTTTACGGAGAAAGTATACGGACTTCCGTGCACGGTTCGCACATTGTTGTGGAAGCGCCGTCTAGAAATGTCATCGTGGGAACTAACATGAAATATTTATGCATGTGATAACAAAAGTTACATTGATGATGTTCGATGATGTACCCAATAGCATAATTACAACCATGCATTCTGCAGCTGAGTAGGCTCAACAAACATGAATCTGTAGATATATGAAGCATGATTAGCACAAGGCTGTGAAAATGTTGATAGGCTGTCATGATGTCGTCACATGTTGCCAATGTTGTCATGATTAGCACATGCTGTGAAAGGTGGTTCAATGCCCAAGAGGAGATGCTCGCGCTCTCTGGCACGCAAAGGCATGTAGACAGACCATTGTGCACAAATAAGCTACAGAAACATGGCATGTTCTGTGGTTTGCCCAAGCCAAACTGCCAGAGAGCTTGCTTCGGCTACACATTCCCGGGATGGTGCTATTTGTATATGGCCAAGAGCTATACAGCTAGCTATCAAATGCAAGAAGAACTGCGAATTTAGCTAACAACAGTGGCACCATCAAGGCTCTGTCATTGAATCAAAGTCGCCGGAGCGCCGTTGAAGGGCCGCTGTCGAAGGAGCGCCGTAGCAGTGAAGCCCGCCAAAGGCGGGCTTCACTGCTAGTAATATATAATTATATGTATATATATATGTCAGTCCACATGTCTATATATCTACATTTATATATCTATGTATCATTGTGGATTAATTTAAGTTAATGTAAGTTTGATTTGTGATTTAATTTAGATTATTTATTATTATAAATAATAATATCTGAAATTAAGTACATTTACATCACAGACTCACCGACACCATACATATGACACATGCAGGATCACTTCAATTCAAAATATAGATGAAGCCATGGCTAATAAAAATATAATACATACCAACATTAACATATATATGTACTACATATAACACACACCAATGTTAACGTTCACAAAATGTTCCATCAGTTCATGAACCCTGCCCCAGGTGCCTTGTGCCAGGGAGGGGGGGTAGGAGATGATGATTGAGCTCTTTCACCATACGTACATGGTCTCTCCTCTCTCGCATGATCTGTAAGCAATCGATCCTCCTGTAAGTGTGAAGGTAAAGGACACACATCAGATCAACACTTCAGTTGAAGTGACTCGCTGGTCTTGTGTGTGAAAGCTTTTGTGTGCATCTATAATGTTGATTGATACGCCACGCAGTTTGTCGCGTGCACACAAGACTATAATTTATTACTACATTAGGCCGGTGATTAACTCCTTAAAATCCACACTTCAGTATACAACAGATGACATCTGACCTCCACCACCTATTTTAAGGATCTCATCGGCTGGAGGTCACAGAATTAATTTAAAAGTGGAGTACACAACGATGACGACAACGCACACAGGGTCATTTACAGTGTTGTACTGATGTTAATTAAGTGAGTAAAACTTCAGACACATTGGAGTGTGCCTGTGACCTCTGTTTGCCATTTAGTGTACAAATTCCTGCGTACCATACGTACATAGACATAATCACATCGCAGAGATTCAATACATGCGCCAGCAATCCATGGAAAGAACTAAAAGAACTTTCAGCAAAGCACACACACACGGCTTCTGCAGCAGGACGAACAATGCCGTCATTGGACAACGCACCGCTCAGCTTTCATTGTGTTCAATTGGCTACAGTTTGCGGTTCACTCACCAAATCACCCTCAGCAGATAACAGTGACGTAAACAATAGCCTCTATCATTAGTGGATATGTAAGTGCATTGTAATTAATATTTACTATTTAATACCACAATCTGAGGTCGACATCAGCCATCTGGGGATTTCCCTATTAACAACTTACTGATCCACTTTTGTACAGTGTACAGACACACATACAACACCAAGAACAAGACAATGATTGGTTGTATACACAATTTAGTGTATACAGACACATATATAATGTATAGTAATGAGTATAGTATTATTATTAATGTGCAATACTTAACCATATGCAATACCTAACTGCATATTGTTCAAGTGTATGAGTGGTAAAACTACAGAGCCAATGCTATGTTACCATGGCAACCATGTGAAACTGGTGGTTTAAATTTGAAGTCAGAGACATGGCAAACATGCAGACATGCAGACTGCTGGAGAAAGTGAAAATGTAGCCATGTATACGTACATACCTACATACGTACGCACATACGTACAGCTGCATGTGATTAGGCTTGTGCTCTCTTCTCATCAAGACTCCACTTCTCCACAGATTATTCGTAACCAAAAAGATAGCAACTCAGTACTTTACTGATTAGTTACAGCTCTAAGTGTATAAGTGTCATGGGACGCCTTCCCTTGCTTAAATCTGCCTTCATAGCCTTAAAATTTCTCAGTACATATACATATTTATTAACACACACACACACACACACACACACACACACACACACACACACACACACACACACACACACACACACACACACACACACACACACACACACACACACACACACACACACACACACACACACACACACATGCACACACATGCATGCTCACACACGCACACACACACACACACACACACACACACACATGCACACACATGCATGCTCACACACGCACACACACACACGCACACACACACACACACACACACACACACACACACACACACACACACACACACACACATGCACACACATGCATGCTCACACGCACACACACACACACACACACACACACACACATGCACACACATGCATGCTCACACACGCACACACACACACACACGCACACACACACACACACACACACACACACACACACACACACACACACACACACACACCACGACAGCGATGTGACAGCCATTACAAGTGAAACTTCTCATGCTACCCTCTTCACACTCAGCTGTGTGTAGGACATAGCAAACAGCTCAGCTGCGTCTACACAGAAAATGAAGCTACTTTATGGATCCTTGAGCATTAAGAAACTCTCTTCTTAGTCCACGTGTCTGGTGCAAACACCTCATGTCCTAAGGCCTTTGCATAGAGGAAAGGATTTATGAATATGATCACGTGGTAGAGACTTTCACTGAAGAAAAGGATTGGGTCTTAAAAGGATCAATCTTCGATCTTCACTTACAAAAAGACAAAATTAATCAACAGTAAAAGTTCTGAATGCAGTGCACTAAGGCCTATGGGCTGAACCACCTTGCAATCAAAGATGTTGCTTACCCTGGTACACACTACACAATGCTCAAGATAAATGCACCTGTTATCAAGAACGAAGCAATGTACCTCTACATGATCGTAATTACAGTAATTAAAACCATTGCAACTGAAAAAGGCACTGAAGGCCCACAAACACCTTCCCCTAGTTAAATTCCAGTTTCAGTTATGAATCTTTCGTATTCCAATACACGGTTCCATTACTTGGTCAATGCTTCAGGGAGTGAGTGAGCGAAGTTCTAAGTTCTCAATTACTGTATGTGCTCAATAATTTCCCCTGACATCCGTAAGTAATCAGGAAGCGTGACCACAAACACACACAGGGGAAGTGTCACACACCACTGCATCTGGTGGTTGTGAGGTTCGTTGGAATTGCTTCAACTGAAGCCCCTGGGGGATAGAAGGGGTTGCTGTTACAGCAAACAGCGCATACGTTTATCCATACCATCTACGAAAGCTTTCATTTTTGCGATGTGCTTGAAATTGCTCTACCAATGGCTGCAGGCCTAATGAGACTTCCTGCTTCCTGGCAAATGACCTATACCTCCCAAACCATTCACCACTTTCACCCGTGTACTCTGAATGGTGCAAACACATTGAGAGAAAGCAACGAACTGAGGCCAGCAAAGAGAAGCCCTATGTGTGAGGGATTTCAGCAAGTTCCCCTCACGTTCTAAACGACCCTAGTTATGCAGCCTCAGTTTGAAACATGTAAAGGGGAGAAAGGACAAGGGAGCCTCAGAACCACTTGGGGTTCTGGAAGACGCATCATGGGGAGTCCCAAACATTACACCCTAACATCCCCTTTCAATTGTATACTCTTTCCCTTCTCGTGCAGTGTGATTGCAACCCCAACTCGCGGCCACATTCCTTCTTGCACTAGACGTACACAATGCCATAATCTGCAAGACGTATGGCTTTGGTACTTTGAGAACAACACCACGTAACCCAGAAGGCTGCCACTCGTCTTCTCTCTTTGGAAGAGAACAGTGTCCATCACAGCCATCACAAGCACTTCAGCACATCCTTACGTACATCCCTTTTGTGACCTTTCTGTTCACTTTACTCCTCAACCCTTCCCAGAAGGCAACCACTAGTGTTACTCTCTACTACGTTGGAATAGCACGGGCCTATTGCAGCCATCAGGCGCTGTATATATGTTACACGCAAATTTCTAACCTCCGCAAACCTCCAACCCTCAGGCATGTGACCGGAAGCGCTCTGGATGGTATACACTTGATCTTCAACATATAATTCATAATAATTATAATGTAGCAGATACAATGAATAACATCTGATACAGTATATGCTCAAAATCAGTTCGCTAGTTATCAGCAAACGTAGCAATGAGCCTCTATGGTGTCACCTTTGCCGTACCCTGACTTCCCTTCCCTCAAGTGCACTTTCGGTTACACATTACACTCACCACAGAGCGTGGGAGAAGTGCTTGTAATGCATTGTAACAATTGGTCATTATCACTTCACTTCACCTAATCGCTAACAAGCGATTGCTTAGTGACTTTTAGACGCTGTTGGCCCTTTGGTGTTGATAAGGAGTGGTATTCACCGAAAATGTCTAAGCCTTTATTTCAAATTATAAGTGTTCAGCTCTGTGTGTTTGTTGCAGGTATGTAATTTGTCCTAGAGAGAACGCTGACAGAGTCGTGACATGTGACGTGACAGTCAACATGTCAGTGATGACTGTGGTCAAATGAAGTAGTTGTCAGGCAAATACTCAGTAGTGACAGACAGTTAGAAAGACGGTTTGACCTCGGGGGACTCAGTCAGTCAGTCATTCGTACATAAAACAGTTCTAGCCCGTTTCATGACTGGTGAAAAGCCATGGGGCATAACCTCTCACAAATTGTCCATCTTTAGCACCCATGCCATTTGCTTGCCTTGCCATGCCTTGTTTGTTCTGTGCCAAAGAATGAGCCTCCTCAATTGCTATTGGTTGATTGATTTTCTTACGAATGTGCTCATCAAGATCTATTCACCACTTCCCCACATGACCACTACACATACGTAGCAGTGAATGACAACCAATCAGTGAGCTGCTTCGACCTCGAGGGCCTTCATGAGTCATAAACAGTCTTGTCAGTTTCGGGACTAGTGAAACCCCACAAGATCAAACACCTCACAAATAGTCCATCTTGCCACAATACGTGTTTGCTCCACAGTTACCTCACTTTGTTCAATGTCAAATCCTCCCCCTAACAACCACTACAATGCATAGTGAAGGCAGCCTATAGCAATTCAGCATCCAAATATGGCAGTACATTACTGACCATTAGTATTCAAATGTGGTGATACAAAGGGGTCTGCGTTCACTCCCTCTAGTCACATTCCATCCCCTGCACCAGGTGGCGCAAATGGATGTCTTAGTCACTGTATTTCATGTTGATGGACGCAGGGTTTGGGGAAAATTAATTAGCAAGGATGCAACATTGTATAAACAGGGGGTGCTTTTAGGGGTATTCCCCCAGAGGGCTAGAAGTGGAGGTGCATCCTGGGATAGGAGGTGTGTCATCGTCAGGCGTCTACCAAGTATGCATGTATGTTCCCTCAGGGTACCATGCATGTACGTATGTATATCAAATGGTGGGTGCAGTATGGCTGTGTATGGACATGCCCAGCTACCACTGGACTAGCTGAATGAGTTGTTCGGCTGTTAGCAATCTTGCAAGATTGCTAACAGCCGAAAGCTGGCACCTAGAGAACCACCCCTTTCTCATGCCTGAATCTCCCGAGAAGTCCTCTTTTCAAGCCTGTAGCGGTAGTTGTGGTACTTGTGCAAAATGGCTGCTACTTAATGCTGTTGGCTAATTTGAGATTACCGAAGATGGGCAGTTCTCTGACGCAAGCCTCACAAGAGGGTTGGAACTCGCTGGTGTTTCAAACAAATACTCTGGTCTTCCTAATGGCAGACATAAAGTTGCAAACAATTGTCATTTTCAGAGCCTTACTTTTTAGTGTGGCTTCAGAAATCAAGATTTCTAAAAAAATAAAAAATATGAAAGAATTTGAATTACCTTCTTACCGGATACAAATTTTAGGTAATTTTAAAATCTATTAACACCTGTTTGCTAATAATACCAAATGGTAGGGTGGTTGGCTAGGCAACCACTTTACCGGAGGAATGCCACTGCGGTGCAACTGTGACTGAGTGAGTCCACGCGTGTGTGTGTGTCTGTGTGTGTGTCGTGGACGTGATAGTGTGTGTGTTGTGCGTGTGTTGTGCGTGTGTGTGTAAGTGTTAGTGTGCGTGTGTATGTGCACGTGTTAGTGTGTGTGTTGTGCGTGTGTGTGTAAGTGTTAGTGTGCGTGTGTATGTGTGTGTCCTGTATGTCTCTGTGTTTGAGCGTGTGCCTGTTTGTGTTTGCGCCTGTATGTGTGTGTGTGTGTGTGTTCAGGCAATTAAAATGAGTGACTGAGGGGTTTCACTTTCCTTGTGCACACATGAACACTATGCCAGCAGCTGTTCTGAAAGTGTGCAAGTGCTCGGTCACTGTGGGTTCGTTGTGAACTCACCACCATCAGTAGGAAACGTGACAGGTGACAGGAGATTACCCTGTCTCAAGAGTTATGGGATAGTTTCCAAATGAGGAACAACCAACATTCGGTCCCGCTTATCTCAGTGTTCATCTATGTGTATCCAAACATACCATGGGATAGAACAATACTTCCCTCTTTGACGATGGGGAAGTCCCTCGTGTGTTTTGCACAACAGCATGCAGTTCACAGTTGGCACCATACAAGCCTATATTAAGCATTACAGCTGCCTGTGATGTCATATGACATCATCATGACATCATTTCCTCATGGCAGTCAAATATGCGCAGTAAATGAACATACACAGATCCACAATACAAAGTATGTTGTAATTTTCTACAACCAAATATGTTCACAACACAATGATCACATGATGGATGCCAACTGGCTTCAATTGGAAGGGTATTGTCATCTGTGTCCTATGTGGATGTCACACATGTAATCTGAGAACACAAAGTGCTCAGTTTGTGCACACTTTGTTGGTTTGGAATGTCCATCTTTGGAACAACAAGCAGCTGCAGCAGTCTGTGTACTAGTCACAGACATCCCATCTTTATGCACCAACACCATATGTGGGCAAAAAGTGCACTCGCTGACTCACCCTCTGCACGAGGTCAGAGGATGTGTGGAGTTTCCTCCTTCCTCGTGCTGCAGCTGAATTGAGGTCGCGAGGACGTCATCGTCGATGCACATTCACTGCCAACTAGTGGGGGCGTATTTGTGAATGAAAGTAACTCAATTGCTTCCTAACACAGACATGATCACCTAGACGTTCACACTGAGATGAATGAGGTGCGGGTGCATTCCAGTGCCTACCGAGTGGGTGCGCACATTCACCGCCAACTTCAAGTCTAGTTTGTGACGCATCATATAAACAACAAGTAAGGATGCTCTCTTTATCCCGAGGGCCTTCCCCGGTCAGACGTACGTCATGGTGTAAAAGTGGTGGGCGTATTTGTGAATGAAAGTAACTCAATTGCTTCCTAACACAGACATGATCACCTAGACGTTCACACTGAGGTGAATGAGGCGGGGGCATCCCTGTGCCTGTTGAGTGGGTGTTAAAGGGTCTCCCGCTGGTATTGGCGAGCCCTACGATGATGTTTGTACATAGATAATTTCACTGCAGTAGAGCTGTCTTTACCAGAGCAACACGGAGCAGAACTGGATTTAGAGTCAGCGTGACTAAACAGGTTTAGTGAGCGTCACACACAACACAGTGGGGGAATATTCAGGTTTCTTTGCGCACACTGTACATTTAGTCAACATGAACACGTGAAGAAGTGGGAATGGAACTGACTGCTAGTCCCAATTTGAATTGAACATGATTTTGGCCTCAAATGACAGGCAAAGAGATTGGGAGCTAGCTTCAATCTTCCTCCCTTGGTGGTTTGGCTAAACAGACAGCTTCTGAAGCTTTTGTGTTCATATGTGATAATAATTAATGATGATACGTGTACATTGGCTGTCATTTGCAACAGTTATAACTGAGTTGGTCTATCGCATTGCATGCAGGCGGCACATGTACCTACGTACTGGCACCTTGGTCCAAGGCAGGGCTACGTTTTTGCATGACACACACACATACGTACGTACGTACATACATACATACAAACGAGTACTTAAACAAACATCTTGTCTGTTTTGCATTGCCACTGACGATGACGACTGTATAGTCATCCTAGTAGTGTCAGTTCATTCAACGTTTGGTTCTATTCTAAATTCTTGGCTAGTGAAGTCCGGTGATAGATGAACATACAAACGTCACTGCACTATAGGCCACTAATCTAAGTAATAATTAATAAATTAATATAATTCACAGAGGCTGTGGAGGACTGGGGGGAATAATACAATAAATATTATACAAAGCATAATTACACAAATACTGACTCATCAACATCGATCATTGACCCCCGTTTTATCGCCTGCAGTATAATTGACCACCATTTTCTCAACTACCATTGCATGCTGAGCTGGCCAGCGACTCAAAGCGACTGCTGCATCATATTAGCTGCCTCTTAACTAAGTCTCATTGACCACAACTGCCATAAATGGAAACAGAGAGTTGCCGCACTTCATTCTGTTTCACTACGCAGTGAAAGGGGTCGGTGCATATCAGCTCAATCACAACCGAAGGGACCAATCACATTTAAATGTGCTGATAACAGTGATAAGACCCGTCCCCTATATCTATTGCTCCATTGACATGAATTAACCAGAAAGTGTTGCTGAGGTTGGCTATTTATTCATAGTAACGTCTCTGTAAAAATATGGCACAAAATAGTAACACAAATATTCACCAAGAAACCCTTCAGGCTATATATTTCAGCCACACATGAACATGATAGATGGTTACTAACATAGTAACAGGACCACACTTACACACTACCTTTTAACGCCACATACATGAGTGGCTGTGCATGTGTTGCACAACAACCAGTCAGTGTTGCACAATCACCAGTCAATCTGTTTGCACAGTTGCACACAGGGACACATACGTACTGTACATACACAGTCTACATGAGCTTATGCAGAATACTTGTGGGTGTTGCACAATCATCAGCCATTGTTGCATAATCACCAGTTAAGTTTGTGCAATCACAAGCAGTGTATTGCATAGGTGGATGCAGGGGCATGCACATACATACATAAATCAGTCATCACTGTCATGTGCTTCGGCATCGCCCTCGGCTGTCAATGTTGGCACGCTGTCAGTGTAACACTGTTAATGATTGACTGATTGTATCAAAGCCACCAGAGACAGCAGAAACAGGACTGAGTGGAGGAGGGAGAGGGGGATGTCCTGAGGCAGGTAAACCAACCACTTCAAGGTCTACCTGCCACAGGACGGTCACACTGCTCTGGTCTCAGGAAAGTGCCACCCACTCTCAGTTTGCAGCTCACCACTCACTGACTCAACACTGGAACACAACAGCACAGAACAAGGGAACTATATTGTCATGTAACCCTTCCCGTGAAGGAGACTCTTGGGCAAGCACAGCTATGTAGGAGTCCGATGGTCAGCGCTCCAATTGATCTATACAGTCCGAGGACTAATTGACCAGGTCAATTAAGAGCTAGGTCATACCATCACAGTCCCAGAACCTTTGAAATGGTGAAAAGAGCTCTACTAACTGAACAGCACCGCTCAGCTACACACAGTACCTATGTACGTATATACCACTCATTAATCATTCCTGTAAAGGTCTGACTGGCTATGAAGACGCACACTAAATCTTGTTCAGAAATGGCAGCCATCAAGAAACTGGTTATTGTAGACATTAATAACCAACGGTAACGGATATACTGTACAACATTTACAGATGAAGGACACCACAAGTTACCACAACTTCAAAAAGACCAGTTTGCCGTCAGCGCATAGCTCAAACAACAGTTGTACTTCCACGCACAGTACTTCCAACAGGGTGTCCAGCTGTCCCGGTTCAGAGTCTCACACATCACTATCTATAGGCCTTCATCCATCTCCCCTTGCTCAGACTCTTGCATCATGCACTGCTAACACACATTAATAACATACTCGTACAGTAAGACCGAGTTGCCTGGTTGCCTAGTAACTGAGGGTCATCCCCAAAATGCTGCATGTATAATGCCTAAAGACTACAATACCGGCTATACGCTCCTAGAAGTACTGCCCAATTGCAAGTATTGGCTGAACATGCAAACACTGTGGAATATAAGAGCCCTTGATATTAGAGCCCATGTACGTATATAGTTTACAATGATCAGATATTGGAGCCCTGGCCCAAGGCGTGATGGATGGATCAGAATATAAGAGCCCTTGAGGTTTGCATGGTTCAGATACGTATTAGTGCCCCCAAGGTGTACATGGATCTGATATAAAGGCCCCAGGCCAAGGATTACATGTACAAGATTTTCATCCATAAGAGCCCATGAGGTTTACAGGCCTAACTTGGTCTGCATGCTTCAAATGTAAGAGTCTCAAGGTCTGTGTGATTCAGATATAAGAGCCCACGTGGTCTACATGCCTCAAATGTAAGAGCCCCAAGGTCTGCGTGATTCAGATATAAGAGCCCACTTGGTCTGCATGCCTCAAATGTAAGAGTCCCAAGGTCTGTGTGATTCAGATATAAGAGCCCACGTGGTGTACATGCCTCAAATGTAAGAGTCCCAAGGTCTGTGTGAGTCAGATATAAGAGCCCACGTGGTCTACATGCCTCAAATGTAAGAGCCCCAAGGTCTGTGTGATTCAGATATAAGAGCCCACTTGGTCTACATGCCAAATGTAAGAGCCCCAAGGGCTGTGCGATTCAGATATAAGAGCCCACGTGGTCTACATGCCTCAAATGTAAGAGTCCCAAGGTTTGTGTGATCCAGATATAAGAGCCCACTTGGTCTACATGCCAAATGTAAGAGCCCCAAGGTCTGTGCGATTCTGATATAAGAGCCCACATGGTCTACATGCCTCAAATGTACGAGCCCCAAGGTCTGTGTGATTCAGATATAAGAGCCCACTTGGTCTACATGCCTCAAATGTAAGAGTCCCAAGGTCTGTGTGATTCAGATATAAGAGCCCACTTGGTCTACATGCCTCAAAAAGAGTCCCAAGGTCTGTGTGATTCAGATATAAGAGCCCACTTGGTCTACATGTCTCAAATGTAAGAGCCCCAAGGTCTATGTGAATAATGTGATACAGGTATAAGAGCCCACTTGGTCTACATGCCTCAAATGTAAGAGCCCCAAGGTCTATGTGATTCAGATATAAGAGCCCTTAGACTCCTTGACTCAAATGTAAGAGTCCCGAGTGCAATGTGATTTAGACATACGAGCCTGCTTTGTCTACATGCCTCAAATGTAAGAATTTTGAGGTCTACGTGATTCAGATATAAGAGCCCATTTGGTTTACATGCCTGAGATGTAAGACTCGCAGGTATGTATAAGTGATTCAGATATAAGAGCCCATTTGGTTTACATGCCTCAGATGTAAGAGTCCCGAGGTATAAGTGATTCAGATATAAGAGCCCCTTGAGTCTAAGCAGATCTGATTAGACACAGGGGGATGGTAGAAGTCATTGCTATAATGCTTGAACTGCAGTACACTTTGCCAATAATCACATGGATTCAGCAACAACCGAATGTATGTGTGGTGTTTCTGCTCAAGAAGGTCTCTGGAACTGGCATGAGCATTTCCGTGGACTGTGTCACAGCGTTACACCAAGGAAAGCGTATCATGGTGTCTCTCGGTGTGTTTCACTCGAAAGAGGTGATAATGAGCAGCTGACGTCACTGTGTTGTCCACGTGACGTGATGTCACCACTGTTGTCTCCTTTGTTGGAAGTCACTGCAGGGCTGGATGCCAGCGAGAAAGACACCTTGTCTGCGGTGCAACATGTTTCTCTGGTGATGATGTCATAGTGACTACCAGCTGTAGTCTGTGTCATGGCAGCCCTTCCTATCCATCACTGATGCGGGAAGATACGTGGGAAGCAGCTCCACCCTCCCTCAACGCTCTCATCCAACGTTAAAGGCTGCATTTACAGTATTGTTCATCCACTGAACATGACTGGGTTCTTTCATTTAGAGTAAAGATTCATTACCACATCTGTAAATAGGCAGTTCCTTGGTTTTCGAGTGAACGACACGTGGTAGATAGCTTCAATTAGCAAAACGTTTCAGCCCCAAAAGGGCCTTCTTCAGTTGTAAAGCAGATCAAGATCTGACATGACTGGGTTCTTCCATGTACTATGGTACGTATGTGTCAGTTCATGGCCTCTGAAGAGTATATCCTAATCTGTTAAAACACCTCTTCCTAACGGTCCCCTAGCTGGTTCCACCCTTTGTCCGCCTATCCGTCTTCGGTGACCCACACACTACGATACTCTGCCCTGCCTCACCTCCTGCTCCTGTGGTGTTACACCCTGCCTGCCTATTGTTGAAGCTGGTGTTAGCACACAACTATGTACGTGTGTATACTCCCACACATTGTGATGGCTACACAGAAATGTTAGTGTTTCCTATATAACCAATGAAAAGTGTAGGAGGAATCTGTATGGGTGGTTGCCATGGTGACCTTGAACCAGCTGTGGTGCAATAGCTGCCATGGCGATGACTTCACAGTAATGGCTGCGCAGAAAAAGTTAGTGTTTCCTATTCAATCAAAAGAGTAGGGGCAGTTGCCAAGGTAACTGTGAACCAGCTGTGGTGTTATATACAGCTACACATGTAAATGACGTCACAGCAAAGCAATTGGTGGGTCTTCAGTGCTACCTAGTAGGCAAACGTTAGTTGATTCCCTTTGAATTATATACAGTACATACGTACACCTGATTGATATATGGTGTGTCACAAACTAGATTTGAAGCTGGCAGTGAATGTGCATCAACTATGACGTCCTCGTGACCTCAATTCAGCTGCAGCATGAGGAAGGAGGAAACTCCACACACATCCTCTGACCTCGTGCGGAGGGTGAGTCAGCGAGCGCACTTTTTGCCCACATATGGTGTTGGTGCATAAAGATGGGATGTCTGTGACTAGTACACAGACTGCTGCAGCTGCTCATTGTTCCAGTCAGTGTTGCACAATCACCAGTCATTGTTGCAAAGTCGCCAATCAGGTTTGCACAATCACCAGTCAGTCTGTTTGCACAGTTACATACAGGGACACATACGTACTGTACATACACAGTCTACATGAGCTTATGCAGAATTAGTGCAGCGGGCAGGAAGAAGGGGCTAGCATGCCAGACTAGCGACAGACATGCTCTGTACCAGTGAAGACCTACAGAGTCGCGACGTCCAGCATCACTTCTCATCAGAAAACTGCTGAGCACTCTATGTCTTGTCCTAAGCATACTTACGCAGGTGATGGTGAGCGAATGATGTCAATGTTTGTAAAGGGCCTGAATGGCAGATCAGTCGGTTGTTATGCTTGGTGTGCAACTTTGTTTGTGTGGTTCTCCACTTACAGTATGAGGGTGAATGCAGAGTCATTAGAAATGTCTGAAAGTGAATATCCATTGGCTAGTGCTTATCTGTCATGATGTCACTGTGCTGTCTTCTTGTGTGTGTGTCCTTCAGTGGAAGTGACTGCAGGGCGGATGCTAGAACAGTACATTGGCTGTGGTGCAATAGCTGCCATGGCGATGACTTCACAGTAATGTCTGCACAGAAAATGTTAGTGTTTCCTATTCAATGAAAAGTGTAGGAGGAATCTGTAGGGGTGGTTGCCATGGTGACCTTGAACCAGCTGTGGTGCAACAGCTGCATGTTCATGACATCACAGCTATCAGCATAAAGGCAATTAGTGGGTCTTCAGTGCTACCACATAGGCAACTGTTAGTTGATTCTCTTTGAACTATCTGATAAGTCCTGGTCTGTTCAAGACCCGGAACAGAACTGGACACAATTAGGCTTTGAATGTAAAGGTCTTCATCTGCTACAGTCATCCCTTCCACGATTACTTCAGAATACTGGCTGCACAGACAAAGTGTTATGGGATGTTTCCCATTCAAATGTAGTGTAATACCTAGAAGGAAGCTGTAGGGGTGTTTGTTGTCATGGTAACCATTCAGATGTGGTGCAACAGCTGCATGCAAATTACGTTACAGCTAGTGATGGAATGAAGGCAATTGGCCGCGTCTTGGGCATTTCTGTGGAATGTGAGACAGGTGTTACAACTAGGTGAAATGAGTACCAAGGAAAGGGTATCATGGCCTTTCTCGGTGTGTTTCACTCGAAAGTCTTCTTTAGATGATAGTGAGCAGCAGACATCATCTTGTCTCCTTCAGTGGAAGTCACTGCAGGGCTGGATACCAGCGAGAAAGACACCTTGTCCGTGATGCAATACCATTCTTTTATGATGGCATCACAGTGAAAACCACGCCGTAGTTTGTGTCATGCCAGCCCTTCCTGTCTGTCAGTAATGTAAAGAAATATGTGGGTAGCAGCGCCTCACTCAGGCTGCCTGGACTGTGGTACAATAGATAGGCATCTCTATAGGTAGACATTATGAAAACAGACTCACACTTACGTAGCTTCCCCATTCGTTGTCAGAAGTTACTGTCATTAATAGTTACACTAGCTTCCATACACTAACAGGACTACGCACACAGATATGTAGATACTTCCATATATGGATTGTTTGCATATCAATTTAGTCCCCTTCAGATGGTCGGTCAATCATGATCAGTTGACAAACTTTCTCCCCTTGTCATCCCCTTGTTCCACACTTCATCAACTTCGTTATCCATATTCGGAAACCAAGCAGCAACTTTAAACTGCACGTCACATATTTCTCCTGTAGTGGTTACACCCGTTTCTATTTATAAAACACAACCACACTTCCATATACGGCGTGTCTGTGTCTTCCATATACGGTGTGTGTGGCTTATCCCTTCAAATCAAACAGAATTGAACACAATTAGGCTTTGAATGTAAAGGTCTTCATCTGCTACAGTCATCCCTTCCGTAACCAGTGAAGACTTCACAATACCTCTCAGCAATGCAATACGTTGAAGAAGACACAGCACTCTGTGGGGTCCTTCAGTCGCTAGGTTAATAATGCCTTGGCATGCACTAACCAAAGGTTTCAGACAACTTCGTTTACATAGTTCTCCACTTACAGTATGAGGATCAATGCAGAGTCATTAGAAATGTCCGAAAGTCAATATCCATTGGCTAGTGCTTATCTGTCATGATGTCACTGTGCTGTCTTCTTGTGTGTGTGTCCTTCAGTGGAAGTGACTGCAGGGTGGATGCTAGGACAGTACATTGGCTGTGGTGCAATAGCTGCCATGGCGATGACTTCACAGTAATGTCTGCACAGAAATGTTAGTGTTTCCTATTCAATGAAAAGTGTAGGAGGAATCTGTAGGGGTGGTTGCCATGGTGACCTTGAACCAGCTGTGATGCAACAGCTGCATGTTCATGGCATCACAGTTAGTGACAGTGGCAGAGTGTGACAAGTATTGGCATAAAGGCAATTAGTAGGTCTTCAGTGCTACCAAATAGGCAAGTGTTAGTTGATTCTCTTTGAATTATCAGTCTTGATCTGTTCACGACCTTTCCCTGATGGTCCCCTTGTGTCGCACTTCATCAACTTCACTATCCATCTTTGGAGATCCAAAGGTTAACATTTTCAGCTCCACCTCACCTCTTTCTCCTGTAGTGGTTACACCCGTTTCTATTTATGAAACACAAGTATACTTCCATATACAGTGTGTTAGTGGCTTCCACTCCCAGCGAGACAGGATGCCATCACATTCACCAATCAAGGGTCAGCATAAGGTCATCGTTTTGGAGCTAATAATCTTTCCGAAAGACGTGATGGTTGTTCTTCTGTTTGTACGGTGTGTGGCTTCCACTGGAGGGAGACAGGATGCAATCCCATTCACCCACCAGGAGGTCAAAATAGGGATAGGCTCATCATTATTAACATGATGTGTCGCATGCAATCTTACACACCAGCCTCCCTCCTTTGCGTTGTCACTATTGAGCCACGCGAAGGTAGCGGCCAGTGCCAGGGCCAGTGCGCGAGACTACGCATGTCTCCTGTACAGTCACTATTTGGTACGTAGTTGATAGTCAAGTCTGACTGACTCTATGTATTCCCGATATTTGTGTTGAACATACGTACATGGATTACCTCTAACTTCAGTTCCCTGTACTGTCACTTGTCAGTCATCCTAGTAGTGTCAGTTCATTGTACTGTCACTTGTCAGTCATCCTAGTGGAGCTCTAGTGTCACTGCACTGTACTGTCACTTGTCAGTCATCCCAGTGGAGCTCTAGTGTCACTGCACTGTGCTGTCACTTGTCAGTCATCCCAGTGGAGCTCTAGTGTCACTGCACTGTGCTGTCACTTGTCAGTCATCCCAGTGGAGCTCTAGTGTCACTGCATTGTACTGTCACATATGAGCAGTCGCCTATGGCTGAAGTTCATGTTGATTCATGTATAGATTTAAAGTGAGACTTAATATGAATTTTTCTGATGTCATCTTTCTTAATGGACTTAAAGCTGCCCCTGATTGGTGAATGTGGTAACATCCTGACTCCCTGGTGAGCGGAAGACACAGATGCACTATGTATATGGAAGTATACTTGTGTTTCATAAATAGAAACAGGTGTAACCACTACAGGAGAAAGAGGTGAGGTGGAGCTGAAGATGCTAACCTTTGGGTCTCCAAAGATGGATAGTGATGTTGATGAAGTGTGACAGAAGGGGACCATCAGGGAGAGGTCGTGAACAGATCAGGAATGATAATTCAAAGAGCATTAGGTATTATGTTCCTACTAGGTAGCTGAAGACCCACCAACTGCTTTGCTGTGACGTCATTTACATGTAGCTGTATATAGCACCACAGCTGGTTCAAGGTCACCATGGCAACCACCTCTACAGATTCCTCCTACACTTTTCATTGAATAGGAAACACTAACATTTCTGTGCAGACATTACTGCGAAGTCATCGCCATGGCAGCTATTGCACCACAGCCAATGTACTGTCCTAGCATCCACCCTGCAGTCACTTCCACTGAAGGACACACACACAAGAAGACAGCACAGTGACATCATGACAGATAAGCACTAGCCAATGGATATTGACTTTCGGACATTTCTAATGACTCTGCATTGATCCTCATACTGTAAGTGGAGAACTATGTAAACGAAGTTGTCTGAAACCTTTGGTTAGTGCATGCCAAGGCATTATTAACCTAGCGACTGAAGGACCCCACAGAGTGCTGTGTCTTCTTCAACGTATTGCATTGCTGAGAGGTATTGTGAAGTCTTCACTGGCTACGGAATGGATGACTGTAGCAGATGAAGACCTTTACATTCAAAGCATAATTGTGTTCAGTTTTGTTTAATTTGAAGGATAAGCCACACACACCGTATATGGAAGACACAGACACGCCGTATATGGAAGTGTGGCTGTGTTTTATAAATAGAAACGGGTGTAACCACTACGTACAGGAGAAATATGTGAGGTGCGGTTTAAAGGTGCACTTGGTTTCCGAATATGGATAACGAAGTTGATGAAGTGTGGAACAAGGGGATGACAAGGGGAGAAAGTTTGTCAACTGATCATGATTGACCGACCATCTGAAGGGGACTAAATTGATATGCATACAATCCATATATGGAAGAATGTACGTGCGTAATCCTGTTAAAGTATGGAAGCTAGTGTAACTATTAATGACTGTAACTTCTCACAACGAATGGGGAAGCTACCTACCTAAGTGTGAGTCTGTTTTCATAATGTCTACCTATAGAGATGCCGACCTATTGTACCACAGTCCAGGCAGCCTGAGTGAGGCGCTGCTTCCCACATATTTCTTTACATTACTGACAGATAGGAAGGGCTGGCATGACACAGACTACAGCGTGGTTTTCACTGTGATGCCATCATAAAAGAATGGTATTGCATCACGGACAAGGTGTCTTTCTCGCTAGCATCCAGCCCTGCAGTGACTTCCACCGAAGGAGACAACATGGTGACGTCTGCTGCTCATTATCACCTAGTTGTAACACCTGTCTCACATTCCACAGAAATGCCCAAGACTCTTGCCTTCATTCCATCACTAGCTGTAACGTAATTTGCATGCAGTTGTTGCACCACATCTGAATGGTTACCATGACAACAAACACCCCTACAGCTTCCTTCTAGGTATTACACTACATTTGAATGGGAAACATCCCACAACACTTTGTCTGTGCAGCCAGTATTCTGAAGTAATCGTGGAAGGGATGACTGTAGCAGATGAAGACCTTTACATTCAAAGCCTAATTGTGTCCAGTTCTGTTCCGGGTCTTGAACAGACCAGGCTTATCAGATAATTCAGAGGGAATCAACTAACAGTTGCCTATTTGGTAGCACTGAAGACCCACCAATTGCCTTTATGCCGATACTAGGCACACTCTGCCACTGGCACTAGCTGTGATGTCATGAACATGCAGCTGTTGCACCACAGCTGGTTCAAGGTCACCATGGCAACCACCCCTACAGATTCCTCCTACACTTTTCATTGAATAGGAAACACTAATAATTACTGTGCAGACATCAATCTTCATACTGTAAGTGGAGAACCACACAAACAAAGTTTCACACCAAGCATAACAACCGACTGATCAGCCATTCAGGCCCTTTACAAACATTGACATCATTCGCTCACCATCACCTGCGTAAGTATGCTTAGGACAAGACATAGAGTGCTCAGCAGTGTACTGATGAGAGGGGATGCAGGACGTCGCGACTCTGTAGGTCTTCACTGGTACAGAGCATGTCTGTCGCTAGTCTGGCATGCTAGCCCCTTCTTCCTGCCCGCTGCACTAATTGCGTGAGGGTGAGCATTTATCGCGGCAGGCAGGAAGGAGGGGCTAGCACGACAGACTGGTCTGCAACAGATGAAGACCATCATGGTCAAATCACGGCCGCCACAGTCACAATGTGTGGGAGTATACACACGTACGTAGTTGTGTGCTAACACCAGCTTCAACAATAGGCAGGGTGTAACACCACAGGAGCAGGAGGTGAGGCGGGGCAGAATATCAACACAGCGTATGGGTCACCGAAGACGGATAGGCGGACAAAGTGTGGAACCAGATAGGGGACCGTTAGGAAGAGGTGTTTTAACAGATTAGGATATACTCTTCAGAGGCCATGAACTGACACATACAATAGTACATGGAAGAACCCAGTCACGTTCAGTGGATGGACAATACTGTAAATGCAGCCTTTAACGTTGGATGAGAGCGTTGAGGAAGTGTGGAGTTGCTTCCCACGTATCTTCCTGCATCAGTGATGGATAGGAAGGGCTGGCATGACACAGACTACAGCTGGTAGTCACTATGACGTCATCACCAGAGAAACATATTGCACCGCAGACAAGGTGTCTTTCTCGCTGGCATCCAGCCCTGCAGCGACTTCCACTGGAGGAGACACCACCGTGACGTCACATCACGTGTCGGTGTCGTAGAGGCACATTATACATGTACAATTGTAAGACAGTGTCGTAGAGGCACATGCTACAATATACGTACTGTACATAGAACTACGAAAGCGATTTCAAGCTTACACGTAGTAACAATTTCAAGTAAGACCTTCCCGGTCGAAACGTCTAACTTGCACTGAAACTGTTGCTGCGTGTTTGCTCAACATCACTCAGTTCTTAGTGTTGTGAGATGTGTGTCCAGAGAGAATTTCATCGGTTACAGAACATTCAGATGGGGACCTTCACAGTCAACCACTCTACATAAAGGTGTATACATTATGTCCGCACAGACGTATACACATATGTCTATTAAATGAAGTTGAAGGGATGCCCTTCTAAAACACATGCACCATAAAAGGAAGAACATATAGTTGTGTTCTAAAAATAGAAACGGGTGTACCCACTACAGGCAGAAGTGAGGCGGGGCTAAACTTACTAGTGTGTGGCTCTCTGAAGGTGGTTAATGAAGTTGTTGAAATGCAAAGGGGCCATTAGGGGAACAGTTTTCAACAGATCAGGATAAACCATCAATAGGCATGATAGAAGTTCAATATGTTGAACGCAGCTAGCAGCATACCCATGTACACACTGATTTCAATGCACGGGAGGTCGCTTATTGGAACTAAACTGGAGCAACACAGCATATTCTAGTAAAAAGTTGGAAAATACTCTTAGCTTAGCAAACAAGCCTTTGATGTGTGACAATTGACTGTACTGAGGCGTGGTCCCGGTACGGCGGTTCACAGTTGAACAGACATACTCATTTCTGTCTCTGGAGCAGACAAAGTCACATGACAACCTTGTGACTTTCATCTAAAGGGCAAAAAGGGCTCCGGTAAATGGCGGTGCTACCATCCTGCACACTTGCTTTGTTTGGGAACACTTCTTGGCATGAATGCTGAGTGTCACTATATGCGAGCTGCTCATGGGAAGTATATTTCAAGTGGTGAGCATTCACTAGGTAATTTCTTTGCAAGACGTACTGAAAGCAAAGTGCATCAGTCGCTGTCTTCATCGTTGTATAATGATAACAAACTTGCATTCTTCACCCCAGTATTCTTTGCACTTGACATCTCCCTTTATCGGTAATGTTCAACTACCTTCATCAGTGACGGCAATACAGTTCTGTAACAAGACCCCACCATCAGTGATGGCAATACAGTTCTGTAACAAGACCCCACCATCAGTGATGGCATTGCAGCTCTGTAACAAGACCCCACCATCAGTGATGGAATTGCAGCTCTGTAACAAGACCCCACAGTCAAATCACCCACGTACAGTTGTCATTTCAGGCTGGGTGCATCACTACCCTCTAGGCTACACACACCATATATGGAAGTATAGTTGTGTTTTAAAAATAGTTACGGGTGTAACCACTACAGTGCAAGAGTTGAAGTGTTGCTAAACTTGCTAGTGTATGGCTCTCCCAAGATAGATAATGAAGCTGATGAAGTGCGCAAAGGGACCATTAGGGGAACGGTTTTCAACAGATCAAGAGAGATCGTAAAAAGATAAGTAAGAAGTTTAACATGTTGAAAATATAGCATAACGTACCCACTACAAACTGGTCATCACTACAAAGTTTATCTGAACTAAACTGGATTCTCCATATCAGACTGCACAGAGGGTTTCAGACTGCACAGGGGGAGGCCTGACTGCACAGGGGGAGGCCTGACTGCACAGGGGGGAGTCCTGACTGCACAGGGGGAGTCCTGACTGCACAGGGGGAGGCCTGACTGTACAGAGGGTTTCAGACTGCACAGGGGGAGTCCTGACTGCACAGGGGGAGTCCTGACTGCACAGGGGGAGGCCTGACTAATCAGAGGGTTTCAGACTGCACAGGGGGAGGCCTGACTGCACAAGGGGAGGCCTGACTGCACAGGGGGAGGCCTGACTGTACAGAGGGTTTCAGACTGCACAGGGGGAGGCCTTGTTGCTGTTTACACATGACAGAGTTGTAGTCGGTTTATTGGTGGGAGCAAGTGATAAGGGTTTCATATTCACCGCTGCTGCATCGATCCTTGAATCTCATTGGATGAAGGTCATATCATTAGCATAAAACATTTGAGACAATGAGTGGCAAAAGCAGCTGTGTTTGAATTTAACCACTTCAGATAACACAGATCACAGTCACACAATAGACAGTTGAGACACAAGTGTACTGCACACGTATATACAGGCGTACTTTCATTGTATGAGTGTGTGTGTCTGTCTGTGTGTGTGTGTGTGTGTGTGTGTGTGTGTGTGTGTGTGTGTGTGTGTGTGTGTGTGTGTGTGTGTGTGCATGCGTGCGTGTGTGTGTGCGTGTGTGCGTATGTGTGTTTGTGTGTGCGCATATGTGTGTGTGTGTGTGTGTGCATGTGCGCATGTGTGTATGTGCAAAGAGCAGTCTTAAGGTTGCCTCTCAGAATCTCCAGAACAGCGGATGAAATATACGCTAGAAGACTGATGACCCCTTTTCAGTTGTGAAAGAAATGATGTACAAGTGCTGCATAATGCAGAGACACTCCTTTGTTGCTGTAAATTCCTGAGTGGCTAGGGAAATCCGTCCATAACACTGAAATCTTCATTAGTGTACAGTTGTTGATACAGAACCTCTGCTTAAGACATTTTGCCATCCGTAGTGATGAAAGTATCTACAGGGTGATAAAATGTCCGAACAAAGTTGAATATCAGTGAGTGTATAGAAACAAAGACGTCAGTGAAACACTTTTCTTTGACAATTGCAAACTGCTGAGAGGGCTGCATTTGCCTGCTACGCAGCAACAAAGACAGTCAAAGGTTCTCGAATTGAAGATTTCTGAGTGACTACAGTAGGTAGCAGTGGAGAGAGTAGTAGGTTTGTTGAATGCCAGAATGACCTGTCCACTAACACTTAAAACATGTTTCATCACAAGTCTTCGCAGCCACTCTGGACTGGACAACATGCTTTACATCGACGGTTTAATACAGCAGTACTTAGTACACACAAGCTTGTAACACATCGTACGGGCAGTACCAACGGGTACCCACATGCATTATGAAGGGGTGCCCTAGCAACCAGCTGTCAATCAACTGCTTCATTAGATATTTCTACCTTGTGTATGCATGTACTGTATGTATGCGTGTATGTATGTATGTATGTATGTATGCATGTATGTATGTATGTATGTATGTATGCATGTATGTATATATGCATGTATGTATGTATGCATGTATGTATGTATGTATGTATGCATGTATGTATGCATGTATGTATGCATGTATGTATGTATGTATGTATGTATGTATGTAAGTATGTATGTATGTACGGTACTTGACACGGAAAACTTACCTTTTTCCGCAGACACGCCGCATAGGTTTTCCGAAGGTAGCCGCGCAGCAATACGCGGACGCCCGTGCGGCAATGCGCGGATCGCCAGCGCGGCATTCTGCAGATCGTCTGCGCGGCAATGCGCGGACGTTCCGCGGATCTATACAATGCGGAAGAGGTCCTGGAATGAATACGCAAGCGTACGCACTCGATTGAAGACGGGTATTGGCTGCTGAAGCAGTATCCTTGCAGTCACGCTACCGCTGAGGGGCTCTCTCCACTGTTCAGCCATTTTATCATTCGTACAAGTCGACGTTTCACGTTTCAGGTCATTCGGCGCCGCTTATGAAGGACGTGTGTTGCGAGTGTACGTAAAGGCACTGTACTGCTACGTACATACGTACCTACTGGGTTTCGTTTTCCGCATGAATCCGCGCGGAATTCCTGCCTCCATAGATTCTTCCGCGCGGAATCTTGCGGAAAATCACAGCGGAATCGTGCGGAAAATCCGAGCGCGTCCGCGTGGATATCCGCGTCCGCCTGCACCGGAAAGTCGAGGAATTCGTCGGAAAAATGTAAGTTATCCGTGTCAAGTACCGTATGTATGTATGTATGTATGTATGTATGCATGTATGTATGAAATGTTACGAGTGTTCACAGGTATATACTACATTGACACATGATCATTTCAAATCACTTCCTGGCTAATGATTCTACTAATTCTCCAGCTAGCAAACGACTTCCTTGGAAACCGTATAGAGGCGCGAGAATGTAATGGATCTCCATTTAGGGATAGGTACATGGCTTCTGTGGAGAAGTGGTCTTGTAGCAGATGTTTCATGTGTGGTGGAGTACAGTATGGGGAAGTTTAGGGACTGGTCCCTGTAGAAAGGTGGTCTTGTAGCAGAGGTGCTTCATGTGTGGTGAAGTACACTTTGGGGAAATTTAGGGACTGGTCTTTGTAGAGAGATAGTCTTGTGGTAGAGGTGTTTCCTGTGTGGTGGAGTACACTATGGGGAGGTTGAGGGACTGGTCTCTGTGGAGAGGTGGTCTTGTAGCAGAGGTGCTTCAAGTGGGGTACACTATGGGGAGGTTGAGGGACTGGTCTCTGTAGAGAGGTGGTCTTGTAGCAGAGGTGCTTCATGTGTGGTGGAATACACTATGGGGGGGTTGAGGGACTGGTCTCTGTAGAGAGGTCTTCTTGTAGCAGAAGTGCTTCATGTCTTCATGTATGATGTGCTATGGAATACGCTATGAGGATCGAGCTTACATTGGATTTGCATGATGAGACATACACACGTACATATACAGTCTCTCCAGACACCACCTTAGGGAATAGACACAGCTCCTTCAATTCTTCCACACAATATAGAATTAACTCCCATGCTACAACCAACCCATACAGCACACATAAATTCTGCTACATATGGTGCCATTTGCCAAGGACACCACCATACCAATGATGTACACATAAATACATGCACACATACATACATACATATGTACATACATACATACACACATATACATTCCCGGATTAGTGAGAGCTGTCAAGCTGAGTTTTAGTGTTGTATGGGTGCCCGCATATGTAGGTGTTCATTAACTACGTACAGTGGAACCTCTCTATAAAGGGCACTCTGAATAAGGGACACCTCTCTATACAGGACAGCCAGCTGGGTCCCAGTGGTGTCCTCTATAGAGAGGTTCCACTGTATACAGGACAGCCAGCTGGGTCCTAATGGTGTCCTCTATAGAGAGGTTCCACTGTATACAGGACATCCAGCTGGGTCCCAATGGTGTCCACTATAGAGAGGTTCCACTGTATACAGGACATCCAGCTGGGTCCCAATGGTGTCCACTATAGAGAGGTTCCACTGTATACAGGACAGCCAGCTGGGTCCTAATGGTGTCCACTATAAAGAGGTTCCACTGTATACAGGACAGCCAGCTGGGTCCTAATGGTGTCCACTATAGAGAGGTTCCACTGTATACAGGACAGCCAGCTGGGTCCTAATGGTGTCCTCTATAGAGAGGTTCCACTGTATACAGGACAGCCAGGTGGGTCCCAAATGGTGTCCTCTATAGAGAGGTTCCACTGTAATGTTACGGACAGGGGGAGGTTGGGGGAAGGCATTAAATGTGGACGAAATCTACCATTTGATGTAAATCCTGTCTGCATTTGCATGAACCCAATCGTCACTGATGTGAGACCACCATACGTACATACGTATGTCAGTACGAGTTGGCTAGGTATTGAGAAATGTGTGTTTGATGACGTCCTGAAAAAACTATTTCAAAAAGTATATGTTATTATATGTATATTAACATTCGTACAAAATATTGTGTGTATTGGCGCATTCACTGCCCCAAAACAGAATGCCCTTTCTCTGAGCTACAACCTATAGAAAATCCCCCGAAAACCACCACCTGCACTGATGGAGCTCACTTCCGACACTGTTTCCCTTCACATTACAGCAATACAAGCCTTGCAAGTGCATTTGTGGCGTATCAAAGGCGGAGCACAAAGTGATTTTTATCGCGGGCACACATGTATGATGTGATGACATTAAGATGTTTCCAACTGCCACAGCCGAATGGACTTCCCGTCAGCAGATACGTATCATGTGTGACCTCCGTATGTGAGAACGTGAGTGGTGCAATACTGCAACTTAAAAAGCCCCAATAAAGACCGACCTTTCATCACACTACAGATTAAATCTGATAAGATTCCAATGCAGTCTCTATTTGGATTCCTAAAATGACAGCAGTCTGACCCTGCCGCACAAGGATGATGTCAACACAATTTAAGCGTGTTACCTCACGTGACCACATCATCGTCTGACTGCCCTTTTGTCTTTTTACATGCTTGCCTGTAAGTGTCAATTATTCACTGATGAATTCAGCCGTAGGTTGCCGAAACGTCTGAATTACTGTTTCAGTGTTCTGGCTAGTGCAACGAATCGATCGATAGGAGTAACATCTGGCTCTTGTAGGGGAATGACTGTCATGATTCAGTCAATATACACACTTGTGGCTGGTAATGTTTAGATGTAGGTGATGAAATTTTCATACGTGTCAAGTGACACACCGGGTGTATCTGAGTATGTCAAATCTGACAAATGTGGCATTCTAGATGTACGTGAGTGCCGAAAGGGTCATGCCATATGGTTACTGACAGCGAATTGATGAGGACCAACAACACAACTGCCGATAACACTCACTAGCGGGTTGTTTCTCCCGGAGGTCTTTGTCAACTGCTTGCAAGATACGGGTATATAGCAGCCACCTCTCACAACACTCCTCATCTTGTAAGCAGTTGACAAAGACCTCCGGGTCGAAACATCCTGCTTGTGAGTATTACTAACAGTTGTGCTGGTGCTCACCAATTCGCTATCGGTGTCAGTTCAACTCAACTATGAGTCTCTACAGCATCATGTCATATAGAATAACATATGTAGTGTACAATATGGAAAGAAGAGAGCTTAACCGTTCCCCGAGATATTGTGCGTCTGTTCCATTCAGGGTTTTAGGGATACGCAGCTGCACAACGTGACGCAGATCTTCCACTTAGATTAGGCTGCAGCATGTACAGCCGAAGTGCATAGTGTGGTGACGTGCACACAGATGCACACTCATCAGTGGTGAAGATTTAAGGAAGACTTTGAAATAACACAGCTATTTGGTTGTGCACACGAACAAACTCAGCACTTTAATACATTGTTGGATAGATAATTATGTCCCCACTTCACACAGTGGTGTGGTCATTTGCTCTCAGTGTGTCATTTGCTCTCAGTGTGTCATTTGCTCTCAGTGTGTCATTTGCTCTCAGTGTGTCATTTGCTCCCAGTGTGTCATTTGCTCTCAGTGTGTCATGTGCTCTCAGTGTGTCATTTGCTCTCAGTGTGTCATTTGCTCCCAGTGTGTCATTTGCTCTCAGTGTGTCATTTGTTCTCAGTGTGTCATTTGCTCTAAGTGTGTCATTTGCTCTCAGTGTGTCATTTGCTCTCAGTGTGTCATTTGCTCTCAGTGTGTCATGTGCTCTCAGTGTGTCATTTGTTCTCAGTGTGTCATGTGCTCTCAGTGTGTCATTTGCTCTCAGTGTGTCATTTGCTCTCAGTGTGTCATGTGCTCTCAGCATGCAACTTTTGCTGAAATGGAAACAACCAGTGCTCGCATACGTACGTACTTATAGTAGGTGACTTCCAAATAAGCACATACATACTGTACCTCCACAATTCCACAAGGAATTGACTAATGATTGTGCAAGAACTCTGCTACAGACCATGCGGACATACGTACGTACATCATGGTAGACTGTGAATAACATTAACACTGTGGCCTCATGTACTACACATGTGTCTTTTGACATGACATCCCGGGTGAGATCAATCACGTCTTCGCACTGAAGAAGACCAGAGCATTCTGGTCGAAACATCGACAAGGTTTTCAGCCCGTTTCTAGCTGGTATACATACACAGAAGAACCCTTTACTGTTGATGCAACAGCTACATAGCTGAGAAGCCCCCGCTTCAGATCGATTACATTTTGACCCACTATGGCCAACACTCCTTACATGATAGTCCACTGAACTGCTCAACCACCAACAGCACCAACATGAGAGCCCCTAATTTGGGGATACCACCAAACAGACATGCTGCGCATAGTGTGCATGCACGCACAGATCCCCTTTCCTGTGTGGTATGTGTGTGGTGCAAACACAACGGGAATTCGAGATGGGATGTGCACAGAACGGAAGAGCATATTTTAGAGTCCAACTGCCTAAGACGAAGGTTAACATGTCAGCCACTCGCAATACGGAGTCAATCTTATTGATAAAAGACAGAGTTGCCCACTCCGCGGGGTTAACAGTGGTAAGAAAGTGACACAATGACCACACACAACCAACCTGCCCCTTCAGCAGCAGCAGGAGCAGTGGAGGGAAAGGTCTATCCATTCTACGTAGGTAACTGCTTTTGTGGGTGCATTTACTGGGCATGAGGTCACTCTACCAGGAAGTCCAACAGTGACCTTTTGGCTGTGAACCCAGGGTAGGAGGCCACACATGAATGCACACAGGAATTCACACCCCCCAATAAGGATACTGACCTTGCAGGGCGCAGGCTTCATCACAGCTTACAACTCCAGTGTCTCCACTGTGTTCAAAGCCTCCTAATTTGCAGCTGCACCTCATTACCTATGCATTCCATTGGTCTGGTGCCCCTGCAGTAATAGAGCAGGCAGGTTGTGTATGGCACTTGTATGATACAGAGCTGACATATTATCAAAGAAGGGTTCAACAGACACTAGACACAGCAAGCATCGCATTACATGTAGATATCCCATGACGCGGGAGAAGAAGGGTTATTAGGGCAGTGGCTATCTTCCCTGCCATGCAAATGCTGCGAGGAAAAAGCAATTCCTTATCAACACGCAGGTCATAGGACCTTGTACACAACAAGCATTAAAGACGTCACATGTCTTTGGGAGAGGTGAATTGCTAGCTTCGCTAGCTTCCCCGCCACGCAATGGCTGCGAGGAAACGATTCCTTATCAACATGCAGTTCACAGGACTCTGCGCACAACAACCATTAAAGACATCACATGACTTGGGGAGAGGTGAATCGCTAGTGTTGCTAGCTAGCTTCCCCGCCACGCAATGGCTGCGAGGAAACGATTCCTTATCAACATGCAGTTCACAGGACTCTGCGCACAACAACCATTAAAGACATCACATGACTTGGGGAGAGGTGAATCGCTAGTGTCGCTAGCTAGCTTCCCTGCCATGCAAATGCTGCAAGGAAAAAAAACAATTTCTTATCAATAAACAGTTCACAGGACTCTGAATACAGAGTATAACCACCACGACAGCACATGACAGCGCATGACTGCGGGGGTCATTGATAACCGTGAAGTTCTCAGCCAGATGAGAAGCTTCAAATCAGCAGATGAAAGCCCGGACACTAGCACATCAGAGACAGGAAACTGCACATGCTTGGCACATGACAGTGAAGCACATACAACGTCATACCTAACGCCAGGCCAGGTTGTCCCAGGCCAGAATGAAGACCTGTCCACAGTCTACATAGAAGCCTTCACACCTGCCAGCATTGTTGTTCCCAGGATACACACTATATACAAGTAACCTTTCTCTCCATTAAGTAGATACGTTCCAGCATAGTCAACATATCACACACACACGCACACGCACACGCACACACACGCACACGCACACACACATACACACACACATACACACACACGCACACACACACACACAAGACAACCAACCACTCAACAGCATTTCACATGCACAAAACATACAGACAGTATAAACTGTACATATGTATGTACATACTGTACACACACATATGCATGTGCATACAAACATCAGACATCAGCACATCATGAATATAGTTAATCAACCTCAAGAATTGTATCACTTAAAATAACAGAACAGAAGACCTGTTTAGCCTAGAAGCTTTCACACCTGGCAGCATTGTTGGTTCTGCTGGATAATAAACACTATAATAGGTAAATGTACATGTAGCATGCATACATACATATATACCTATAGATGTCAATGCACTGCAATGGTGAAAGCTGAATTGCAACCGATTCCCTGCAATTGCAGAAATTGTACGAAAGCAACTTTGTGTACCAGCAACAAGCCACCATCAGAGAGATCATTCCCAAAAGCCAGATGCATCATTAATTCCAAGCGTGCAGCGCTGGATCCAGAAAATGCTCCTATGCTGTGTGTTTTGGCTGAAACCCCGTAGCATAGACTCATTTCTGTACATTCTCTATAATACTGTACTACGTATTATATTGTACGGACATGTGACATTACACACTGAGCTCCTACAGAGTAATTAATCGATTAATCGTGACACCTCTCATAAGCGATAGTCAGCGATGCAACATATTCTCATCGTCGCACACCCCTAATGTATGCTAACGTATGTATCACCAACAGCTTCAGGCATTATGCATAGAGAGATGATTGACCTGACATTGTAATCCAACGTGGGCTTGTCCCCTAACATTTTAGTGTACATATGTACATAATTATGTATGCATCAGAGGGTATTAATGTGTCCCATAATGAGAACAGAAAATTCTCACAGCAGCTTCTCAAACAGTGGGCAGGACTTGACATACAGGTATGTGTCATGTATATGTAATAGCTGTGCTTGTGTCATGCTGGGCAGGGGAGGGGGAAGGGAGGGGGAGGGGAGGGGGCTGGCCAAATTTGAGAACCTGTTTCACATTTCACTCCCAATAGCAAATGCAAGCTTTCACCTGTCTCCATGGAAACCACTCACTGCCATAAAAGGATGAAACTAAGCCCAGTTCGCAAATCAGATGGTGTGAAATGCCATTGGTATTGTTTCCTATCTCTGGTGACCAACCCAATGGTGTGTGGTTAACCCCTGATCGATTACAGTGGCTGTAGGTATGCCCTAAATAGCACATGCGTTAGGAGTAAGGCGGAGTTTGGTGATAGCATGAACAGGTGCAGGAAGGGACAGTCCAAGTAATACAAGAGGAATTTTGTCAATTTCACAGTTGATGACCTTTCATCTTCTTGTGTCTACGCCTGCACTGTCAGCAAACATCAGTGTCCATGCATGCAAACACATTGTCCGAAATAATTCCCTAAAGAATGTGTTGCTGTGTGGAGGAGTGCGAAGGAGAAAGAAGAAACAAATACCACACAGCGTGCTGCATACAAGTGTTTACCTCATACCTATACTATTACAATATATGTATAAGGGAATCCCCGTGTTGTTACCCCATGGACAACAGTCACCACAGAATTTCCACCACCAAGCTGACTTAATGCTTGGATGCTTACAGGCTTCACAAAGGATATCACCTCTGCTGGTGGTTTAACAAACAGGGAGGAAACACAGAATACTTCTAAACGAACACCGAGGTTGGCCACTATCACACTATTAGTAATTACCTTTGTGAATGAGGTAATGTGTGTGACACACCGCACAGGAAAACGATATTTGCTTTCATCCTTCAATAATCACCCATAGCAATGCTTTAAACAATAAATGTTATAGCTTAGTCAACTTCACAAATTACAAACGTAGTCAATCAACGTTTATGCTAAATGTTGCACAGGGGAATGGGGGGGATGACAAGTTGTGACATCACAGTGTTTACGCTAAACACTTAATACTACATGACAAGTTGTGACATCACAGTGTTAACAGTAAATGTGTCATTAACATACGTACATGCATATGTACGTATGTACGTCGGAAGTCTTCATACGTGTGTGTTAACACAATGTTTAATAGTCTCAAATCATTAGCATAATGTTTAATAGTCTCAAATCATTAGCATAATCTTTAATAGTCTCTATAATCTATGTAAGACTCTATTGCATAACTGAACACGATCAAGTGTTAGCGGAGATCCTTCGTGATGGCTATCACTGATAAAAATGTTGTGATAGAATCTGCCAGCGACCAAGCTACATAAGCACAGTGCCTTGACTCAAACAGGTGCTTCCCTTTACGGGCAATGGCTCAAGCAGTTATGATATATATGAGGCCACCTTGGTTGTTACATGTGTACATGAAGAAGGCTGAATACATGGAAATGGACCGATGTACAGTAGGCACTCTCTGTATACAGAGACATGAACGAGGTCTCATACATGCTAAGAGGTATAGTGATATTGTAGAGGCTCTTTGCCACATTGTGACAACCACCAAACAGATCTTAATGAGTATTGTGACAACTGGCGACCTAATCATAATGAGTATATAGATACGTAGCAGAATCAATCAATAGCAACTGATTGCAGGAGGCTTCGGCCACGTAGGCCTTCGTCAACTGCGCACAAAACTGTTTACCCTGCCGTCAGTTGCTTTTTTGATTGACTCTGCTAAGTACGTACTGTATGTATATGTGCACCAAGCTCAGTTTGCTACAAAGTATCATCGAACAATTAACCTAAAGTTCTGTGATTTAATCCATTGCCAATTGAAGAGAGTTACATACTAACACCATGTGTTACACTGCATACAGAAATCCCAGTCATTCATCACATTAACAAATACTGCACACTTACACAAAAGCGACAGGACATGATTGAAATGCCTGAGGAGTATGAAGAGGTCCTGAAATGTGCTATTATCACAATATTGACTATATTGAGATGAAGACGTCCTGAAATGTGCTATTATCACAATATTGACTATATTGAGATAGCAAAATCAATTAATACATGGCTTATGAAGTAATGTTTCAACATCAGAATCTCAGAAGGTGCAGCCCCACTCTAGTCTGTAGCATGTCATTATTGGAAGGGAGTAAGAAATGTTTCCCTGCTGCCAAGGCTACTTCCTGGAGCAGTGATGGATTGCAGGTGATAACACACATGTGTCGACACTGACATCCTCGTCTTGGGGGGCGCACATTACAGCGGTTGTCAAATATACGTACGTTGTAAATCAGTGACGTGACATTCATCAATAAATGACAGGCTGTCACAGGCAACCTGTTCTGTACTAACATGGCACTGTTCTTGTGTGGATTTCAGCACTCACCTTTGCTGGAATTAGAACTACAGAAGAATCCTGTCCCTCACACAACAGGAGCAGAAGCTCTAGAGGGCAACAGGACAAAGCAGTGACTTCAGAGGACAGCTAAGATAAAGAGAGTTAACAAAACACTGCAAGAGTTCTACCAGGATGTACGTACTGTGTAAACAGTGCTCCATTGGATGCTGCCACACGACCACACAATGCATATGTATAAAAGTATGCATTGTTAGGGGTGTGAATGTGTGTGTGTGTGTGTGTGTGTGTGTGTGTGTGTGTGTGTGTGTGTGTGTGTGTGTGTGTGTGTGTGTGTGTGTGTGTGTGTGTGTGTGTGTGTATCTGTGCGTTCATGCGTGCACATGTGTGTGTGTGTGTGTTTGTGTATGTGTGTGCATGTTGGCATACGTGTATGGATTGTGGATTGTGTATGAAGTAGTCCCACTTTTGGGACTGTGTCCAGCAGTGGTGTGTGGCTCCATTGAGTGCCTGACCAGCTGCATACCTGCATACACCACAGATGGACATGATGTGCCACTCATGGCACACAGTGTGTGTGTGTGTGTCATGCACCAACAGTTAGCTACAGGTGTCCCATGGAGGGAAACCTGTTTGTACACGTATGGTGTGAGTCTGTGCGTTCGGTGTGTACAGAATGGCCTCAAGTTCCTGAAGTACCATTAAGGTGTGTGTGTGTGTGTGTGTGTGTGTGTGTGTGTGCATGTGCGTGTGTGTGTCTGTGTGTGTGTGTGTGTGTGTGTGTGTGTGTGTGTGTGCGTGTGTGTGTGTGTGTGTGTGTGTGTGTACATGTGTGTGTGTGTGTGTGTGTGCGTGGTGTGTGTGTGTGTGTCCGTGTGTGTGCGTGTCCATGTGTGTGCGTGTCCATGTGTGTGCGTGTCTGCGTCACCCTCAGCCCTGCTGACTCATTGCAATCATGGCTCTATTAACTCATACAGGTACACCCAAATCAGCTGTGAGCTCACACTATATTATAGGGTGCTAACTACGTATTTACAACACTGAACCTGTATTCCTATGTGTTCCAGCACTGATGTGGCTACCCTTGAAGTACACCTTAACACTGCCTATTGAACTGTAGTAACAGAATAATTGATATTGTAACAGCTTGGTGTTCTAAGAATAGAACTGCTAGATTTGTTGTCCACTCACACACAGGTATGGTATGGTATGATGGCAATAGAAATAGTTGTTTCAGACACCAGCAGTCGCAGAACGTCCGGTAATCCAGATGTTTCAGCGACCATGCAGCCACCTTCATCAATGGACAGATTTTCCGCATGCGCTCGGTACTGTGTCTGTGTGTGTGTCTGTGTGTGTGTGTGTGTGTGTGTGTGTGTGTGTGTGTGTGTGTGTGTGTGTGTGTGTGTGTGTGTGTGTGTCTGTGTGTGTGTGTCTGTGTGCGTGCATGTGTGCATGTGTCTGTGTATGTGTGTGTGTGCGTGTGTGTGTGTCTGTGTTTGTGTGCATTTGCATGTGTGTGTGTGCATGTGTGTGTGTGTGTCTGTGTGTGCGTGCATGTGTGTGTGTGTGTGCGCGTGTTTGTGTATATGTGTCAGGGTGGTGTGTATTGCATCATGTGGGCATATAGAGTATGTTTGTGCACATGTGCTCGTGAATGCGTGTGCATACAGTACATCTGCAGAGATTGTGCACAAAGTGTGTGGGCTACCTGTGATCACACCAATGATGTGATGAACCTTGGTACACACATAGCCACTAACAGAATTACAAAGTACTAAAAATACTATAAATAGTAACAGAGGCAACTTGGTGGGTCCTAAGTGACCATCCACATCCCCTTTCAATGTAGTAGTTGGAGGATGTGGGTTGGAGAACAGCTCAGTGAGTAAGTGTGCAATTGTAAGAGATGATAAACACAGCTACTGCATTTACTGCATGTACTGCACTGTGCTGTGCTGTACTGTGCTGCCTGCACTGTATTGTACTGTACTGTGCTGTACTGTACTGTACTGCACTGCACTGCACTATGCTGTACTGTACTGTACTGTACTGTACTGCACTGTTGTGAGTGTATACATATGCGCTGTGTACACACTGATACCTCACACACACACACACACACACACACACACACACACACACACACACACACACACACACACACACACACACACACACACACACACACACACACACACACACACACACACCACAGTAGGGGAAAGCACTAGTCAGATGTGCACAGAGAGACTTGCAACAACTCTTGGGAAACGCAGAAGAGTGCCCCACACAACGCAAGGGGAACTCCTGCACACACTGGACACATGAGCACCTGCCCTTGGTAATTATTGCATCGCAAACAGTGATATATGCCAGATACTGCACTACTGAAGTTCAAACATGGTCATGCCTTAGTGACCACTGCACTTTACCCCCAACACACACACAACAAAGAGTAGAGCAAGTTCCCAAAATTAATGTGGGCAAAGTGGAATTGATTGAAAACTATTTAAACTGGAATGACCTGAATGTGACTTTATCTACACTCTCATCTCAGCTTACAACCTCTCACTTCCTGCATTCATTACACCCACTTTGTGTTTTAAAACACAGAAAAGAGGTTATTCCCTGATCCCACCACAACCTTATTTGCAAGGAGATATTGCAATTCCTGGCTGCCTCTTGGGATTAATCACGTGAAACACCTCTTTATTCCCCCAGTCAAAGGGAACTCACACGCTCCCAAACGTCGTCTACAGCAGCCTCACCCATTCACCGATCACACAGTGAATGCAAAGGGTGCATCAATCACTCATACACGCAATAGAGAAAATCGGTCTTGTATTTTCACGTTACGATGCTCTACTTTTACATTACATCACGAGGGGCCATTGTCATGTGGTCTATTTACAGAAAGTCCAAATATGGCATGAGCGAAACACGCTGTCATTCTTTTCCAACACAAACTGAATACCAGGCAGAATTCAGTTTCAGCATATGCTTCCAACATTCATACAGTGCACACAATGGATTGGACAAGGAATGACGTAACCACACAAGCACTATGGGGGGGTGAGAGGGGGATGATCAGCCGAACATGTTTACTGGAGTGAAACGAATACACTGTAAAGCATATACGAATATTATATATTGCAATGAGTGTTTCTTCTATTCCAACCAACTATGATCACAATAAAGCTTTTACTGACGTTTCGACCACTGTACTGTGTGTGGCCTTCATCAGAGTACACACTGAGACAAAGTATATGCAGTGGTCGAAACCTCAGTAAAAGATTTCTTGTGATCATAGTTGGTTGGAATAGAAGAAACACTCATTGCACTGTCAGATTGCCAACTGAGAATCCTACTTCGGGATGTAATACATTATTGGATATGTAACACAGTTTGTGCAATATACTGGCAATACAGCTTTATATTACATGTAATACCGCCAAGTTGTATTGATAAAATGGCCTCGTTTTAGTTGTAATAACGACATACGTAAATGGCCGCCACGGTGTAGACCTGGCGAAGGGGAGGCGCTAGTCTGCTAGTGGGGTCCACTGTCCACTAGACCCAACACTTCACATCAGGACTTATCACCACTGCGACTAATGAACAGACCCATTGCACCACATTGTGAAGTATGGCGCTGTACGGCTTCCTATTGTACATGCATTAGTATGGCTTCCTATAAGTTAGCTGTGGGGTGTGTTCACACTGTGGCTCCTCACAATACACACACCACAGGACACACTCACTCAGTGGCCAATATACATCTTGCTGAGCATACAGTACCAGGATCAAACTTTGACAAGGGCCTACTTTGACAAGGGCCTACGTGGCCAAACGTTCTGCAAGCAGTTGCTATTGATTGATTGATTCTGCTACGTATATGCTCCTCAAGATCTATTCGTCTGATGTCACAAGGTAGCAATGAGCCTCAACAATATCATTTTTCACACTCACTCACCACACTAGACACACTCACCACACTACACACTCACCACACCACACACTACTTACAGTACACATCACCAGCATTCCACACAGATGCAAGGACGCAAATACACAGATTACACACCACGTAGCCTTTCTGTCACCTTGAATCTTCACAATAATTAATCAGATGCTAATTGTATTCATAGTACCAGTCCAATTTATGTACATACATAACCATGCATTGCCGGCTTACAAAACTAGAGGTGTGTGCAGTGATGTAGAGCTACGCACGTACGCACGTACGCACGTACAGCCGAATAGCAAAGTCGTTTCAAGCAACATACATGTCATCATGTACCAAGTGGGGGGCTGTGGCAACGTGTTGCATGGCAGTCCAATTGTGGGCTAGTGTGAGAGACCTCTCCGAGGACACACTGCCTGCCGTCCCACCTGTGCGTGACTGGAGACAACCGGTGTGACTGGAGACAACCGGTGTGACAGGAGACAACACACGTAGCAATACTTCAAATATGATGCAGGACATTTTGACCTGTGAGGGTCTTTGTCACTGCAGAGTAGAAGGGTTGTACTTTGCAGTTGACAAAGAACTTTGGGTCGGGACTTCCTGCGTCATATTGAGCTGTTGCTATGTATGGTGCTGGAAACGACTTTGTTGCTTGTTAGAAAGTAACGCGATGAGCCCTTATCAGATTACCAAACAGCTGCTAGCAATCGGGTATTGCACCATACCGGCACACCACCATCACTACCTTGGACCAAATTACCAAAACAGGCTATGTTGACGTCTGACGTCACTCACCAGACACACATTCAGCCACTGGTAGTCCCCATCACACATCCTCCCAAACATTAATATACAAATCAATACAATACAATTAATACAATAGAGACCATAATCGTTATGCACACACTACGTACAAAGCAGAAGATTTGAAAGCAGTTTCAAACTGGACATACAAATTTGAAATCGCAGGCTAATGTGTTCAAAAGGATTACGAACAACACACAGTATGCACCTAGCCACTCAGGTCTGTAGAAGAGCAACAGGGTTACACAAAATTAGCAGAACAGTAAGGGTAGAACATTAACATTAACAGAACATTAAACATTAAACAAAGGGTAGAACATTAAGGGTGCACACAGCAACTATGATCTGGCAAGTGGTGTCGTACGTTGTACAGACGGTGAGGCTGCATGGGGTAGGGAGGAGAGGTGCTGCAATCTGATTGAGTGGGTCGGGGTGGGGGGGGGAAGGGAGGGGAGGGGTCAGCATGCCTTATAAGCATTTATACACAACATAGAAAGGGGAACGTTTGACTGAGTGGGCGTGCACTGGGCCAGGGTAAAACACAACCTTATAAGGGAACAACTATGTGTCGCAAATTGGAACGGGGACTGTTTAGTAATATTTATTCACAGGATACACAAATGAGAGGGGGCGTTGTAATGATTGGTTGGGTGGAGTGAAGTGAAAGGGAGGGGAGAAGGAGGGGAGAGCATGCCTTATATGGAGGACTGTGCATACACATATAGGGCTAGGGGTTTTCACTATGTATTAGGGGGTGCTTGATCTAGTGGGTGTGAAGTTGCAGGAACGTGAAAGGAAGGGACAGGGTGGGGGAGCATGCCTTATAAGGAAGAGGTCTGTGTAATGTGCACTTGTAGGCATGCCTCCATTACAACATGCAAGAGGGGTTTTGAGGTGTGGGCACTGCAGGAAGCACTGAGCACACACACACACACACACACACACACACACACACACACACACACACACACTCACACACACTCACGCACACACACACGCACACACACACACACACACACACACTCACGCACACACACATACACACACATACACACCACACACACACACACACACACACACACACACACACACACACACACACACACACACACACACACACACACACACACACACACACACACACACTAATGCTGATACAACAGACAATTACCAGAAGCCCAGATGATGGTCAGTGCAATCTCTAACACTGCAACATCCACTACAGACTATTTCAGCAATGATTACACTGAAGCCATACACTCCACAAGATGGCGCCCAGATAGGGCCTCTATACGTAGTCAGTCACTAGTCACGTAGCAGCACAGGGGAACTCCCAGGGCTGCCCAAGCAGGACATGACACACTCAGCTACTGTTGGTAATCGCATGAAATCATACAAAGGCATAGAGGGGGCACATAAAAGCACATGCATCCCTTCACCCAGTCACAATCAGCAGTGAGCACTCAGACCAGTCTACTGAGAAGCAAATTCAGACAGTCTATTCCAATTTCTCAGTATTCTTCTTTAGCATCTCTGACAGCGATCAAGTACAGTCATGTACAGTTACCTCGCTGGACTACTTCTCAGCCTTGCCATTCTAGTACCTGGCAGCTTTGCAAACAGTTGCAGAATATCGGCTACACTTGCCACATCTTCCAACAACTTAGTATTCTATGGAGGCCAAGCTGTAATGGTAGATCCTACTGCAGAACAGAAGGTTACACTGAAGTGTCACGGTTCCGGGAGAGAGGCTATCCGCTACCATCAACCGATGATGGGAGTCAAGGAATACAGTCTCACCAGCCTTGAGCTAACGGCAGAGAACTTTGAACCCGGCATCTACCGTTGCAGATGTGCCAGTAGTATTCAAGGACAACTGAACATCAGTCTGCCCCTTGCAGTGACAGGTGAGGGACAGGGACAACCTAGATGCATGCACATAGAAGTCCAAAAGTGTATACCCCAGAGCCCCCATGTGTTTGCAGCACCACCAAACTTATGCACAGTTGCAGCTTTTAGTGAGGTTACACCAGTACAGTGGAACCTCTCTATAAAGGACATCACAGCGGCCCAGCTGGCTGTCCTGTATACAGTGGAACCTCTCTATAGAGGACACTATTGGGACCCAGCTGGCTGTCCTGTATAGAGAGGTGTCCCTAATACAGAGGTAGATTTGTATACGGCTCGATGTGGTTGAGACAGCAGACAGTGCCCTCATTAGAGAGGTGTCCTTTATTCAGAGTGCCCTTTATAGAGAGGTTCCACTGTTGTACGGGTCACTCACTTCGGCTTCTGTCTGAGGTACCAGGTGCATAGATAGGATACACTAGTAGACAGCAAAAGAAACGAACCACTTTTGAACTGCTGTAACTGCCTGGGTGTCAACGTTCAGAATTTGAGGTACACAAACAGCAAATGAGGCTGCTGCTCAAGCCCCACCCCTCCCCCTCCCCCCTCCCTAGGTGTACCCAAATTTGTCCACTCCCAACCATCTATCTGGACTGCCAAACGAGGCGACGAAGTCACCCTTCCTTGCACCATCACCAATGCAGTCATGGGAGTCAGTTACAAGAGAGAATGGAGGCTGCATCGCGCCACTGGTGGTAGCAGCTACACCATCATACAACAAGACAACAAGTATGCCTTCTCGGGCAACCATCTGATCATAAGGAATGTGTCCGAAGATGACACCGATGTAAGCTACACCTGTGCCATTACAAGATTGACTATGATTGATCACAATGACCTTCAAGGACACCGGCCATCTTCTGGCTCTATGCAAATCAAACTACTGAGTGAGTGGCTGTAGATACACAAACCACAAGCTTTGTAATTTAGTTGCATTGCTCCACCACATACGTATAGTATACCCACTTACAAGGACTATACTTGCTATATAAATAAACATTGTATAATGACTATACAGAGATAGACTCTTACATACATATGTAAAGCAGTGAAACCATGAGGCATTCAGTGTATACTTACAATACATACACAGTTTATGATTGGTCGATTATTGCATCATTGCACCTATTACTGTGTTCACTGCAGATGACATCATGCCAGTTCTAGAAATTGAAAATGAAATGGCCACCTGTTCTTCTGACTCCAAAATTGATGCGGAATACTGTTTGACAGTTACCATGGCGAGCGGCCGACTGAACAAGCACTGTCATCGTGGTTTGGCTCGTGGAGGCGTGGCCAATGCCCGTGAGGTCGGGTGCACTGTCACTCAACGGGCCAATGGATCCAGCTCGGTTATTACCAACCAACATTCAAAAAGCCTCGCTAACGAACCAACAGCAGGTGGGTGGTGTGGCTGACAATAGACGAGGGGAGGGGCAAGTGGGAGGGGAAAGTGGTAGATGCAACAATTACGAGTTGTAAGAAGGGACAGTGCGTGATGCATGGGGTGGGTGGGGTGAGGGGAAGTAAGCACACGGCGTGATACCAACAGTCCTACCATTCTTATGCATTTGGTAATCAAAATGCAACTTCACTATAAGTCATTTATGCTACGTTTTCTCCTGCTCACAGACTTCTCCAACGGTGACCTCCAAATCCAGAGTAAGATGGTCCGAGATGAAGTGACTGATGAGAGCACGATCGAGATCAGCTTCATCCTCTCAGAGGAGGGTTGCCATGGCCACGGTGCCAGAAAAGTGATTACACAACAACACGTCGGAAAGATAATCTGGACCATGAGCAACGGCACAGCAGTTAACTACACGGTTGTGCACAATTCTAGAAAACGCTTCTAATCAATTAACAACCATCTCTGTATCCTGCATGTGTGGAGCACTTGTCAACTCTAACGAGTGATTCCGTTTTTTATCATAAATAATTGCCCTTTGTCCCCACTGGTCTAGAGCTTATTTCTTGTATTAATTTATATTATATTATTAAGCTCTGAACCCTTTTTATGTGTATGAACTGAATTTGAAAATTTGATGAAATAAAAGTTGATACGTACATGTTCAATTACTGAATTAAATACGTACCATATGTGTGTACGTACATACGCACATACGTACGTCTATATGTCCATACGTACATACGTACATACATACATACGTACATACATCTGTACATACATACATACATACATACATACATCTGTACATACGTACATACATCTGTACATACGTACATACATACATACGTACATACATCTGTACATACGTACATACATACGTACATCTGTACATACGTACATACATACATCTGTACATACATACATACATACATACATCTGTACATACGTACATACATACATCTGTACATACATACATACATACATACATCTGTACATACGTACATACATACATACGTACATACGTACATACATACGTATGTACTGAGTGTCATCCAGTCACCGATGTGAGTGCCAGGCTGAACAACAGCTTGTCCGGCGTCATACATAGACTGGCACAGGGCGTGAGAGCAATCAAAACGGAGACCTTCAGGCATGTTGACTGAACTGAAGTGATGTTGAGCTTACACGTAGCAGCAATTTCAATGCGAGCAAGACATTTCTCGTTGTCTCTTACAAACAGTCTTGTAGCTGACAAAGACCTACGCAGTTGAAACGTCTTACTCACACGGAAACTGTTGCTAGGCGTAAGCTCAATATCACGTTAGTTCACTTTTATACCTTCTACAACGTCAGGCATGTTGATGTCCAAAACACCCAAAGAGGGCCACTCAGCACATGGCATGCATCACCACTGCTACGTACATCACTGACCTAGCACATGCCTCAATGAGGTCTGGGACAGGAGGTCCCTCTCCCGATACAGAAGATAGCGAGGAAGGAAGGGAGAAGAAAGGAGAGTACACAGCTCCTCCCACCCCATCCCTGCTCCCACTGTTACGAAGGACAGTCCCTGTCTTAACACACTGCTAACCTATACAGCCAGCCAGCTGGGTCAGATAGTGTCCTCTATAGAGAGGTTGCACTATATACGGGACAGCCAGCTGGGTCAGATGGTGTCCTCTATAGAGAGGTTCCACTGTATACAGGACAGCCAGCTTGGTCAGATGGTGTCCTCTATAGAGAGGTCGCATGTATACAGGACAGCCAGCTGGGTCCCAATGGTGTCCTCTATAGAGAGGTTCCACTGTACATCACTGACCTAGCACATGCCTCAATGTGGTTTGAGACAGGAGGTCCCTTTCCCAATTAATGCAGGAGATAGCGAGGAAGGAAGGGAGAGGAGGGGAGAGTACACAGCTCCTCTCCCACCCCATCCCTGCTCCCGCTGCTACGAAGTAGGACAGTCCCTGCCTTAACACACTGCCAGCTTTCACTTCCATGCAAGGAAGACCCAAACACTGTTAGCATAACATTGAGCATATTTGTACATTTGTACGTCGTTGTTGAGGCACTGACCCAGAGCTGCCCGTCACGGTGTACACTTCTGAGGAATGGCATTCAGTTGGTTCATGGATTGGAACATGACTCGTTGAAATGATTATCAACAGTTACTCAAACGGCGTATGGTTGCGGTACTTAATACACTAGCATATACTTATATGGCACTGAAATCCTTGTTTGTCTAAGTATTATAACAAATTACAAATAGTATAGTACAGTACAGCATGTCTGCAATATAATTGTAATTAGTGCTAATCGTGTACAGTATTTCAAGTGCAAACTGTTTCATGATGTTGTAGAGGTTCGTAGTTGAACTGACACCGATAGCAAATTGATGAGCAACAACAAAACTGTTAATAATACTCACTAGCAGGACGTTTTGACCCGGAGGTCTTTGACAACTGCTTACAAGACGTCCTACTAGTGAGTATCAATAGCAGTTGTGTTGCAGCTCATCAATTTGCTATCGGAAACTGTTTCTGTCCTCAAATGCTGCAGCTACTGGCTAAACTGTACAGTGTCAATAAATATTCAGTTATGTAGCATTTTCTGCATGGACTCTGATTAGTGTTGGATAGTGAGGCCCTCTCTTACAAACCGGTACATATATACTGTATACGGATAGAATGAAGTATACAGCCCTCTTCACATAGGTAGGTACTTGCAGCTGCTGTGTGTATCTACTATTCAATAGTGAGATCTATACTACAGTGGAGCCTCTCTATACAGGACACCATTGGGACCCAGCTGGCTGTCCTGTATACAGTGGAACCGCTTTATACAGGACACCATTGGGACCCAGCTGGCTGTCCTGTATACAGTGGAACCTCTCTATAGTGGACACCATTGGGACCCAGCTGGCTGTCCTGTATACAGTGGAACCTCTCTATAGTGGACACCATTGGGACCCAGCTGGCTGTCCTGTATACAGTGGAACCTCTCTATAGAGGACACCATTGGGACCCAGCTGGCTGTCCTGTATACAGTGGAACCTCTTTATACAGGACACCATTGGGACCCAGCTGGCTGTCCTGTATACAGTGGAACCTCTCTATAGTGGACACCATTGGGACCCAGCTGGCTGTCCTGTATACAGTGGAACCTCTCTATAGTGGACACCATTGGGACCCAGCTGGCTGTCCTGTACACAGTGGAGCCTCTCTATAGTGGACACAATTGGGACCCAGCTGGCTGTCCTGTACACAGTGGAGCCTCTCTATAGTGGACACAATTGGGACCCAGCTGGCTGTCCTGTATAGAGAGGTGCCCCTAATTCAGAGGTAGATTTATACACAGCTCTATGTGGTTAGGACTGCAGACAGTGTCCTCATTAGAGAGGTGTCTCATATTCAGAGTGTCCTTTATAGAGAGGTTTCACTGTAGCTGGACACTTACTACCTGAAATTGTTACCAAGGGGGCAGTTTGCTATTACTTACTATTACGTATGTGAGGACATGCGGTTGCTGTGGCAATGTGTAGCAAAGGATTGCATGCAGATCACAGCAGGGAGTCACATGCACGAAATTGCCTTCGGTCCGAAGACTGCTCGTGATCCCTTGTACGAAAGAGAGAGGCAGTCTGGGCTCTTACTGTCTATAGACCCGTGTAACAGAGAACAGCTTGAAAGAAAGTTGCTACCACCAGTTGACGTATGTAAATGGTCAGTCACTTGTGAAGGCTGCTTTGCTTTACTGTACGGGACGACACAGCTTGGAACTGGTGACAGGAGACAAGAGAGCCACAGCTGTACTTAAACACTGGCTCGTTTTCTCCTGTCACTACTTCTTCCGCACTGTCAAATACAATACAGCAGTCTTCACATGTCTCACAACTACACTGCTGGTAAAACCCTTACACTTCTGATTCCACTCCCAAATGTGCAGAAAAAGTTGGTAGTTGGCTATTTCTCAACCAATTAATTGTTAACTGAACAGGCATGTACTTACATATATAAAATGAACAGGCATGTACTTACATATATAAAATGAACAGGCACGTACTTACGTATATAAAATGAACAGGCATGTACTTACGTATATAAAATGAACAGGCTTGTACTTACGTATATAAAATGAACAGGCATGTACTTACGTATATAAAATGAACAGGCATGTACTTACGTATATAAAATGAACAGGCACGTACTTACGTATATAAAATGACACCGTCTCTTTCTCTTTTTTAATTATTATTATAAAGTCTGACAGAGCCCGTAACGAATGGAAGAAATGTTGCATTGAAGCAAGTTGTGTCTTGTGGTGCTACATTATGGAGAAGAAATCACTCTACCATTGACTCCAACATACAACTTCTTGCTCGGAGCGATCAATGATATCGTAGAGACTCATTGCTACGTATTGATACCAAAAGGGGGGCGCACAAATGCACCGGCTTACGAGCGGGGTAACGTAGCGGACAACTAATTCAGTTCAGAACGTTTCGGCCTGGGAGGCCTTCGTCAGCTGATAGACTATCAGTCAGTCAGTCTATCAGCTGACGAAGGCCTCCGTGGCCGAAACGTTCTGAACTGAATTAGTTGTCCGCTACGTTACCCCGCTCGTAAGCCGGTGCATTTGTGCGCCCCCCCTTTTGGTATACAATTTCTCACTTCTCCCCTGCAAACAATTAAGTGACATCTGTGTCCAAGTATGCATGCTGAGAACAAAGCACAAAGGAAGGAGAGAGAGAAGGAGGGAAGGGAGTATCCTGAGCAAATAGCACCTTAGGGCGAAGTAATGAAGGAAGCTTCCAGTGAATAAGGGAAGTGGTGTGTGAGTGTTCATCAGGTGTGGTGGACTGGTGCACCGAAGCGAGACATTTAGCCCCAAAAGGGTCTTCTGCAGTTGGAAATGTACAAAACAAATCTTAATTATGGTCTTGGTGTTTAGTACACTTTGCAACATAAGAAAGCTGTTTTGGAGCTAAAATATGTACAATACGTAGCTTCACTAAATAAGTCCATCATGCCCATGTGCCATGTGATCTGAACTCGCACATCTCCTTCACAGGCCCAATTTAGGACACAGTACTCAATCGGCATTCTATCGGCAGTTGCAAATGTAAACAAATCTTAATTATAGTCTTGATGTTTTGCACACTTTGCAACTTAAAAAGGCTGTTCTGGAGCTAAAATATGTAGCTTCACTAAAAACAGTGAGTCTACTAGTGCGATCTCTTGTGATCCACGGTGACACATCACACTTCCCTTGTCCCAACTTTGGACACAGTACTCAAACATTCTATCTCCATCTTTACACTTTAGGACCTTTACCAGGATACATGCTGGCCAAGTCACTTCCCCGCCTGTGCCAAGTAGAACTCATACATACTACGCCTGAAATCAGGGTCAGGATCATTTTCAGCTGGAGGATGCACATGCATTTGTTAGGATACATGACGGCCAAGTCACTTCCCCGTCTGTGCCAAGTAGAACCCATACATACTATGCCTGAAATCAGGGTCAGGATCATTTTCAGCTGGAGGATGCACATGCATTTGTTAGGATACATGACGGCCAAGTCACTTCCCCGTCTGTGCCAAGTAGAACTCATACATACTATGCCTGAAATCAGGGTCAGGATCATTTTCAGCTGGAGGATGCACATGCATTTGTTAGGATACATGACGGCCAAGTCACTTCCCCGTCTGTGCCAAGTAGAACTCATACATACTATGCCTGAAATCAGGGTCAGGATCATTTTCAGCTGGAGGATGCACATGCATTTGTTAGGATACATGACGGCCAAGTCACTTCCCCGTCTGTGCCAAGTAGAACTCATACATACTATGCCTGAAATCAGGGTCAGGATCATTTTCAGCTGGAGGATGCACATGCATTTGTTAGGATACATGACGGCCAAGTCACTTCCCCGTCTGTGCCAAGTAGAACCCATACATACTATGCCTGAAATCAGGGTCAGGATCATTTTCAGCTGGAGGATGCACATGCATTTGTTAGGATACATGACGGCCAAGTCACTTCCCCGTCTGTGCCAAGTAGAACTCATACGTAGATTGCAAATCATGACCTTGGATTCCAATTCTGTAATCACGTGATTACATTTTGCCACGCTCAATGTACACAGAGAATATGATGAGACTGTACAGTGTTGAATGCCATGTCAGGCTGAATCGTTTGACCCCAACACCTGATGCTGTAAGGGAAATACTGCATGCATGGCGTACAGAGTACATCACACAGTGCAACTGCAAACTGTGCATACGTGAGTATGTGTGTCTGCATCTGTGTGTGTGTGTGTGAGAGAGTGTGTCTGTTGTGTGTGTGTGTTTGCATCTGTGTGTGTGTCTGTGTGTGTTGTGTGTATGCAACTGTGTGTGCGTGTGTGTGTTGTGTGTGTGTGTGTGTGTGTTTGTGTGTGTGTGTGTCTGTGTGTGTGTGTGTGTGTGTTTGTGTGTGTGTGTGTTGTGTGTGTGTTTGTGTGTGTGTGTCTGTCTGTGTGTGTGTGTGTTGTGTGTGTCTGCATCTGTGTGTGTGCGTGTTATGTGTGTCTGCATCTGTGTGTGTGCGTGTGTCTGTGTGTGTGTGTGTGTGTGTGTGTTTCCCAGTTGGTGCAAAAGCTGAATGAGTAGGCCAGAAGGGTGACAGTTCTGCAGCCAACAGCTCTGGCATTTGGAAGGGTGAAAATTACAGCTGTTGCTGGTTGCAAGTCTAGCCATACTTGTGAACCATACACCACTGGGGAGAGTGAAGACTTGTGTAATTTTTCTCTTAGGTGCTAGCGCACTTACCAGTGTTTGACACTGATTGTGCTCACATGCTAGCCACCTAGAAATTACCAAACGTAGAGGTGGAGAATCTTGCCGCCAAGAGTCCAGGACGGATATTCTGATGCTGTCACTCAAGCCCGTACTCCACCTCCCTCATCTCATGGGTCTTGCGAGCCCATAGATGAGTACCCCAATGCACTTAGGGGGCAATGCAGATGTGGACATAAAGCTAGTGTCCCCGCTACCAGCGGGACCACCAGTCTTGTTACTTCCTGCTGGCTCACCCCCTGAATGGGGGCCATGTAGCCAGTTCTGGCTGTGGTACATACAAGTGTGTGTGCGTGTCTGTGTGTAGTGTGTCTGTGTGCGTGTGTGTGCGTGTGTGTGTGTCTGCATCAATGTGCGTGAGCACGTGTGTGTGTGTGTCTGTGCGTGCGTGCGCATGTGTGTGTGTGTGTGCTGTAAACAAATAGCGACAGGGGAGGACTGCAAACAGACAACGACATGGGAAGAACGGTAAACAAACAACGACAAAGGAAGACTTACAAACAAACAACGACAGGGGAGGACTGTTAACAAACAGTCGTGTGCATTCGCTGCTCGAGAAGTTTCACTCTGACCTCTCAGTAGCAAGCACCTGGTGCACTCAGAATGGGGGCAGTTTTGGGTAATTCAAGCTCACGGGCTACATTATGTAACACAGAGGCATCAATGAAGGGAAAATCCCACAAAAGTCCTAATATATCTCCTGCAGCTACTGTATGACATCATGCAACCAGTGTTAGCGGTGGGGACCTCCAATGCGTACGTTCTCCCATGCATATTTGGCTTAACATGCAGAATTGTTGCTGGAGGGAGAACATTCCACCATACCATATATACTAAACATTGGATGAGGGAGAATGTGAGTGGAGTGGAGGAGTTGGAGGGATTCCATTCAAGGTGAAGCCTTATCGGGTAACTGCATGCATGCATACCAGTGTGTCTACATATGCAATACACATCTACAGGCATTGACAGGAAACCAGACACGGAAATGCTTGTACGCACACAAGTGTTTCAGGTGATTCCCAACCTGTGTGAAGCCTCCCAATGACGCACACACAGGGCAAGATTTTGGACATACTGAGAGGGGATCAGGAATGTGGAATGACACTTGTTGCTCAAACACTGCTTACCTGATACAAATAAGAAGTGGTGCACAAGCAAAGAATGTGCAATATAGCAAATACCACTGCACATACAGCAACATTTATACAGTCACACTGTGTGCTAAGCTATACAAATGAATAAGTAAACCAGTAAAGGATTCCCCCTTCATCATTCATCAGAGGACATATAAATACAGATCCTCCCCCTTTCAGAGAAAGTGGAGAGTGGGTATCCCCTGGATGTGCTTGGGGTGAATTGAACACATTCCTGGTACAGTCCATCACTAAGTGGAGGGAGCCAGTTAAAAGTCCCCTAATGAAATCAACTCGCAAAGTTTCCCACATAACTACAACAAAAGGAACGGCACATTATTGATATCATCATCTACCTACATCTACCTAGGGTGCATCCCCTCCCCACTCCAACGGGCACCAAACGTCTATCAGTTAACTCCAGTTACAGATGACTTAATACTGGAATGCTGCGGGACATCACAGGAGGGAAAGACGAGAGGCGAAAAGGAGCAGAGCTTGAATTTCGGACTTACACTCAAATACGGAGTTTTAGCCACACAAAATATGCATCCCATAATGCCTCATCTCCCATCGCCATTAAGTCCGGTCACAATCACAGTTGCCTGCAACTGTTCAAGACCTTACTCCTTCTCGGAGTCGTGAAGTCCTGTCCACGCCACTAGATGGAGCATTCATTCACTGTCACACAATCACTAGTCTGAACCGTCAAGAGTGAAGCTACAAGTTATGAGCTTCCAACCTCTCCACTGAGGAGAGCAGGATTCGCTGTTTCCCTCATAGTGAAATAAAACATTGTTTGTACAGAGACACACGTCGCCCAACCCAGAGAGAAACTTGGTGTGACGTCAATGCTATTGACAACATGTCAACACCTCTGCCTCTGCCTAGGACCACTACGTGACAACCAATTCAAATTCAAAGCATGTCGAATGTCCACAGAATCAGTGTGTGTGCACATACATACGTACAAACACACACACACACACACACACACACACACACACACACACACACACACACACACACACACACACACACACACACCACACACACACCACACACACACACACACCACACACACACACACACACACACACACACAACACACACACACACACACACACACACACACACACACACACACACACACACACTTCATGCAGGAAAGATATGAGACTCAAGGCACACATTAAGAAATTAGGTCTCCACACACACAGTACGTACTAACTGTGACAGTAGCACCAGACAACAGCAAGAAGTGACAGAGTGAATAGTTAGGGAATAATCATGACAGGAAACTGAATTGCAGGAGGGATCTGGGAGCCTAAACTTTCCCCTCTATCCCATACTTCACATAATATAGATTGTATGAACAAGTACATGCATTACAAATACAGTATATATTCGATATTGTCCTGAGTGGCTAGGTATACTTGCTGTCATCATCTTTTGTGAAATTCACTAGCCAGGAGGGAGTTTACAAAACCAAACGTTTCGGTAGTTGTACAACTACCATCTTCAGACGTTTGGTTTTGTAAACTCCCTCCTGGCTAGTGAATTTCACAAAAGATGATGACTACAGTATATATGTACATACTACATGAACACATGTACATATACAGCTCTGTACAAGTACAAGTTGGTACACATGTGGGTGGACCCCCTGCCGGATGTGCTGTGTACACAGACCCTGTGGTGCACATGTGTACGTGTTCAGGTATGCACAGAGGTACGTGTGCGTATAATACCCACAGAGATACATACGCACATACACACCAACAGAAATACGTATACTAAACATATGTATGTACGTACGTATGCACACACAGATGCACACGTACAGTACATACGTATGTAGAAGTAAACATCTCTTTTGTAGGATATTAGTGTGCATCTGTGTGTGAGTGTGTGCACATAAACACACACACAGAAACACACACACACACACACACACACACACACACACACACACACACACACACACACACACACACACACACACACACACACACACACACACACACACACACACACACACACACAATGAACTCCTTTAAATTATGCAGTGAAAGTGCCCCACACCACAACCCCACCCCTTGGTATCTTCAAGGGACAAGGTTATGTACACAGTGGCAAACCTTACACTGAAAATGAACAGCTGCACTTACTCTGGAAACCCATTCCTGTGAAAATCCATTAGTTTCATCATTGGAAGAGGGGAACACCACCTTACACACCACAGTAAGTGGTTCACACACAGGATCCACACCACTTGCATTGAGAGGCTGTCTCATGAGCAAAGAAAGGAAGAAGTACCTACAGAATACAGGAATACAGGAACGTGAATTAATGATAGGAAACACACACTGCAGCACTCCTATACATACCCAGGAAACTGCACACCAAATAGTAACTGCATTCAGACGTATAGGGAAAGTCGAGTGTGTGCGGATGGTAAAAAGAGTTGTGGCATCAGCAAACTGCTCCCAACCAAACGTGGCAGTGGCCATTGTTCCCTAAAGGGGACTTGACATCAAACTTGGAGCCAAACATGAACCCAGCAAGCATTCAAAATGGAAATGGTCCACGTAACATGCACTCGACAGTCAGGTCATGCATGCACTCAAGAGTGGCCCAATGTCAGGCATACTTGGGCCATGTGTGTACACACACTGTTGCACAGGAAAGGGTCAATGTTGGCATGTGACTAGAGAGCCGCACATCTTATTCTCCACACTTCCCTTTCAAAGAACATTGCAAAGTGGAGGACAATTATGGCCACAAAAGTGGTGCTGGTGTCGTAGAGCCTCATTGCTATGGCGTTGATAGCTAGCGAATTGATCTTGAGCAGAATCGATCAATAGCAACTGATTGCAGGACGTTTTGGCCACTTAGGCCTTCGTCAACTGCGTACAAAGCTGTGTTACAAGCAGCAATCATGAGTGACGATCTGGAACAGAACATCACATTCCTGAAGTATTCCCATTGGCACATAGCGAGGTCTTACACACATACGTAGCATTGACCGAGGAGACGGTTCATCACGATGGCTTTTGTGTTTCACTGCAGTCGGCCATGTGGCATTGCATACAGTGTGTAGAGGTATGGCCACAAGGCTTGAATGTGATAGCGGAAACTGGTATGTATGTATGTATGCACCTGCACACTGACGGCAGCTCACGACATAACACACAACTTAAGAAAGGAGTATTCTGCATGTGGTGAGGCACTGTATAGCAGTGACCAGGAACCGTTCCCATCCAAATCGGTCCTGGTCCTGGTAATTGTTCCATTGCAAGCATCACACGAAAATTTGCATGCAAGTATTAAACTGGAGAAAGTGTGACGGTGGCATATGGTGATTTCTGGCTATGCGCGAACATTCCGTTGCTCACACCATAGTGCACTCAGACAAGTAACTGTCCGTGCAAGGTGCGCCCACAGATTACACAGGGGAGACCGCACTCACTGTAACCTATGGTGCGCGCATTGAGGGGTACATGGCGAGACAAAATAAACCTAAAGCTATGCGTTGGGGGTCCTACAAGCACGTAGCCACCCATTGAATGGTTGCCGCACAAGGGTCAAAACTAGCAAGCTATTAGAGGCCATTACAAACGAGAGCACGTGCTCGCATAATTCTTTAACAGACGGGTTCGCCTTCAGCCAGCACGCGCAGCGCGCTACACGTGAGTGCATGTACCAGGGTACAACTACCTAGCGAGCGAGGTACTAAAGAGGGGAGCCACCTGCAGTTTCGGGGAACAATCTTGACCGACCTTTCCCAGCTGCCATTTTGATGCTGCGGTTAATTGGTTCCAGAAAAGTTGTCATAATTCAGAAAAATCAAGGGGAAGTGGGCGCGGCCTGAATAATATTACCTGAATATATCTATCTACAAGTATGTAGAGTGAGTCTGTACGCAGTACAGTGGAAACGTTGGCCAAGTGTGTGCAGATCCCCTCCAACGCCAGCTCCTCCTCCTCCCTACTTTTCAGTCTCCCGGTCGCCTTTCCGCCAGCTGCTTGGCTTTCACTTGGTACCGCGGTTGGATTTGAGCAAGGGAAAGCGTCTTCAGCGCAGCTCTCGCGCAGGAGAGACAGTCTGCCTCAGTGTGAGCACCATCCCGAGACTACTAGTAGTGACATACGCACGCACGCACGCACGTACCCAATGTGTATGTCTGTAAGCGATAGCTAGCGAGTACTGTAATCTCTTACAGATTCGGTTGTGCTATGAAATTTGTGCGCTATTGAGGGCGTGTCAACTGTCGCGGTTGTCACCCTTCGGCTCTCGCTGCAAGCTACAAGACTCCCAACTGGACGACAACGCACCGAGAGTGCACGCGCACATACGTACGTACAACACTACAACGCCTTTCACATGCATGTGTGTCGTGTTTCAGCCGTCTCCGTGAATGGATTGAAGCTTGTCTGCACCGGGAAAGGTACAATGATCAGAGCACACATTGCACTGTTGAGTCCCCATTTGGAGAGAACAGGATGTCCATACTGGAGTTTGTAGGATGTGCTACCATACAACGAGAGAGGTGTAGGGATGTACCAATGGGTTATGCATTGACTCTATAGCTACTCGTAGTGTCAAGTATCTTTGTCTGTTGTGTGCTTTGTGTGGAGCAGCAGGCATTACAACTATTTCATTGCACCACCAGCTGTACATTACTGCATACACAGGAGCACACCTATAGTATATATGTACGTAATTCCCCTATGTGGTACAAGTTATGAGTGCGTGACCTAAAAACCCGAGCATCCCCAGTACAGGTCACCCACAAATGAACTTGGAAGCCTTCTCTCCTGACCTTAAAATGCCTGCTCCCAACATGTCTGCTCATAGACAAGGGGAGAAATTTTAAGTGTATTTCACACGATAGTAGGTTACTTTGTTGCGACAACAAGACATTTAACCCCCAATAGGGACTTCTGCAGTTGGTAGTATGAAGCAGATTCCTCCCCTTGTCCTTTTAGGACCTGGTAATGCACTCCTATTCTATCGTGTCTGCACATCAAATGTACCTTCCTCTCTGCAGATACACAAGTAAGAAGCATGGAATGGGGAAGACTATTCCCGGTGGCGTTTTTGCTGATTTCCTGCGTGATCAGTCATGCGAGTGGCAGTAAGTTGCAATTGGTAGTAATGGGAATGCACAAATGATTCACTTGATCTGGTCTTGATGCGTAGAAAGGCAATGCCCAATCTGTAATGGATGGTCACACCTTGTCTCACACTCCATTAGTCACATTTTCCCCACACATGGTACTAGTACAACTGTCTGTAATCAGAACTCAAAGGGAATTTCTTAGAACCTTATCGGTGATGTAAAAGGATATGACAACATCTTTGAGCATAAACTGAACATAATGAAGATGTTAGAGGTGTGTCTATAACTACATATGAGCTTTTATTCTTGACACTAACTTGTAGTGAAACTGTTTAAGGCAGCCATCTGTCAAGCAGACAGCTCTCCTGACCCTATCATGGCCACATAATACACTCATGCACCTCTGTGGTGCTATCATCAACCTGTCCAGAGTAGTTGTGTCAAGAGGTCCAACAGAAGACAGAGCAAGACCAAAACGCAGCTATTTCTTGTCCCAGCTGCAGACACAGTACAGTGCAGTACAGTGCAGTGCAGTACAGTACAGTACAGTACAGTACAGTACAGTGCAGTACAGTGCAGTACAGTGCAGTACAGTACAGTGCAGTACAGTGCAGTACAGTGCAGTACAGTACAGTGCAGTACAGTACAGCACAGTACAGTGCAGTACAGTGCAGTACAGTACAGTGCAGCACAGTACAGTACAGTGCAGTACAGTGCAGTACAGTGCAGTGCAGTACAGTACAGTACAGTGCAGTGCAGTACAGTACAGTACAGTGCAGTACAGTGCAGTACAGTGCAGTACAGTACAGTGCAGTACAGTGCAGTACAGTGCAGTACAGTACAGTGCAGTACAGTACAGCACAGTACAGTGCAGTACAGTGCAGTACAGTACAGTGCAGCACAGTACAGTACAGTGCAGTACAGTGCAGTACAGTGCAGTACAGTACAGTGCAGTACAGTACAGCACAGTACAGTACAGTACAGTGTAGTACAGTACAGCACAGTGCAGTACAGTGCAGTCAATCATGTGAATGTGTTATTACAAGGTGGAGTCTCACGCATGATTGAGGACTATGTAATATTTGCCCTTGTGGACCAACCCTTCCTTCACTCTAGCCCCCGTGTTGTGTTGTGTGGCATTGGAGACTCTCAAAGCTAACGTGCCCTATCTATATACAGCTTGTGTTGTTTACGTACGGGACAATAAACACAAGAGGGTCATTTTGAAATTATCCCTACATAAAATGGTAAACAGCACTGTGGAAGCATGATGCCTGTGCCAACAGTTTCAATATATACAGTATCATTAGTGTATAAAAAGTAAAGATTATTGTAGTAATGGCCAACTTAATTAAATTCATAGTGGATATGCATATATTATGATTATAATATATAGACAAACAGGAAATCAAGTGTCTTCAGTACACAGTAAACACTGTATTCATACGTATTCATATTCATTATTTTCAAAAATACTATAAGTACATATTATATATAATTATATGTCGTCTGTAAAAGTCCCTCATGAGCTTGTGTGTTGTACATGACTGAAGATGATATGGTAGAGGAGCATGGCACATCTGTGGCATAACTGAATGTCTTGTCACTAGTCAAATGCAATGATGCCAAGCTTCTAGTCCAGCAGCAGTTAATGAGAAGCTAATTGAGGTGTACATACGTATGGTGTGTTTGTTATCGTGTGTACGTACATTTTAACCAGCTGTGCGTGTCTGTCTGTCTGTCTGGTGGCTGTGTTTCTGTATAAGTCACATGTGTGAGAGAAAATTCCTTTATTGTCCAAATACATGGAATTGTTGTACACATGAGGAGGTGTGGCTGTGGGTGGAGGTGGCTTCAGTATACACATATCACATATCATTATAATGGCTTCAATTTTCCCCCTCCTTCCCCTCAGCCGGGTGATCTCTAGCAACCACAACACTTAGTCCCTTTATGGTGGTAGCACCGACACTCCCTACCAGGGTGTGGTCAGTGGGATAGAGGGCAGGTCCCACAGGGAAACGTATATGAAACTCCTCCTATGAGCGTTTACAGTATATATGTCCGTCGATGCTCTCTGCTATGTAGACATACGTTCACTCACTTCAGCTCATCAGCTGATCTCTCATCCGTTGCACGCCCTTTACAGGCCAACATGTGGCAGTAGATCATGATGTTGAGCATCTCACGTAGCACAGTAGATTTCAATTGTACAACGTTTTGACCACAAAGGTCTTTGTCAGGTTCAAACTCTGTGTAGAACATATAACAATCTACTGTGCTATGTGAAATGCTTAAACATCACTACTACCATTTAAAGCCGTAGCTATGAGCCTCTATCCCATCATCATACCAACATATGTTTGATGGTTGGAAACAGTGTGTGGGGAGGGGAGGGGAGGGGAGGGGGAGGGGGAGGGGGGAGGGGATCGAGGTAGACTGATCAAGCACTCATGCAACAAATTCCTACATGCAGGGATCATGAAGTGGGGTCTCGTCGACTGTGAGAAAGGGGTGGTTCTCTAGATTCAAGCTTTCGACTGTTAATAATCTTGCATGATTGCTAACAGCTGTGAAAGCTGTTTCTACATGGATTATGCAGGATGCTTTAACCTCAGGGTCAGCTGGATTGGTTGCAGCTGTTGCTGTGTGATTGCTCAAACACTCCATGCACCCCTGTCAGGTCTATGGACATGACAGCCTGTGTGCAGCATGATTTCCTGTTAGTACAATTTAGGTGTCATGTGACTTCAGAGGTTATTTACTTCATTCCTAGTTACTGCAGCTCATGACCTTGGCGCTTATATAGGGAGTTTCTAAATGTAATTAGTGACCTTGTATACATACTATTCTCTTTGACAAGGAGCACTCAGAGGGGCTTCACCCATGACTGTGTTACACACCTAGCTATATGTACACGACACAACAAGCCAGCAGACGGAGTATTCCTATATTGGGCACATGAACAGACTGGTACATGTCTCGATAATGCAATACGTATATATGTACATTGTCTTTATGTATTTGCAATATGCATTCATTGCTGCCACATGAATTGTATTAAAGCTGCAACAAGAACTGCCTTTCTGGCCACAAACATGGTCCTAAAATAACTGAGGTGCTGTGGTTTCCACCCAGTGTTGTACTAAATGTATATTATACCTTATTCTAAGTAAGTAAAGTGCCCTTCTGTAGAAATCTATCCTTGTGTGACGCCTCACAGAGCACCACCTCATGTCCCTGCTGACCTTGATGTACATATAAGCCTGTACCCAATGACGTCAGCATGTACAGTGGTTAGGGGTCAACTTTTCTACAAGGTAAATGTCCTTCTATGAGTAATGACATAAGAAGTGTTATCTCACCATATTTCCTAAATAACTCCATATAAGGAAGTGCTAATTCCCACCTGCTACAAAGTAGGACCATAATTGTTGTTGCTTGATGAAGCCATACATCCTAGATGCAAAGTTACACTTTGTGTACTGGTGCATCGAACCACAATTGGTGCTGAGAAGGCTTTGGCTCTTAGTTTGGCCAATGGTCTCAGTCTGTCTGGCGTAGGAGCAGTGGGCTCTTACATAAGTTTGACTAGTGGTCTCAGTCTGCCTGGTGTAGGAACAGTGGGCTCTTATGTACAGTACTTTTGGCCAATGGTCTCAGTCTGCCTGGTGTAGGAGCAGTGGGCTCTTACGAACAGTACATTTGGCCAATAATCTCAGTCTGCCTGGTGTAGGAGCAGTGGGCTCTTACGAACAGTACATTTGGCCAATGATCTCAGTCTGCCTGGTGTAGGAGCAGTGGGCTCTTATGTACAGTACTTTTGGCCAATGGTCTCAGTCTGCCTGGTGTAGGAGCAGTGGGCTCTTACGTACGTTTGGCCAATGGTCTCAGTCTGCCTGTTGTAGGAGCAGTGGGCTCTTACGAACAGTACATTTGGCCAATGATCTCAGTCTGCCTGGTGTAGGAGCAGTGGGCTCTTACGTACGTTTGGCCAATGGTCTCAGTCTGCCTGGTGTAGGAGCAGTGGGCTCTTACGTACAGTACTTTTGGCCAATGGTCTCAGTCTGCCTGGTGTAGGAGCAGTGGGCTCTTACGAACAGTACATTTGGCCAATAATCTCAGTCTGCCTGGTGTAGGAGCAGTGGGCTCTTACGAACAGTACATTTGGCCAATGATCTCAGTCTGCCTGGTGTAGGAGCAGTGGGCTCTTATGTACAGTACTTTTGGCCAATGGTCTCAGTCTGTCTGGCGTAGGAGCAGTGGGCTCTTACGTACGTTTGGCCAATGGTCTCAGTCTGCCTGGTGTAGGAGCAGTGGGCTCTTACGTACAGTACTTTTGGCCAATGGTCTCAGTCTGCTTGGTGTAGGAGCAGTGGGCTCTTACGTACAGTACTTTTGGCCAATGGTCTCAGTCTGTCTGGTGTAGGAGCAGTGGGCTCTTAAGTTCTTTTGACTAGTGGTCTCAGTTCTTTCCTTCACCTACGTGCGTACATATCACTTCTTTGGTGTTTGAAGTTGTTGCCAGCCAATGAAATGTTATAATGCCTAATATGACGTGTATAGTCATCTAATGAACTTACCAGTTTCCAAGTTTGAAAGCACAGCTCCGTAGGTCACATGACTCACACATATCCTTATATGGATGTGCAAATCACATGACCTCCAACCATCTCTTACCCACCTTCAGCTTCATATATCTATGGACAGACAATCATCCTGTACTGCGGTGGTAGGGACCCCTCAGGTGACTTGATCTCAGGTGACTGGTCCCTCAATGGTAAAAGCCTAAACTACCATGACCACACCTACACAGCCGTGGCAACGTTTGAAGCAGAAGGGGACTATGAGTGTACGGGGAATCCCGGGATAACATTGAATGTTCGGGTTCTTGGTGAGTTCCCTCCTCTGTTTCCTCATCTCCACACAATGCTGCACCCACCTCACATCCCATATACGCACATACGTACACCTCCTAAGGGACTCTACCCCTCAGAAGCACAGTCAACCCTAAAGCCGTTTAGTAGCATGTGCTACCACTCTCGTTCATGGAACCATTTAACATAGGCCACCACAATTAGATTTGAAGTCCACGCAGAAACTACTAGACTATAATTTGGTAGAGGCTCATTGCTACGGCATAGGTAGGACTGGGCAACTGTTGAGCAATCACGTAGGGGTGGAAACAGATTGAAATGTACGTAAAACATAGCATATATTGTACAGCATTGTAACTGACGAAGACCTTCGCGGTCAAAATGTTTTTCGTTTCAATCTGTTCCCACTGCCACGTGATTGCTCAACAGGTGCCCAGCCCTACTAGGGTATAGTTGTAGGTTCATCTTCAGTGCAATTTGCTGCGAGCGATGCCACCTAATCTCTTAGAGAGAGAATTGATGAATTTGACGCCTGCACAGAAGTTGTATACGTAGCTAGCTGTATGTGGTCGGCTAGTCTGTCAGAAGTCATATGTGCATATGTCCTGCATACTCGTAGTGTGTAGATGTAGACGCGCGCGGCTCAACAACCACCAGAGATCAATTATTACACATGGACCCACCCAACATACAGTACACGGACAGATATATATCGGTCCTAGAAGGTTCTAGATCTTGTCATTACGTATTAACAATTAAGAGTTACACACAACATGTGAAAGGTTAGAGTGACCTTTCACCCTAACCCTAACCCTAAGGTACGGTACATAAGTCTACTTGCTACATAGACACCACCGCATACCATGTGCAGTAAGGAATACCGTTTAGCTACTGTTGAGAGCATTGATCATGATAAAATTGATGTGATACCACTGACATGCCATAGATATGACGTCACATGACAGATGACATGGACATGACATTGTATGACTGATGACATGGAAATGACATTGTATGACATGACACAACATATACCGTCATTCCCAATACAGGGCAGATAGGCGTCGCTCCAGAGCCCGCATCCTGTGTGACAGGTTCAGAGGATTCCAATTCCTGCACTTCCGAGGTGGCTCGAGGAGGCAACCTGCAACTCTGCGTCAACCACAGAACACATCCCCAAACCTCAGCACAAACAGTGAGAGTCGTTAGTGCTGTGTGGGCTAGCGGAGCAGGTAGACTGGTGGGGTGTGGTTCAACTCGCTGCAATAGCTTCAAGCCAAACGTCAACACCAGTGAACCATGGGCAAAGTGCCTGACTATGGCTAACGTGACAGAGAATGGCACTGTCTCCTACTCGATCAGGGTAGACCCAGACACCTCGTACCCTTCTACAGCGCCGGCCCCCACAATGTTCAACTTTACAGTGAGAGTTGTGGGCACAAGTGAGTCTTAGCAAGCGAGTAGCATCTGTGGGCCACTTTATGTTGTAGCTACATACATACATATGTATGTACGTACCTATGTACGTAGCAATACACAGTATGTAGGTCTTCTCCATGTAAGGGAGGTAGTGAGGGAGTGGAGCGGTCATTAGTGCAGCCACTTGTAAGCTATTATTATTGTCCTGGACTTTTTTATTATTTGTAATATCTTCTCCCTCATTACAACAAGAAACGGGTGCAATACCAGCAGGTGCATGCGTGTGTGGTGTGTGTGCATGTGTGCGTCCATGCCTGTGTACGTACGTGCGGTTACTCTCATGTTCTCTCCTCTTGCTTTCTTCAGTGCCAACAACATCTTCCACTGGCATTACCATGGTTACAGTACCAAGCCCATCATCAACAACAGTGCCTGTTGTAAATGGTATGACCCATATTAGTCATTGTGTGGATAGTATGTCTTAAGGGAAGGAGTTGAGTGTGTGGGTGTGTCCATGTGTCTGTCAGTGTGTGTGTGGTGTTGTGTGTGTGTGTCTGTCTCTCTGTACGAGTTAGTGTGTCTGCACGTGAATCCTTGCCCACCATCTGACGCTGTGCCACTTTTGCCTTTCACTACATTTTTCTCTGCAGTGCCTTCAACATCTGTGCCTTCTTCCAGTAGCATTGCCATTGCGACAGTGCCTACTCCATTTCCTACAACAGTGGCTATTACAATTGGTATGTGCAGTCATGTGACCTGCATGTGACAGTCATGTGACCTCCATACACCCTGTGCCCTGCATTCACCAGTCATGTGACAGTCATGTGACCTGCATTCACCAGTCATGTGACCTACATGTGACAGTCACAAGACTAGCTAGTAGTACTTACTTACCACACAGAGCTCTCAGTTTGTGTGTTATGTATGTACGTATACAGCAAGTGGATGTTTACAAGCATCTGTACGTTGCTACGTCAGAACTGTAGTCACTGTAACAGTAACATGGTGTTGTGTACAGGAGGTCTGCTAACTCTCAAAATGAGGGAGGTGTGTGCTTAATTGAGCATAAAGCACCTCATTCACCTGTTTATTAAGCCAAGGACATGTCATTACAGAACAGATCAATTGCTTAAATTATTGCAATTCAAAAAGAGTTTCATTCTTTGAGTTCCTGTTCATCTACTGTCCTCTTCCCATCTCTCTCTCTTCTTCTGTACACAGATGGAGGTGGAGGGAATCAAGACATTTACATCATAGCTGCAGTCTGCACTGTTCTGGTCCTCCTCATCCTCGTCCTGTGTGTGGTGGGAGTGACTGTGGGGGGCGTGGTCCTGCGACAAAGGTACCAAGCCACAAAGAAAAGCCAATCTCCAGTTAGCAGCTACCAGTTTTACAAGCACACTTTGGAGGAAGGCAGCAAGGACCAACAGAAACTAGCCCCTCCATCACCAGAAGTTATCGACATGCTTTCTCACGTCTCTCAGGATGACGACCAAAGCCTCATTCTTTTCAGTCCACAGCAACCTGATAGCGGGTTCCATTCTGTGTCAGACAGCATCTTAGAAGAAGGTGAAGGTATAAACACATGTAAGACTGAGAGACCAACTAGTATCATTACACGAAGAGGGGAACACGTTAGCTTGAAGCGGAAGGAAAGGGAAAGTGAAAGAGTTAGTAACTTACGAGACGAGGATCTGTTTGAAGGTGGTTTAATTGGGGAAAGTGCTCTTGTGTGAATGTTGTTAGCACACACAATTAATTTAAGATGTATAACAAGTTCCATTTCCTATTGTATGCGTATGTCTTGTCACCCTCTGTTCTCCCTTTTACATGTTACATTCACGAGTAACACATCCATTATTGCACATTAATATAGATAGTATTGGGTGGGATATTTAACTTTTTATGTTACAGAGATGTGTGCTCAATATAAATGTAATGAATCATGCACATATATTCTGTACTTATTGTAGTCAAATTAAAGTATTGTAGGGAACGACACATTTTTAATATACAAGGTACTACTCCAGCGTATACTGTACATGAGTAGGTGTACATACACAGTAATGTAGTGCGTACAGTATACTGTGGGGGGGAGGGTCTGTGGGTGTGTGGGGGGAGGGGTCTGTGTGTGGGTGTGTGGGGGGAGGGTCTGTGGGTGTGTGGGGGGAGGGTCTGTGGGTGTGTGGGGGGAGGGGTCTGTGTGTGGGTGTGTGGGGGGAGGGTCTGTGGGTGTGTGGGGGGAGGGTCTGTGGGTGTGTGGGGGGAGGGTCTGTGGGTGTGTGGGGGGAGGGGTCTGTGTGTGGGTGTGTGGGGGGAGGGTCTGTGGGTGTGTGGGGGGAGGGTCTGTGGGTGTGTGGGGGGAGGGGTCTGTGTGTGGGTGTGTGGGGGGAGGGTCTGTGGGTGGGTGGGGGGAGGGGTCTGTGTGTGGGTGTGTGGGGGGAGGGTCTGTGGGTGTGTGTGGGGGGTCTGTGGGTGTGTGGGGGGAGGGTCTGTGGGGGTGTGGGGGGAGGGTCTGTGGGTGTGTGGGGGGAGTCTGTGGGCGTGTGTGGGGGTCTGTGCGTGTGTGGGGGGAGGGTCTGTGGGTGTGTGGGGGGAGGGTCTGTGGGTGTGTGGGGGGAGGGTCTGTGGGTGTGTGGGGGAGGGTCTGTGGGTGTGTGTGGGGGGGTCTGTGGGTGTGTGGGGGGAGGGTCTATGGGTGTGTGGGGGAGGGTCTGTGGGTGTGTGGGGGGGGTCTGTGGGTGTGTGGGGGGGTCTGTGGGTGTGTGGGGGGAGGGTCTGTGGGTGTGTGGGGGGAGGGTCTGTGGGTGTGTGTGTGGGGGGTCTGTGTGTGTGGGGGGTCTGTGTGTGTGGGGGGGTCTGTGTGTGTGGGGGGGGTCTGTGGGTGTGTGGGGGGAGGGTCTGTGGGTGTGTGGGGGGGTCTGTGGGTGTGTGGGGGGAGGGTCTGTGTGTGTGGGGGGGGGTCTGTGTGTGTGGGGGGGGGTCTGTGGGTGTGTGGGGGGATGGTCTGTGGGTGTGGGTGTGTGTATAAAAGCATGCATGTACAGTACACGTATAGGTACTAAATTGCTGTCTGTGTGCAGCACTACACAGTCAGTGTTATCAACTAAGGGAGGTCACCACAGATAAATGTAATGATCACTAATGTATTAATGTATGTCCAATCTCAATCACTTCAACGAGTCATAAACACAGGCTCAAAAGAGATGTGAAAACAAGGTGTGTACATGTACGTATACACAGTACAGTGAGGAATAGGGGTTAATGGTACGTTCTGGCTAACTGAGAAGGTGGTACAGAGAAGATGTGGTTGAAAACAGGTATACAGATATGCCTTGGGTTACATGATCTGAGGGAAGTCATGCTGATGTGTGCACACATGCTGTGAGGCTATACATGTAATACACAACATGTTCTATGTAGATACACCACTGTAGGACCTGATATGTATACGTATTACAAGTTTGCTGCTACCTGGCCCCTTCACACTGTTCATGCTCGATATGCATCACGACTCCATCATCTCTGCTATAGAGTGTGATTTCTTATAAGTGTTATACACTATACACATGGCGCTGCCACCCCAGGGGCATGTGCACACACGCATGGCGCTGCCACCCCAGGGGCATGTGCACACACGCATGGCGCTGCCACCCCAGGGGCATGTGCACACACGCATGGCGCTGCCACCCCAGGGGCATGTGCACACACGCATGGCGCTGCCACCCCAGGGGCATGCACACACGCATGGCGCTGCCACCCCAGGGGCATGTGCACACACGCATGGCGCTGCCACCCCAGGGGCATGTGCACACACGCATGGCGCTGCCACCCCAGGGGCATGTGCACACACGCATGGCGCTGCCACCCCAGGGGCATGTGCACACACGCATGGCGCTGCCACCCCAGGGGCATGTGCACACACGCATGGCGCTGCCACCCCAGGGGCATGTGCACACACGCATGGCGCTGCCACCCCAGGGGCATGTGCACACACGCATGGCGCTGCCACCCCAGGGGCATGTGCACACATACATACGTACCACATATGCATGTGCACACATACACAAGGAGTGGCCTGATTTCATGAGCACAAAGTGACCATGGAAAAGTGGCCGGAGGCTGGCAAGATCAGTGTGCAGCGTCAGTGAACAGGGAACAAGTTTAACTCACAAGCAGTGTGTGTGTGTGTGTGGTGTGTGTACGAGAGAGATGAGAGAAAAAGCAGACGAGGATGAGGTGGAGTTGGGGGTACTCCAGTGGGTGCTTCAGTTGGGGACAAAAGTACAAGTGACAGTTGACAAAATGATGTACATTCAACAGTTGTGGTCATTTATTCGATTTTGCTCTCTTTGCTGGGGGGTTCCACCGGAGGTAGTCTCTGTCCACCAGTAGGGTCGGTGGCCGATACTGGGCACTTCGAATGTGCTCCTCCACCTGTTTGGGCTGCACACACACCACGTACTGCCCCTTCCAGTACTTGACCATGTTGAGGGCTTGAAGCGTGCTGATAATGTCTTCTTGTGTGAAGGACGTCATTTCACTGAGGGGCAGGAGAGGGAAGAGGATGGGAGGGAGGGAGGGAAGGAGAGAGGAGGTGGAGTCGAGGGGAGGGGTATGTAGTATGGGAACAGGGTGAATATTTACGTATGCACATCAAATGAGTACAATGCTATGCTCTGGCATGTGGGTACACTACCAGTGGCCAAAGTAGATATAAGGGTTTCTGTGTGTACATACGTACGTACGTATTCTTATGTCGTTTGCTCTGTACTACGTATGTACCTGCCTTACACTGCAGCCACGCCCACCCATCCACACCCCACTCACCTCAGCTTCTTGATGGAAATCCCCTTCAGGTTCTCGTCCTTCAGGATGTCCAACAACACGTAGGTCCAGTAGCTGCGGTAGCTGAGTTTGCCGAGGTCAGAGAGCGGTTTCTCTGGGGACCCCACCATCTTCTCCAGCTTGGAGAGCTCGTAGCTGCAGGCTATAAGGAACTTGCCGTAGCCCTTCCTCTGGTAGGGGGGGAGGGTCATGATGCATGCCACGTTGTTGTTCTCTAGGGACTCCTTCTCCTGAGGAGGAGAGGAGCGGAGGGGGAGAGCAGGTAAGTATGAGTGGAAGGAGAATGAGGGTGGATGAGAGGGATGTGATTGTTACGTGCATATGTATCTCTTATGTACATCTTGGTATACACTTCCCTATCACACACTCCTAGCCTTCTCCATGCACACACAAACACTGCACACACACACCTTTGAGAAGAACCCCACAATGTGGAGTTGAGGGAGTATGAGGGGACATGAGTGCTGGGTGCGTGTCTCTAACATCTTGGTATACCACTCCCCTATCACATGCTCACTCCCAGCCTTCTCCATACACACACAAACACTGCACACATGCACACAGACACATGCTTACAGGCACACACACACGCACACACACACACACACACACACACACACACACACACACACACACACACACACACACACACACACACACACACACACACACACACACACACACACACGTACACTCACACACACACACCACACACACAAGCACACACACACCTTTTGGACGTGGTTGATCTCATCATGCTTCCTCTTCTGGTTGCGAGTCAATTTCCTTTCCGGACCATCCCCCGACACCTCTGGTAGTCCAACCGTCTCCTTTGGTGAGTCCTTCTGCGCACCTTTCTGTACTGCCACACGTGACAGAGTCACCCACTCATCCATTCGGCGATTCACTGAGGTAAAAACACACATACACACACATACATACACACACACACACACACACACACACACACACACACACACACACACACACACACACACACACACACACACACACACACACACACACAGTGACAGTGGGAGTCGTTATACGTACCCTATATAGCTAGAATGTAGTAATGGTATATCCTCGGCTGCAGTGAAGGAGGGGAGTCATTCTATCCTAGGATACCATGACTTTCTCTCTCGCCCATCTTGGTGACGGAGAAGGAGTCATCCGGCTTATAATTGGCACAAAGAAAGTCCTGTTGGCCATGACAGGAAACAGGAGTGCCGCGTTTAATCATATATCTATGGTTTATTGCGCAGTGAATATATGCGCACGCGGCACGGTTCAACGCGGATGAATTAACACAGGACGCAACCGCGCTGTACGAGGAACGCACATAACACAAGCGCGTGAGCACTCTAAGGCGGCGTGATTGACGTCGGATAGTACATATTCAACGCGCACTACACGAGCACACTTTACATTACCTCTCCATTAAATGAACAAGCGCGCGCTGTTTGTAAGCGCTTCACTCACAGCCATCGTAATGAACGTAGTACTCCGATTCGTCGTTCTCTGGGTTCTCCCGCTTCTGAATGAGTTCGGCAACGTGCCATTCTCCTTCTGTTCTCTGAACAAGGTAGGTCTCTCCGAGAGATGCGCCGCCATCCGCTGGCTTTTCTGGTTTTGGAGTTGAGTTGTTTACGGTCTGCGTCTTCAGTGGTGACTCCATCTTTGACCACGTGTTGTCACGTGATATGTCACGTGCACTTTGGCGCCAGAACGCAACAAACCGAAGTCAACTAAAACTACCAAAGGAATGAATTTTGGCGGCGGTGAGCATCCATTAAGCCAATCCCTTTGATATCTTAACATACTAACTACAGTAACAGATTGTCCTTGAGAACGCCTGTTATTTAGAGTGTTTGGCTCATGGAATTAACCCATTCATCGGTATCAAGATGATAGCTAGGCCACGAAATGTTTGCACATGGTTACGTTCAGTGGAACAGTAGTGGTAGACTTGTGGGTTAAGCAGTGGTTTGTACCTTGAGTAATTTTTCTTGTGTCCTGTGCCTGTGCATTGATATCAAGTTAATGAAGCATGTGTTGGTGACTTCTGTTAGTCAGTTTGTATGTACTTAAGCACTCCTGTCTGATGCATGGTGACACTGAATAATGCCTGTGTTGGAACTGCGCCTCTTTCTTGTCTCCTTCCTCTTTCATCCCTCTTTCATCCCTCTTTCATCCCTCTTCATCCCTCTTTCATCCCTCTTCATCTCTCTTTCATCCCTCTTCATCCCTCTTTCCTCTTCCCTCCGGTATCTTCTCTTTCATCCTTCCTGGAATGCCTTTGACTAAAAGGCTATCAGGTGAGTGCTATGCAGATGACAAGCACCATAGCCACTAATCTACCGACCACCATAGCAACAGTCCACATACAATCATAGCAACCAGTGCACTGATCAAGGCAACAAGTCTGCCAATCACCACAGCAACCACTCCACGTACCAGTCATTGGGCTACCATCATTGCAACCATTCCGCTCTTCAGCTCATTAATGTAGCAACCTCATTTCAGAGCTAGTTTGGGCATGTCTTCACACATTTGGCAGTGTTGTAATCATTGGAATGGAGTCCTTATTTTGAGGTTGTTCATTAACATCATCATATGGTTTCAAATCACCTTAATTCACTAGCAGAATTGCTTAAACCGAACATTTCAACAACTGACTGCTGCCTTCATCAGTGGTTAGTGGAAACGTGCTGCCTTGATGGAAATGTTTGGTTTATTTAACAATTTTGGCTAATGGACTGCAGTGATTTGAAACAAAAGACTCCTAGCTGTTCAAACGCTTTCTCATTGACACCACCGTGCACTTCATTTACACCCTTTTCACACTGACAGTTAGTCTCGTATCTCACATGAACCACATGCTAGAATTCTAGAATGAGGATACACATTCATTAGTATAAATTAATAAGTGAGTAGCACATGCGTCATTCTTTCTTCCCTTGTAGAAGGATGGTGGATTTGGGGGAGGGTTTGGTGGTATGGAGAGTGGTGGGTTTGGTGGCGGGGGAGGATACGGAGGCGGTGGCTTCATGGCCTCCCAGGGTATGTCACCTTCCACTCAGATGCAGGAGGGAAGACAGGTCAGTGGGACAGTGGAGGGGAGGTGTGTGTGTGTGTGTGCGTGCGTGCGTGCGTGTGTTGGGACACCTGTCTATACTGGACAGCTAGCTGGGTCCCAATGGTGTCCTCTATAGAGAGGTTCCACTGTATACAGGACAGCCAGCTGTGTCCCAATGGTGTCCTCTATAGAGAGGTTCCACTGTATACAGGACAGCCAGCTGGGTCCCAATGGTGTCCTCTATAGAGAGGTTCCACTGTATTGCCACTGTGCAGTTGCTGTATCAATGCACATTTCAGTGCATGAGATCACTGAACATACATACGTACGTACGTAGCTAGAAGCATGTTATAACAGCTGACGGTTGTGTATGGGAGTGCTGTCTGCTTTAACATTCAGCATGTAATTCAAGTTTAGATACTGTTCTTAATCCCATTTTCATTCCAGCGAAGTGGGAATCGGGTCCAGAGTGTCCTTCCTCTGACTGCGGCCATGATCTTCAGTGCTGCTCATACTGGTGACAACGAGTTTGAACTGGATGGAGTGCCACTGGGACAGGTGGGGAGGGTGTGGGGTGAGGGTGGAGGTGACAGAGGGACAGCGACTGTAGGAAGTAGCCAATTAATTGGCTGCTACTCCTCCACTAATCCCCTCCTCCCCACACACCTCAGATTGTGTTTGTAGGAGAGATTGTGAGTGTCAGTGAGTCCCAAACCAATGTTGTGTATAAGGTGGATGACCGCACTGGTCCACTGGTGGATGTCAAGAAGTGGTTGGACGACCAGGAGTCAGAGGCGGAGCTTAACCTGAGGGCAGAGTGCAGGTGAGAGTGGGTGTGTATGTGGAGGGGAAGTATTGGGACCCAGCTGGTTGTCCTGTATGTATGTGAAGTGAAGGGGAAGTGTGTGTATACAGTGGAACCTCTCTATAGTGGACACCATTGGGACCCAGCTGGCTATCCTGTATAGAGTGGAACCTCTTTATAGTGGCCACCATTGGGACCCAGCTGGCTGTCCTGTATACAGTGGAACCTCTCTATAGAGGACATCATTGGAACCCAGCTGGCCGTCCTGTATACAGTGGAACCTCTCTATAGAGGACACCACTGGGACCCAACTGGCTGCCCTGTATAGAGAGGTGCCCCTAATTCAGAGGTAGATTTGTACACAGCTCTATGTGGTTGGGACAGCAGACAGTGTCCTCATTAGAGAGGTGGATGTCCTTTGTTCAGAGTGTCCTTATAGAGAGGCCACACTGTGCAGACAAATTAGTGGATTGGAGTGTCCTGTGCAGCCTTGCCCTCCCCTCACTGAATGTATTATGTGCTCCTCATCTCATGCATGCATGTATGCAGGGAGGGAATTTTTGTTCGAGTGTTGGGCCACATTCGCACCTTCAGCCAGCAGCGCAGTGTGGTTGGATTCTTGATCCAGCCTCTGAAGGACTTCAACGAGATCACCTACCACATGGTGCATGTGGTGCACTCGCAACTGGCACTACAGAAGGGGGCACCTGTGGTGAGGGGAGGAGAGGGGAAGGGGAATGGAGGGGAGAGGAGGAGAGGGAGGGGAGGGTGAGTAATGAGAATGGAGGGGAAGGAGGGAAAGGAAGGAGGTGAATGGGAATAAAGGGGAAGGAGAGAAGGGAAGGGAGGGGAAGGGGAATGGAGGGAGAGGAGGAGAGGGAGGGGAAGGTGAGTGATGAGAATGAAGGGGAAAGAGGGAAGGAAAGGAAAGGAGAGGAGATGCAGAGGGGACGGTTAAAAGAATGGGAGTGTAGAAGAGTGGAAGCGAGGGGAGGTGGAAAGCTTACAAGGGAGCGGGTGCCAACTTGTTTGTTCAGACAGATGCTTTCAACTGATGCTGTCCCATCATTGCTGCTCATTCACTCCCCTCCCCTCCCCTCCCCCCTGTAGCCCGAGCAGTTCAGTAATACAGCAGTAACTGCAGTTGGTGGTCCCAGTGAGATGGGAGGGACCTGGGGAAATCCTATGGCTACAAGTACCCCTGCCCCTGGTTACTATGGCAACAGTGGTGGTGGATTTGGAGGGAGTGGGATGACCCAAATACAACAGATGGTGAGTGACTTGGTGAGGATTTGAGAGGGAGGAGGGAGAGGTATTCACTCCAATGAGGTGAAGAGAGGCTAGGAGCAGGAGTTAAGGAGTTAAGACGGTGCACGTCGGAATTACTGGTGGGGAGGAGGAGATAGATATTCACTCCAATTGAGTGGGGATATATAGGCTAGGAGGAGGAGTTAAGGAGTTAGACTGTGTGTGTTACTGGTGTAGCTGTTTGAGAGCCACTTCCTATGATGTCCTTGTTCCACCCCTCTGCCCCTCCCCCTGCAGGTTCTGAGCACCATTTCAGGGTGCACCATGGACCAAGGCATTAGCATCTACGAGCTGATGAAGAAGGTGGGACAGCACGGCTTTGGAGAGAAGAACATCAAGTGAGAGTGCCCGTGCTTAACAGTCCTCATGTGTCTAGTGTGAGTATTTTTTAATATCTTGTTCTCCAGAGCTGCTGTTGAGTTTCTCTGCAACGAGGGCCACATCTACTCCACTATTGATGACGAGCACTTCAAATCCACTGACGCTTAAATGTTTATAAGAAATTATTGCCAATGCATGACATTGTGTAGTGTGTTCTGTTCTGTTCAGCTGTTCCGAACGCACTTGAATTGGCCTTGGTGAGCCCTTCATGTGCATGTTGTTTCAATGTGTACATGCAGACAGTGCAATACCAGTCACTTTCAGTGTATGTATGCGCATACACACAATTACACAGTACGTATGAGTATATTGTATAATAGGGGAAGGTATATTGCTAGATAGCTATAATGTGGCAAGGCATATATATATCATACTAACTAGCAGGAAAGCCCGCCTTCGGCAGGCTTCCCTGCTATGGCGCGCCGGGGAAGGCTGCCCGGCGACGGCGTGTCGACGCCAGCACATCGACGATGGCTGCTTGGGGGCCAGAACGTTGACGCGCCACCTCGCGCTGCCTTTTGGCAACCTCTGACAAAGATGGCGTCGTTATCCGGAAAACATGGCGGCTGCAACGGCTCTACCCCGTTTTTCTCAGCACCGGCGCCGGGTGAGGCTGTTTTCGCATCACGGCTGAATCGAATGGAGGTAGGCCGAAGTACTGCATACGGAAGGTCGTCGTTTTCGCGTAGCAAACCGCTAAACGCTCCCAAGAATACGGAACACGGATTCTCGGGCTTAGCATTATATATAGGATTGTGTGTTGTGTTATGTTCAGCTTTTATGAGCACACTTTTGACGTATATAAGATGGCTATGCATGTATATTGATGTTTTAATTTCAAGAAAAAGTCACTTCAACAATCATTTTAAAGAATCAGTTTTAATACCAGGATAGCTACCATCAGTAAACATGTTTGTACTAATAACAGCCTATGCAGAAGATAGGTATATAATTTTTATATAATTGTATATAAAATGGAGTGTGCCAGCTACGCCACACACTAGAGTGATTCTATACCATGTAATAATAATTGCCTGCATAATATTTGATATAGCTAGCTTGCAATACGTATATATATGCAATAGTCTGATCAAAGAAACACAATATGAACAATGATTAGTATAGTTCAGAGCTTCAAGAATCATATTCGCTAAATTCCACCACTCAGTGTGTCGCGTTTGACATCTAGAAAGTCTACAGACGTTGCAACTATCAAAATCGTTCGTTGCATGGGAAATGATTCAGTGGTTGCATGGTTTGAGATGCAGGAAAGCTGTACAGGTTTCAAACTTGGCCGGAAGATATATAGCGGATACACAGTACATTCCAATGATGCAATAATCTGCGATTGCGTGAATTGGCGGTTCCGCGCGAGTTTTGTCTCGTACTCATATGTTACATTGCCCCGAAGTGGTCCCTTTTCCCAAATTCTGTGCCACGTTATATATGCAATAGTCTAATCAAAAAAAAAAACAGCGCAGCATGAACATCGGTCAGCTGCATGTGGACAGAGATATAATATTATAGGGAGGCAGAGAATGAAACAGTTTGATGTGTATAATTACATAATACTATATATAATATTGAAGAAGGTACAGAAACCTAACTCATATGATAATCCCCACATAAAACACACTATACTACAAAATTAATACAAAGCTGATGGTTATGGCAGATTCAGAATGACGACACTGTTTGGTAATAGATCAGACCTGTCCTCTGCTCTGCTGTTGCTGTCCAGGCACTCAACTGGTAGGCGGCAGGTCAGAAGTATCACGGTTGCATCAACCGTATATATTATTATTATATATTATTATTATTAGAGTGCATCATGTACAAAAGTACACTAGGGCAATCCTGCCCCATGCAGCACTGTGTCAATTGTAACAAAACATCACTGTAAAATAACAATCAAGTCTGGGGAGGAATGGGAGCATCTGCAACAAAGCGCTTCTTCCAGAGACTTTCAACTGCCCTTGCCACTGCTTGATCACAACATGCCTTATCCATTATTCTCACTACCTTTACATTATCCCCCAGTTCATGCCATCCTTTCACCCTACTACTCATCAAGTTCTCCAATCTCTTCCTTTCCTTCACTACATACGCACATCTCATCACAAAGTGCTCAGCATCCTCCACCTCTCCATTTCCACATTCCTTACACTCCCTATCTTCTCTTCTCAAGCCATGCCACCTCCCAATCTCTACTCCCAACTCTGCTGTACCTCCTCTCAACTTAGCCATCATCCTCCTGCGCCTCTTACAATCCATCCCTACACAACGAGCTTTGCATTCATTATCCATAAGTTTCCCAGTCACTTCTAACTTTGAACTCCCTTTGCCTTCTCCCTCCAAGCTGCTTTTACTCTCCGCCATACTGTATCCTTCAATAGTTGTTTCACTTCCTTTATTGTCAATCCATCCAATGTCACCACATTCAATCCTCTCCACCCCAACTTCTCCAAACTCTGCTGCAATTCTTTTACCCACTTCACCTTACTACCAATCTCCAAAGCTTCCAGCATTACCACTTTCACTAACCTATCATCATTCATTCTCATTACTTGTACCCAAAACTCAATTCCTCTCCTCAATGCTTCCCATCTCACTGGCAGCATATCCATTTCAAATTGCAGGGAGACCAACGGATGGCGCCTCCCCACACCTAAGAAGATTCTTGCTGCCCGCATCTGTACATTTTCCACTGCATCAAGCTGCCCTCCACATCCCCATGCCTCTACCCCATATAACAACACCGACTCTACTAGCATCTCCATAAGTCTCACAAATGTTGCTCCTTTCACTTCCCCCACAGTGGCCCTACACCTTCTTAGCCAATCACTTAGTGCCTTTGCTCCTGCTTTCGCTCTCTCCTCTACCATTCTCACATTTGACAGGTACTCATCTACTACACACCCAAGGTACTTATATTCCTCCATTACTTTAATCTCCTCGCCACGAACATGAAACCTTTCCTCAGATCTCTTCACACCCTTCCTTCTTAAATGCATCACCCCGCACTTTTCAACATTAACCTTTACCGACCACTCCTCACACCATTCAGCCAAAATGTCCAGCCCCCTTCTCATTAACTCCTCATCTTCAGCAAAAATCACTGCATCATCCGCATACAATAGTGCTGAGACCAATTGCCCCCTGCACATCACCCCAACCTCTGCCTCCTTCAGCTTGTTGACCAGTGAGTTAATGTATAGTGAGAACAGCAGGGGTGAGAGGATGCATCCTTGTCTCAGACCACATGCCACTCTAAAAGGTTTGCTACGTTCCTCGCCCACTTTCACCTCGCTGCTCGTACCAGTATAAACTGCCTTCAAAAAGGCAGACACACGACCTCCCAGTCTCATACTTTCCAAACAGCCCCACAATTTCTCCTGGTCCACTCTATCATAGGCTTTCCTAAAATCAATAAATCCAGCAAACATTCCTCTTCTCGATAAGACTTTTATCTGTCCCAACAACATCAGGGTCAGCAACTGGTCCCTACATCCCCTTCCTCTCCTGAACCCCCCTTGCTCCTCTGCCACCAAATTCCTCTCTCCAACCACCTGTGTCAACCTCTCTTGGATGATCCCACACATCGCTTTGTATGCTACTGGTACTAAGGATATTCCTCGAAACTCGTCCATCTTGCACACACCCTTTACTTTTTTTTTTTTGGTATGGGTACAATTACACTCCTTCTCCATTCTGTGGGGGTCATCCCGTTGGTCCAGCACCAGTTGAAGAGGTGATGCCAGAAGTCCACTAACTCCTTGCTGCTAACCATTTCTGCTGTTAGCCCATCTGTTCCCGGCGCCGCCCTCCGCTTTAATTTGCCTAAGGCCTGCTCCACCTCCTCTCTCGTTATCCCCTCATCAATCCAACTGCTCTCACCACCCAGCACATCTCCTCCTCCTTGATCCACTGAGTTTCCTCCTTCATTTAACACCTTCTCAAAGTAACTCCTCCACACCTCCACTGCTTCCTTCCCCTGTCTCATCACGCCTCCTTCATCATACACCCTTCCCGTCATATCTTTTTTTTATTTTTCGTATATATATATATAGCTATACGACAAACAGTCTAGCTACATCAGACAAGCGCTGAACCATGGCTAGCTAGCTACGTAGTTAGCTATTATGTATATGTCTTCATTGTGTGCATAATTCAGCAGTAAATCCATAGTGCAAATAATGTGCTATCTTGCTCTACCATGGTATCCGTCCTGTGTTCTGTAATCTGCTGATGAATCCCGGTAAATCCATCACTGTATATGTCATGTCGCAGTCTCAGACGGCCATCTTGGTTAGCTAAAATGGCTGTCGTGCGATTGTGACGTCGCGCTCTCAAAACGGGCTTGCGTCAATCGCAGATTTCAGAGCAATTTCTTGCCACAAAAATCGTCTCCTTTCCTAAGCGTATACATGTTAGGATACGCAGAGCAGAATCTTTCTGGTCATGGTGGTGTATATATCTACCTACGATGTAAGCTGAATAAATGCAGATTTCGAAGTGACAGCATGAAATGTGATCTATATAGTTGTAAGGAAATTAAGTTTGGAAGTAGTGTATATAATATAAAAGAGCTTTAGACACACTAAAGCTACATAATTTTTCTCTAATTGCAAAATCCTCCACAGGTCACGCACAAGCCCCTAGAAGGCTGTCCCTGTCCAAAGAGCCAACAGTAGCTATATAAATAATTTATACATGTACGTCTTTTTTGCTTGACCATGCAGTCAAACTAGTACTGCTCCGGCCAGAAGCGATGCGCATGCATGGAGCCACACCTGCAGAGTCTTATATAATCCATTCACCAGATCTAGAGGCAATTGTAGCTACGTATATACACACTTCTCGTGAACATACGTATAAGGAACAATGTGTGCTTCACATGTACTATATATATAATTATATATAAAATTAAAGTACATATATATATATATTAAATACATAATTATACACATTTGGCCAATAATTAAATGCAGTATGCATACTGTATAATTCTGTAACATTTTAATTATATGTAACAAGTTCACTGCAATGCAAATGCGTGCTATAACTATGTCTATATATCATAAAGTAAATATTAATGTGCTTATGTATTTCAACGTTAATGTTATTATGTATTATTATTATATATACAGTATAATTATATGCTACAACCACACCCTGCTACAGTGTGCATGTACACTGTCACGTGGTGCACATTCCAATCTACAGGCTTATACATGTATAGGCAGCAAGGGCATGCATATAATGATAATCGTCTATATATAACTAATAACATAGTTAGAGTTCTTGCTGAGAGGATGAACGTTGCCATGGCTCGGTTCCTCGATCATACCACACGAGTTGACCCTTCACTCACTCTTGTTGGCTACAACACCGTGCACCTCGAACAGCAGCAGCAGTCACCTGTAAACACAGGTAGGGAGACAGGTTGAGTGAAGGAGAGTGTGCACAGTAAATTTGACCAGATCAAATTGCAATCATTTAGCTAATTCAGTCAATCAGTGGACACCATTGACTGTTCAAAACTATGCATGTTAAGCCAAAAACAAGACAAACCAAAGCAGTTAGCCAATACTCAGTAAAAAGCTGGAAAGTGAGATGTCCAACTCCGTGAATTGGCTAACTCTGCCAGCGAAGGTGGAAAAGAAAGCTCTTCTGCAGAACGTTTAGAAGCTCTTCCGCTGCTGTCGCGTGAATATGTCAGAAAAATCTGCCAAGAGCGCCTGAATGGTCTTGGAGACAGTACATTGCCAGTGACCAATGACAGCATTTGGCAATGTTAACAACAGAGAAATACACACACTGTGTGTGATTATTCCATCATGCATGTGCTGCTAATAGAGATGACAGGTGACAGTGCACTAAGATGCTCACTCTACACCTAGATACCTCTGTGTGGGTGAACAGCCAATACGTACAACACAGAGTGTACATCAGACATTCTATAGACCAACACTGGAAATGAGGGCATACATGCAATGGGTACAGAGGTAGGTAGACAGATCTCAGGTGTTATGTTCAGTAGTGTGATGTCAAACACGACTTAATTGATGCTTAGCAGAGAAGACAAGTGCAACTGATCCACTTTGTGCTTGGCACACCTGCATGTTCTCCGAGTGAGGGTGGGCGAGGTGGTGGAGGTGGGCTGCACTCGTGTCCATGGAGTGCTGGAGAGACACCTGCTCCCACTGCAAGTGGGTGGTGGGTGGGGCCTGGAGGAAACGGAGAAAGAACATCTTGTAGTTTAGTCTTTGTGTATGCTGCAAGTGCTGCAGACAAGCTGGAGCAAGACAAGATTTGGGTTTAAGGACTGCAGAAGAGGGAGGGGAGGAGCAGGGTGGGGGTGGGGCCTAAGTGTGGGGTGGGGGCAGGAGAGTAAGGGGGAGGGGAGGAGCAGGGTGGGGGTGGGGCCTAAGTGTGGGGTGGGGGCAGGAGAGTAAGGGGGAGGGGAGGAGCAGGGTGGGGACAGGGCCTAAGTGTAGCTAAGCAGCTGCCTTGAAAGTACCATGTCTCATGTCTCCAGGGGGAAGTCACCTGACACATGGGGCAGCAGCAGTGCACAAACGCAATCACAAGCAGGTTGCACTTCAAAAGACAAAACGAAGATTAGGTTAAACGTGAAAGGTGAAAGAATGAGAGAAATTAGGCGCCCACAAATTAAAGTATGTGCACTATGAAGGTGTTGCCATAGCAACAACAAACTGCATCCAAGCAGGCTTCACTATCTGGGAGGAAGGGGGAGGGGAGGGGCAGGAGAGGAAGGGGGAGGGGAGGGGGCAGGAGAGGAAGGGTAGGGAGGGGACAGGAGAGGAAGGGGGAGGGGAGGGGGCAGGAGAGGAAGGGGAGGGAGGGGCAGGAGAGGAAGGGGGCGGGGAGGGGACAGGAGAGGAAGGGGGAGGGGGAGGGAGGGGCAGGAGAGGAAGGGGGAGGGGAGGGGCAGGAGAGGAAGGGGAGGGGAGGGGCAGGAGAGGAAGGGGGTAGGGAGAGGAGGGGCAGGAGAGGAAGGGGGAGGGTTTGGACTAAGGGAATAGACTGCTAGATGGAGCACAAGCACTGGAGCATGCAGTGGGTGAAGTGGGCACACTCTGCAGTGGACCACCCAGCGTAGGAGAGTCCACAATGCGCCCCCACACAGCTACGTACCTCCACACAGCTCCCCTCACACAGCTCCCTCCACAGCTCCCTATATATACACAGTGCGCCCCCACACAGCTCCCCCCACACAGCTCTACCACACAGCTCCCCTCACACAGCTCCCCCCACAGCTCCCCCACAGTCCCCCCACACAGCTCCCCCCCCACAGCTCGCCCCACAGTCCTCCCACACAGCTCCCCCTACCGTCCCCCCCACAGCTCCCCCCACGCAGTTCCCCACACAGTCCCCCCCCACAGTTCCCCACACAGCTCCCCCCACACAGTTCCCTTGTACCAATATTGCTATTGGAGGTACACTAGGCTAGAGTAAACAACAACAAGGCTGGAGTAAACAACAACAGTAAGTTGGTACTCTCATCTGATCCAGAGCGGCTGATGCAGGGAAAGGTGAGTCTATGCTTATATCCATACTTAGAATCTGGAGGCAATGGCGTGTGTATGCCTGGACCATCTGGTGACTGGTGTGCATGCCCCCCCCCCACAGCCCCACGCACACAGCTCCTCCCAGCTCCCTCACACAGTTACCCCACACAGCTCCCCGTGCAGCTTCCCCTACACAGCTCCCCGCACACAGCTCCCCCACCAGAGTCCTCCACACACAGCTCCTCCCAGCTCCTCCACACAGTTACCCCACACAGCTCCCCACACAGCTCGCCAAACACAGCTCCCCCCATACTGTCGGTACTCTCACCTGATGCAGAGCGGCTGATGCAGGGGTAGGTGCGTCCATACTTAACAGTATACTCGTCAATGATGAACTGTCTCCGCACATCAGTTGGTAGTCTACTAATGATAGAGTGGAGGAGGTGGTCTCTCCCAAGCTGGTCGTACAAGACAAAGTGTGTTGTGTGCTTGTTTCCTGAAATGCCCTTCAACACAGACACTCCAAACTCCACCATGAGTGACATCTAACAATTGAGGAAGGAGCAACAAGCGGAATGTGAGATATTATATTATACATACAGAAAATGCAAATACACATTTGCACAAGCAAACACAAAAAAGTTATACAGATACAGACATCCATGTGCACACACACACACAAGTTGCCTTGTGCATGCAGTGATTGCATAGCAGTGAGAGTAGTGTACACCCTAACCCCAATCTTGACCGTAATCCCAACCCTAAAAGCTATAGCTGACACTCGACCCACACATCACAACCACATGAACTGCACTAGTGCTTGGTACATTGACACTGAAATGTAATGCCACATCAACTCACATTAGCCCACATTCCCAGCAAGCACTTCTCCACTTACTTACATATGTACACACACAAGGACACCAGGTGACACTTGGACCACATGTCACAATCACATGCCTTGCACTAAGGCACTGGTACAATATGTCACAACAATGTTATACCACCTCAAACTTACACGATAATCAATGCCCAGCACCAACTTCTCCAGTCGACCCATTCCAGACAGAGTCTGCTCTACTTCAGTGAACTTCACATCCCTTTCTCTTGCACGCTGCATGAAGAAGCAACTCTGGTCATTAACATGCACAACCCACCAACACAACTGATACACAATGTGCTGAGTCAGCAAAGACAATGTCAATACAATATTCCACTCTAGAGACCAACTACCACATGTCAGCCGACTCACTGGCAACAGGGCCATGTCTACCTCAAGGGTGGAAAGTGTGCTCCTGGTCACACAACACACTCTGCCACACAACCATGCGGGGTACACACAACATGTTATAACAAACAGCACACATACACACAACACATGCACAGAACACAAATGATATGCACTAGCTATCACCACCAGCAACCCAGCAGCACCCTTTCAATGGGCGGCAGAAGGAGGGGGCAAAATGGACAGTTGACATGAACCCAGTAAACAGTGAACAACACATGCATTACATCCACTTGGTAATAAAAGAACAGCATTGCAGTGGTGAGTGTCTCCATAGGAGGCTCTAGCTGTCACAATCATCTCATGCGTGTGCCCTTTGCATTAGGGCTGCAACCCACTCACCTTCTCAGGTGTCTATTACTGCCAGTGTGGGAAGACTGTTTGATATCAGTGGCCTTGTCTACTGAACTACACCCAAAATGTGGGGTCACTTTACACATGCCCCAATACAGAAAGGTCACTCCTAGGCAAGTTGCTATGTTGTTAAAATCCATGATCAAAACACTGTCAAATAGTGATTGGTACAAAAGACTACGTCCCAGACACACTGTACATGTGCACACACTGTACCTCTTGTGGGGGCGCATGAAATTGCACACAAAGTGCTTGACTTGAACAGCCCCCCCCCCACAGCTCCCCCCTGCCACAGCTTTCCCACATAGCTCCCCCCAGCTCCCACCCCCCCCCCCAGTTCCCCACACAGCCCCTACCCCTACCCCACAGCTCCCACCCAGTTTCTGTCAAATAGTGATTGGTACAAATGACTAGTACATCACAAGCCACACTGTACATGTGCACACACTGTACCTCTTGTGGGGGGTGGATGTAACGACACTCAAGGTGCTTGACTTGACTGAACCACAAGAACAACCTCGGTAACACATCCACTGGAACACGTCTCAGAGTAACATGTTGAACACTTCCGTGAATGTCTGCAGGCACTGGGTAGGGAAACAGGAGTAGAGTTGAACATGTAAACACAATACCTACGTATACATACTTAACTTCACATAGACGTCCTCACTATTGCTTGTTACACACTATACACTACATCCAACTGAGTCACACAACATGTGACTGACATACACCAACCTACCATCAATGGGACAGTCCCAGTTGATGGGTGCAAAGTTGAGGTCCACTTCTGACAAAGATTTACTTCGTCCAATACCAATCATAAGGTGACGACAGAACTCCTTGAGTTGAGTCACATCATTACCACCACTGAGTGTCAACGTTTCAAGTGTCTTGTTTTCTTCAAGTGCCTTTTCCATCTCCTTCAGAACCTCATGGTCCATTGCCTGTAGAACAACACATCAACACAGTCCGTCATGCAATGGGATGGGGAGAAACGCCAATTGCCACTGTCACACACTACACACTGAAAGTGTGTGTCGCCCTCACAGCTACTGCATGAGGCACTAGCTGTCAAACAGGTACAACACACCTGTAAACATGCAGTTAGTGCATACACACACATAACTCCCCTCAGCTCCTCCCCCCCCCCCCCCCCCGAGTTCCCCACACAGCCCCTACCCCTACCCCACAGCTCCCACCCAGTTTCTGTCAAATAGTGATTGGTACAAATGACTAGTACATCACAAGCCACACTGTACATGTGCACACACTGTACCTCTTGTGGGCGGTGGATGTAACGACACTCAAGGTGCTTGACTTGACTGAACCACAAGAACAACCTCGGTAACACATCCACTGGAACACCCACCAGAGTAACATGTTGAACACTTCCGTGAATCTCTGCAGGCACTGGGTAGGGAAACAGGAGTAGAGTTGAACATGTAAACACAATACCTACATATACATACTTAACTTCACATAGACATCCTCACTATGGCTTGTTACACACTATACACTACATCCAACTGAGTCACACAACATGTGACTGACATACACCAACCTACCATCATTGAAACTGACCCAGTTGATGGGTGCAAAGTTGAGGTCCACTTCTGACAAAGATTTACTTCGTCCAATACCAATCATAAGGTGACGACAGAACTCCTTGGGTAGAGTCACATCATTACCATCAATGAGTGTCAACGTTTCAAGTGTCTTGTTTTCTCCAAGTGCCTTTTCCATCTCCTTCAGGACCTCATGGCCCATTGCCTGTAGAATAACGCATCAACACAGTCCGTCATGCAATGAGATGGGGATAAACACCAATTGCCACTGTCACACACTACACACTGCAAGTGGGTGTCACCCTCACAGCTACTGCATGAGGCACTAGCTGTCAAACAGGTACAACACACCTGAAAACATGCAGTTAGTGCATACACACACATGCACACATCATCCTAGCATACAAATAGACCATCAAAGCATACAGTACGTATGACACTGCACTGCTGGATATAGATGAGGAGTACAAAGAGACAATGACATTGCTAAATTAAAGTTAAGGTAAGGAAGTAACGACACATTACATGGAGTTACAGTACATTACACTGTAGCATTAACTGTTGAATGGAATTGATAACGAGATTGGAAGTGGTTGTGCAATCATGATGGCAGTCATGCCGTGACTGTCATTGTGATGTGCATGGTCCAATACTCAATGTGCCACCACACATGTGCAGTTGGGTTGGAGGTTACAATGAAAACAGAAACAAAACAATCTCAGAATGTCCACATTACCATTGTGCCTCACAGTGATGCCTACCTCACATCCTTGCATCACTTGACACTCAATCACATGTCATACTCATAGTAGAGTCTCAAGAGGCTTACAATTAAGGGTACAGGGTACACTCGAGAGAGATGAAATGCCAGCCAAAAGATAGAGAGCCAGAGGGCTACTGAATTTGCTATGAACTACTCAAGCTGTCGTCTTTACATAGCAGCCAAAAATGCCGTGAAAGTGCACGCCTTCGTCCTTGACGCAAATATGCGTCATTGGCACTTACGCGCATGCAATTATTCGACGCATATATGCGTCATTGGTAATTAAAGGGTTAAGACACCATGGCCGGGTTACCATGAAATATACAAAGAAGGTTCAAATTGTTGTTTTGGCACATATTGGTGTGGGTGATGTCTTACAGGTGAGGATAGATGGTCTCTAGGAAGTATAATGTGGGTATGGTGAAATAGGTTCTTACTGAATCAAGAGATGCAAGGCATGAATCATCATTACGTCTCACACTGATGCTTACCTCACAGCCTTGTATCTCCACACAAACCACCTCTCGTACATGTTGGAGGCACAGCAGCTTCACTGCTACGCTGAGGGGAGGGTGCTCCAAGTACACCTTGCCAAAGTGACCTTTCAAGGTACCATCTGTGAAAGGTAAACATAACAACATGTCATGCACTCAGTGAACTCTAAACATGGCAGACACATTCTGTAGCTCATAATGACATTCATTACCCATCACCCCACACCACAACAGTGGCTAGTGGTACACAGTGGCAGAGCTACTCATGCAGAGTCACTCCACACAAACACTGCACCAAGTGGTCACTGCTAGTACAGATGAGGATGCTCAGCCAGTGTCAATGATGTACACCCACTCTCACCACATGCATGAACCTTACACTGACAGACCCTTACTTGACCCCAGACCCTGTTGGCCATACAATTGAATGTGTGCTAGCTATGCATCAGAGTCTGTGTGCCCTCCACTCTCACCACAGTTTCTGATCCTGTCAAAGAGGTCCTCAACTTGTCTCCAGTCAGGACTTCCTGCATAGTCAATGCCAACACATGTGAATGATACTATGGGAGTAGCATGCTGCCATGCTGTGTTGCTAAGCAACAACACAACCTCAAGCCTCAATACCAATGAATGACTCAAGCTATGTAATTCCATCTTGACATTTCAACACACACTATAGGCACTGTATGCATATATTATACAGTAACTGTGTGCTCACACAAACTTGCTCCAACAAGACCGCACATGGATACCATGTAGGGTGGCACTTTAGGTGGTGGACAGGCTAGAACTCTCATCACTCTGTGCACACACACTAAGTTCCCCTCACATGTATGTAGGTACCTCATGCAACACAACACCTACTGCAGCAGCTGTGCATATATACATGCATGGTCTAAGGTCAGTGAATTGGGGGAATAATCACCGAAATGTACATACACAAGTATTGGACACTTTCAAATACTTGTGTACCCACCTTGTTCTGGTGTGACTGCAATATTAGACTGATCAGCTGTGAAATATTGCACTCACACCTGCATGAACAAGGTACATGGTATGACTTGATAAAAACATGAACCTCACCTAGGTTTAGAATTAATGTTGACAGTGTTCCACTAGCATACACTGGCTCCAGCAAGCGATGGATTTCTGCTGAACCTGCACCTTCCCGTGTCCTAATGGTGAGCTCCTTCAGTGCAGGATGCTTGGAAAGACAATAGCCGTAGGCTGTCGAGTCATACGCAGTCTTGGGCTCCACTGTCACCGCTTCTCCTACAATATGTGGCATCAGCTTCTGAACCAGTGATGCATTTTGGGACTCAAACAGGCACTGCATCTGGAAGTCTTCTGGATACCCTTTGATGTTGGCCTTAAGGAGGTCATAATGTGCCAGTCGGGTGAGGCCGCAGTAGAAGCGCCACACTTGTGCCATGTGGGGCTCGCCGAGGTACTTGGACCAGAACTCGTGCTGCTTCTCTGCTGGCAAGAGAGACACATAAACTGCTGCAATAAATTCTTGAACTGTGAGATGGATGAAGTAGTAGCTTTCATCGGCTGCCTTCTTTGACTTTGGATCAGCTCGAACAGGTCTGGCTGTCAGCACACCACAACCTTTAATACGGTCTGAGAAATGCTCAGCAAGACCCTGGAGATCAGATGACTGGAATACCATCTTTTGGCTTCGAATGCAATCAAATGCAATTTTACTGAGTTTATAGAAATCGTGGTCCCTTGGCAGATCCAGGATGGAATCCAGTGAGGTCAGGTCTTCGTAATATTTCAGGACCTTAATGCACATGTATTCATTGTAGATTTCAGTCAGTGTCGTTGGGAGGTCCTCTTTGAATGAGAAGACTTGGCAGATGATGGAGAGCACAACCGGGATGGAGCAGAGACCTCTAACTTGTGGTACACTGTCTATTTTCCTGACGAAAGATTCAAGCAGATCTGATTTCTCTGCAACAACTAAAATGTGTCCTGCATACTCCTTGATCTGGTCACGAGTGAAGCCTAGCACCTCAATGTTAGTTAGGCTGCCCCGCACACTGTGGTATATCTCACATGTGACAATAGACCGTGAGGTCATAACCACATGGCAGTATGGTAAAGGGGCACTGCACTCAAGATTGTGCGACAGTAGGTCTACAAGAAATTTAGACTGTCGAAGGTGAGGGGGTAGTTCATCAAACCCATCCAGGATAAAGAGAACACTCCTCCCTAAATTTCTGTGAATAGCCTTAGACAATTCCTCGGGTGATGTGGCATCTCCAATCATTCCTTCAAACAACTGCAGAATGTCGACTAATTGGAAATCTTTTTTAAAGTGTAGCAGTTTACGCAATTCCACAAGGAGGACCAAGCTGTATCCGTGGCAGTTGGGAGAGCAACACACATCTTGGCACACTTTCCGAGCCAACGTACTTTTACCCACCCCAGGTGCACCACTGAGAACTACCAATTTTTGCTTTTCGACTAGTCCAGGGATGGCTTCACACTCTACCTTACTAGTCTGGTAGGTGTACACGTTATCGGCGCCTTCCTTTACAGCTTCAACAAACCTTTCCTGGGCCTGGTGAGAGCTGAGTCTGAAGGGGGCAAGGGCTAAGTTGACGTAGCTCATGGACTGGTTGGGGAACCATTCATCTTGCACTGTTGGCATACTGACATAATGCTCCTGCATTCTGTTGAAGAAGGACTGCATCTGCAAGTGGACAGGAAGGATATCATGCATGAATGCTCCAGAATGTACTGTTGTTACATAATGCGTAGGCTATATTTGACTGGTCACATAATGATATTCATTGGACTTCATTAACACAGTTAAAACTAGTTAACATTATTACTAGACGAATGCACAGCATTGTGGGGCGAGCCTTGTAGCTAGCTGAGCATTGCACGTGGCGGCAGTGAACAGCAAGTGACTGCAACCAAGAACGCCAACACACACAACGTCTATCTACCAATCTTGTACCATGGATGCAAACTGAGCGTTGGATATCTCCCTGACAACACTAAGACGTGCGATTTCAACCTGCAGAGGACACTCTCCGGGTCATCCTTTGTAATTCCTGAGCGTTTGGCGTCAATCCGTGCCGTAGTTTTGGCGTTTACCGCAAACAAATAAACAAACATTCTCAATTACATATATAGATTCTGATAGTGCATATGAATGCCTCCCATGCACCTGCATTATGCAATATGCTGTATGCAGTGACTTATTGGCACAATCGTGAGGATACTGGCAGGCCCCAACGAATTCCAGATTCCATTAATGGCTTGCACATAGACCACTCACTGTGTACACAGCAGCTGCCTGCTCTGTCAGCAATAGCTCCTGCATTCTTCTCACAAAAGTATTCAACCGCAGATGCAAACACATAGGGCAAAAGCGGCATGATCAAGACGTGAAGTAGCCCACCTGACTGGCCACTGTTTATGGGTCAAATAGCCGACAGACATATTATACTGTATACGCTTTTACTTTCACGGGGTTAAACTTTTGCGGATCGCAGATTTTACAATTTTTGCATTTTTATTTTCGCAGATGCAGGGTCTTGGTCTTGGATTCGTTGATTCGTCATTTCCTCTGAATTCTTGTCGTACTGAGGTATCAATTGCTTCGGTGGAGGTTCTTAGCTGCATATCAAGTTGCCCTAGCAAATCACCGCCATTTGTTTGCATTTTGTGATGCAATTGTCTTACAAACGCAAACTCGTTGCCAGACTGGTGTAAATTTTTGTAGTATGAAACTTTCGCGGATGGCTGCTGATCCGCAAAAAACGTGAAAGCTTAACCTTGCGAATGTTAAAGTGTATACAGTAGAAGTGGAGAGAGAAATATTGCAAAATCTCAAATGGTGCACTCTTATTGGCCTCGCTTTGCTTGCTCAAGCTCGCCACTCGACAATTACACGTATGCAGTACCAAAACAGCACGCAAACTGTGTATTTACTTGTTTTCTCTACAAATAGAGCAATTTCTGTGTGTTTGGTACATGCCAAGCTGTTTATACATGTTGCAAGCCTTTATTGTAGCGATATTTATAGCAAATAGCTGTGTAATTGTGGAGTAAGAGAATAGATATACAAATGTACAACATACTACATGCATACTGTACGTAAGCATATACTTTAGCAGTCAACAATATAAAAATAGACATTATAGAAATACATAGACAATCTTCATATATGTAAGGATATATATAGGATGGGCGGGATAGGTTTAGCATGATGAGAGGTAAGTTATATACTACTGTAAATATTCTAAAAATTCCAAAATCTAAAGTTCGCAAAACTTGCAGCAATTTTGACTCGACATGCTAAAAAAATGATTTATTGGCCGACTCTAAAGTTCCAAAACCTCTAATTTCGGCAAGGGTGGTATTGCATAATGGCTATATACACCTCTGAAACAGTGCTTGACACAGTGTTCGCACCTGACAAAAGTCACTGAAGCAGTGTTACGAATGAACGCTTCTCCAATACTGGGGTTCCACACCACCTATTAGACGTGATATTCGTGAATCACAAGACACTATGACAAAGAAAGCACCAGTGGCGGCCATTTTCTATACAGAACCTTCCTAAAATGGGGGCAGGCTACGCTCCAATTTCGCAAGAAGGCTCTAATTTTCGCAAGAAGACAGCGAAGAAGTTTGTATTGCCTCCTAATTTCAAAAGGTAAGATTTGAACTGCACAAAAAGTTCACGAATATTTAGAAAAATTACAGTAAATCCAAATCACAGGATGTCTAAGAATGTTTGTTTCTAGTCAGTACTTTGATTCACTAGCAAAATGCAGACACCTAGCTGGCAAGCATTCTCCACTTAACAATTTGGTTGTGGTTTGTAGACACTCACTACTTCCTGACAGTTTTCATCAAATGCAGGTGATGGTGACGGTGTATTCAGTTTAGCCTCAATTTTCTTCCTTTCTCTGCATCCAATCACTGTCTCAACTGCTGCTAGCAGAGAATGCCATGTACGAGGCTGGGAGCCTGTGTCAGCAGCGCTTTGTGACCACAGAACTAGAAGCTCCAAAGCACGTCCGTCTACCCTCTGCTCACTGCATCTTACAGTGTCAAAGACTGCAGGTCCCATTCCCAAGGCCCGCCCTAATTCCGTCCACTTTGCTGCAATGGTTGGGACCACAAGCCTCAGAATGTCCAATAGGGATGGTTTAGCACCTACACAACATGCCATGCAGGCGGACAAACATTGTATGAACTACACACACCTCATGTACAACCCGTGTATACTATATGTGTGCTATAGCATGCTTGAGGGAATACTTGGCACACCTGCTGCGACACAATGTTTAATGATGGCACGAGACAAATGCACAGACACACATATCTACTTACATGCACACACAGTGTGCAGATTACGTGTATACCATAATCAATGTTCCCGGCAGGGTGACTTCCTCTGATGTTGGGGACGGCAGCACTGGGAGGGGACGTGTACTCCTGTGTACTTCCACTGCCTGCACACACATGGGCACAGCACAGGAGCTGAATGTACACGTGTTCATTGATTGATGCACACGAGACATGACTACAACACTGAGCACTAAAATTAATTAAGGAATGGGCAATACAAGCAGTACGCCATATATGCATGCATGTTTGTGTGACAGCTTACATGGCGGGGGCGGGTGACTGCACTTTAGTAGGGAGTCAAAACACACATGGACACACACACACAACACACAACAAACAACACACACAACACACACACACACACACAACACACACACCTGGCTCAAGCCTCCTCTGCATGTCTTTGCCTAATTCGCATGTGGGACATGTCCGTTTGAAGCTAGATTGTTTATTTTGGGACTGACCTCTGTGGTTTGTCACATTCTTTTGTGTTTCCATGGAAACGCACATGACTGCGTGTGATGTACGCGTGACTTGACAACCAAATGGTGTCATAATGAAACACTCGACGCGAACATCCACACTATTCGAGCCGATAATCCTTCCTAGACAATGCGAAACATCATCGCACTGCGTAAAGGAGGGTAGTGCCGATGTTTCCCGGAGCACATGGCGGCCATTTCGTTTAAAACATGGCCATGTCACAAGAACATCATGTGATCTGCTCCCAGCGAAGAGCTAAATGGAGGTGCACTTACAAAAGCGCTGTGTGGTAATATTCGCGAGGGTTTCCAGGCAAGTTGAGCACTTAAATAGTTTGGCAAGGAATATCTCTAGCCTTTCCATGTGTCATAATAGTATGCAGTATTCCTATCAAGAGTTATTCCTATCAAGAGTTATTCCACCATGAAACAGGCCCAAGGCAACAGATCTAGCATCCATTTCTAATAGGATAACATCAACAGTCAGGGACATCCTATGAGAGTAGATTATGTACTGACTATAAATGCTTGCAGTAATGTATTTTCTCATGGTAGATCCATGCCAACTCCAATATAATATAATCAAATCTTTCCCATGCTATTTTACACAAAATTTAACCAAATCGTTATGATACATAGATAGCAGTAGTGTTGTTCCCCTTCACGTACCTTTCCTTTCTCTCTTAAATCGCTCAGCCTCCTTCTCCAGCTCATTTGCCCAGACAACATGGTTGGTCTCTCGGAGCATTGTGCAGAATGTGGCACAGTCTTGATTTGTTTTCCCTCGCAGAGTCTCTATGATTTTGTCAATCTGTTCATTCTTGCTGGACAGCCCTGTTACCATCTGGGCTTCAGGTCTGCTCATAAAACCACCCGCTGCCTTCTCCAGCCTATCAGAGAGGCCTGTGTTCATTGACACATTGAGCTTCAGCCTCTCCTTCAGAGAGACCAGGGCATCATCGTTCCAGGGACTCATGGGACCAGAGCTGCCATCTGAGAAGCCAAGCAATGCAAGAGGGCACACTGGCATGCACTCTTAAGAGGGTGCAGGGTTCCCACAAACTGGGCAGTGGTTACACACAAAGAGCTCACCCCCAAGGAGGACTGACATGCATCATACTGTGAACACTACAAACACTTGCACACTACAAAAGGCTTTTAATACGACTTTATAAGAAACAAGCATGCATGCATGTGTGGCAGAGGGCCAAACATTAAGCAACTCATGGGTAAGAGATGACTCTGGTTAAAAGAATGGCTATCAGTTCTGTGACAATCCCGGATAATGTCCCAGCATGCAGCTTATCTCTCTCTATATAGCCATGCATAGTCTGTAAGTTGACCTTTCCGACTGAGAGGCAGGCTGCCAGCAGTATAGCCGAGGGTCTGGTGTGGGACATACTCATCGTTTGGGCTATGTATACAAAGGCTGTTGGTGCATGCTCTCAGCAAGCAGTCATAAAGGATTGAGTTTCAATGTCTTGGGCCATCAGCCTTTGGTGTACTTTCCAAAACAATATCTGGAATAATGCCATGATGAAACAGGTCCAGAGCAATGGAGCTAGCATCCATTTCTAATACGAATTGGTCTCATTATACTTATTCCTCATTTCCTCAGCCACGTCCAATGACAGTAGGTTATACACATGTACACCGAGTAACAGAACACATTGATATATGCCCAACAGCAAGCACACGAGCCACTCTCCTAGTATTAACTACAAGGAGAGTACCATACGTCGCAAAATATTTGCAATCAATAATATTTGCGAATTTCGTGAATGAAGCACATTTAACAGAAATTCAACAGCCACAGAACAGCAGTACTAGTGTTGCCAGGGGCACGACCCAGATTTCATAAGACTGCCTGTATATATAGGGGCAAATATCCCACACAAAAAGTCTGCAACAAGTTAGCATAACAAGTATAACATCAACAGTTAGTGACATCCTAGTATAGGATATACGCATGCACACACACAACACACACACCAGGCTGTGCCCGCTAGCTTTGGTCAGTGTGTTATTATGCATGTATTTACAGTACCACTACCCATCAAATACCACCATAACCACACATGCAATTGCAACAAATGTAACGGATGTGTGTTAATTCCTAACACATCCAGCAGCTGTGCTGACATGAACCTGCCCTCCGCCTACCTTGGAGAGGACCTGGATTTCTTTCTACGTCACCGGCTAGGAGAAGCAGTCCACGTAGAAAGACGTAGGGCTTAACCACAGCTTCAGACAACCACATGTCAATACAGGCAGCACGTCTTAGCAATGCATGACAGAAAGTGGAGGGTCGGGACTGTGGGGAGAGGAGGGAAAGTCCCATTACATGCAGAAAATAAACAATCATTTTGAGTACGATGACATGTGTCACTGACAGCTGCAGGGGTAAGCACATTAGAGACCTGGCACATGGTAGAGAGGACGTCAAAAGGCATCCATCAGGGAGAATGCAGTGAGATGGAGCTCACTCACCCTAATGCGCTTCACAAAGGACTTCTGGACAGTGAATGATGTCACTAAACGCCCATGGATTTTTTGGCCACACCTCACTCCTCTTCCTAACCCCAGAGAAGGAATTCTTAAAAGTTGTCTGCAAATCCGGTTAAACAATGCTTGGTGCTTGAACCTGTGAAAAAGTGAAATGTAAAAGCAATCATACATTATACTATTCAAAACCACTTTGCACACAGGTTCCAATGCAAACATAAGTAGTTGATTGAGACACCATACACCCATGAGAACGCACCTCTTCAGAACTGCCATACACGAACAGTGAGTGGAGAGGGCACAAAGATATACACACAGGAATACCCGTGTCTTCTGGCAACGAGAGAGGCCTCTTTTACCTACAAGCATTAGACAAGAAAGGTGGCATCACGGCACACAAGGTAGGAATGGTGATTGTTTATAGCATGCACCGCACCTGACAGTGAAGATGTTTTTCTAAGCTTCCGCCATGTCTCTCTATTCATTGTCCACAGAGGTGGTCCAAATTCATACAGAATTAGCGACATGTGTGCAAACATGTTTAAGGTAACTACTGTTGTGTGCCAAAGGATGAAGTCAATCGGAAAGATGATCCCATGAAACATGGTCTTAATAAAGGCTGTGCTGTAGCTTGCCGCAGGAAGAGGAAGCTGGCGATGTCCACTTGTCCCTTCTGGACACACAGGACCCTGTACAGCAAACAGGGCAGCATACCTCCTGACAGTTGGGAAGGTAGACATGTGCCTGGTCTGATGATGTGTGCATGGCTACAGCAGTAACTTGTGCAGGGCTGAGGAGGCTGACACGAGGAAGCTGGGCTCAACATGTAGCAGTGTAGGGAGGGAGGGACTGGGGCTGTGAGAGTGTGTGCTAGGCTAAGCCATACATGTGGTGCTGTCCACTCTTGTTTACATACGGAGACCTTTGTGGTTTTAGCACATTCTTTATGTGCACATATATGGCTGCCTGTGATGCATTGTTATGTGATATAAATTCTATATAGTAATGCAGTGCTCTTCACACAATAAGCACTAGTCCGGGGGAAACACTGCTATTTACATCAAGACATCGCCAAATGGATTCAAAGAGCCTATGCTGTCATTTTCAGAGGTCAAGGCTTCTTCGTAGAATGACGTCACACCCAGCCAACACTAACTCGCGATTTACAAGACCACAATGTGAGGCCAGGGAGTACAGTCATGGTCTCAAAGAAAACAAATTTAAGCTGTAATCTGGATACAGTACGCAATGTTTGGTCAAAGTTTCTGTTCAAATCAAACTAGAAAGGTGGTAGTGTATGGAAGTGGCACTATCTGCTATAATATGGTGTACAAACTTGTTAACGTCTGCATGTTCAAACTTGTGTTGTGTACACTTGGAGCTGTTTCTTGTACAGTGTGTGGAAATTTGTACTCAATTGTTTCGAAGTGCAAAGGAAACATCTCGAAATCCACAAACTAAGAACCCCGTACATGGAAACGACATATAACCGTATATGATTGCAACTAAAACAAACAGCCGAGTGTAAGTATATGACGAGATTGAGCCAATACAGTAGTCAGTGACCCTTACTGTCTGATTCTGCAGAGTGTCCTGCAGTGGGACCTCAATGAGGCAGGTGTTGAGGTGACCATCAGACGTTTTGACAGCTACTTGTGGGCAGTCCACGCCACAGTCTCCTGGGCCATGCCACGCCCACTTTCCAAAGAGAGAGCTGAGACAGTCATCGATCACCTCAGTGAGAGGATACTCATCAGGGAAATGATCACTAGCCAAAGAAAGGCTGGACTGGTTGGGATCTAAGGATGGGAAGAAATTGAGGTCTCTCAACAGCAGCATGTCGCTGTACATGGAGTCTGGCATGTGGCCTGGCAGAGATGACTATATATATGGCTGATATGGGCACACTCCACAGCAATGGTGGTGAACAGGTGCTCAGCAGTTACAGCACTGAGGAACCACAATGTTAGTGGGTGCACAGTGCGACACACGCTACACAGAACACAGACGACCATCAAACCACCGACCTGTCGCCAGGGTCTTCACTGCTTCTGCTGTGTGCCCAATGAGCTGTACGCAGCTCCTCACAGCCAACAGCAGGAGGAGAGAGTGGACGTACACACGCAGCACTGTCTGTGCAAGCCGTCGGACGCGTGATGAAGCTCTCCTCAGTCTGGCAGTGTTGAAGATGACCGGCAAGTGGTTTGGGCGGCGAACACGAGTAGGAGCTCTGTAGTGCTTGGAGGAGCGTGTCATGTTCTACAGAGGGACGGGAGGAGGGGACTGTTGGAATGATCAACAAAGTTGTAGTGACTCGCGGTGACACCAGTCTCCCAGTCCACTCTGCGAGGTGGACAAGAGTCGCCCCGCAGACCTTCCCCGGTCAGGGGGTCAGCGGAAGCCGTGAAACTCACTCCAGGGTGAGCGGGAGTTGGGTATATACGAGACAGCAAGAATAGACTCAACTACGGGCTATGATTGGCGGGAAAAGACCCTGAAGTATCACAAATGCAATTGTTCGAACGATGGGAGGAGAGGGTGCTTATAGAGAAACTTCTTATATTCGCTGGGTGAAGTCTTCCTTAATTGCTCTAGCTATGTAGGTACTGCCTTCAAATGAGCAATAAAGTTTTTCGCTGATTATGAGCTGGATTTGTGCCCCTTCATTAAACGGAAATTGGCCACCAGTACACCAGCGGCAAATAGCGATTATTTAAATTAGTAAAGAATCACTCACGAAAGTTCACCTCGGCTCCCGAGCGAAGAGGTGAGATGGACAGCCGAGACACGCTGCGGTCTGAAGAGCTACTGTGAGCGGTACTATATTATATGACCGTCGCTGCACAAATGGCGGTTTATAGCAATGCAGCGTGCACGCGTATACAGCGCGCGGCGCCACATTGCATTGTATTTGGGTTAAAATGGAGGAAAGTGGGTCCAACGTATATAGCCTGTTGATTCCCCAGTCGCGAATGCTCCCAGTGCCGGCCATCATTAGCCACTGTGAAGACCCAGAAAATGACATAGATTGGGAAGGAAAGAGTGACATTAATTAATTAGCTAGCCGCATGTGCTTTATTGCATGTCTTTACCCATGGACTAGATGGAGCTTGTGTTGTGTTGATGAGAAAGTGGCAAACCCGTGTGCAGTTGTTCAGTACAATAGTGTGCCGTATGGCTCAGTTAGCCTGGTCGGGTGTATAGCTAGTTAGGTCCGGGCCTAGAGACACTGGCATGCGCTGGAACCACTGACAACAGCACTGCTGACACAAGACAGGACCTGAACAAATTTGGTGTAAGGAGGAATGCAAACAGTTATTGTGTGGGGGATCCTCCACTTTGTAACCTACACCCCCACACGTCATACCTACAAATAGCTATTATTGCTGTGTCTTGCCTTCTTGATTGAAGAGCGTGACAGCCGATTTTATTTCAGATTGTGTACGCTGAGCTGAGCCTGTATATACATTCCTGGCCATACACATCTGCGTAAACCTCGTGAAGGTGCTTACAAAAAGAGAAATCTCACTCGTTCTGCAATTGAGTCGGTGATGAAACTCCATAATTTGTATTTTCCTTCATTTGTAAAATGATCTACAATGCACAGCAGTCAGAGTTCCAAAGCATCGCTAACTCGCTTGATTCCACCAGACCACCAGACTCTCTTGCAATCTGCTCAATTAGATACCGATGACATTTTGTTGCCAAAGACACACGTGATCCGCTCAGGAGCTCCTACACTTCCGGTGTCGAGTTACCAATCCCCCATCCCAAACACGTGTGCAGCTGTTCAGTACAATAATGTGCCGTATGGCTCAGTTGGCCTGGTCGGGTGTAGCTAGTTAGGTCCGGGCCTAGAGACACTGGCATGCGCTGGAACCACTGACAACAGCACTGCTGACACAAAGACAGGACCTGAACAAATGAGGTGTAAGGAGGAATGCAAACAGTTATTGTCTGGGGGTCCTCCACTTTGTAACCCACACCCACACGTCATACCTAGAAATAGCTACCAAGGTCACAGCACAGGAAACATTGCAAACGGTGGCAAGCGCACACATTCACAGATACACAATCCCCGGCCTTGTTCACTCCAGCCTGATGACGTTGCCAACATGGAAGAATGCACCGTTAGAACCTGTTGACAAAGTTTCACTATAGGGCAGACAGTGAGAGGCCTAGCCCAGCAAGAGTGCTTAGAGGTGCACCACATGGGACTCTGTGTGGAGGGAGAGGAGAGGAGGGGGTGAAGTGCTAAGGCACAGTCACTCACTTGCACACATTTGGTCTGACAATTGAGCATGTCTGTCACGTTCCGCACTACAAGTACAGCTTCGTTCCTCATATACAGTGGAGTGAGCCATGAATATTATTACACAGTTAATACCGCATGGTTTAGTATTGGTTGGTATGATTAGGGTTTAATTGTGTATGTGAGAAATTTGAGGCATGCACGGGTGCTCATTTAATACATGCACATATGCACACGTACACACAACTTTGAGGTGACACTGACGTGAACACAAGTAGTGCATGTGTAGGGGTGGGGGAGAGGGAGGGGGAGAGGGAGGGGGAGGGGGACGGGAAGGATGCAGTGATGGCTACCACACACATGCACACATGCACACACACCTTACTGGAGGGGACACTGATGTGGACACAAGTAGTGCATGTGCACACACTACACGTGTGAGCAGTGCAGACAACAGAAACAACAAACACAAGCACGTAGTGAGGCCATACAAATGCATGTCCCAGTACAGATCAGACGGCACCTCAGGGTGTACCAGTGGCCCACACAAGCCCCACTGTTGGTCACATGACTGTCATGTGACCACGTACTGATGCACCTCATCTCCCTGATCTGGCTGCAAATGTGCTGCCCAAAGGCCTCAGAGTGGTCCATGGCTTGCAGTTGTTGCATGTGGTTCTCTCAACCACAGCACATGAACTTGCCCTCCTCCATCTGGTCCATGGGATGGAGGGGAGGATAAGTGGCAACACACTTATAACACGGCTGGTGGTCTCCCATTGACCCACCCCCTACACTATCCCCGCCCACTCACTCACTCCTACCACAGCATCCCAAGAGCACCTTGCAGATGGTCACACAGCGTTCAGCTCACAACCCACCCTTCCACTGACCTCAATCCAGGAGGGGCCGATTGCAGTTGCTTCCACAGAACCTGCCTGCCCTCCTGTGGGTTGGCCTTGATCTGACTCAGACATCTCATGAGCCTCTGTCAGGATTGACCACACCAGACGTGGTGAAGAGTTGTGTCAGGAGGACCCTCCACAACACACTGGACACTGCCACCTGGGATGGGAGGACACACCAAACACCTTCCACACCACCAGCTACAGATGAGTGCTGAGCGTCACATTGTGTGGTGAGTCTGAGCTGTCACCAATCACCAATCTTTCGGATCACGTAATGTGAGATAGAGGCGGCCATTTTACAAGTGGAGTACTATTAGCAATTTTATATAATAAAGACTACAATCATTATGCAACCTTCTGGCACACTTAGTGGGACCCAAAACAGTCTGTCATTGAAGGCACAGCGTGCCTTACCAGTACTGAAGGCCGCGCCTGTATCAGGTCTATATACATCAAATCTGTACAGTGATCGAGTCTGCGGTCGAGTGCAGCGCAGCAGTGGACGTCACAGCTCTACCCGCGACCACCTGGTGAATGAGGGCCTCTGGGAAGTGGGCGGTGGGGAACGTGTGGTACTCGCTTTGGGTGTAGGGAGTGGGTCTATAGACCCCTTGCAATTACGTAAGCGAACGTCACCAAAAACATAGCAACGGTTGCTATCCGCCATGTTGGTGAACCACCCCACGATAGAGAAACATAGTGATATGCGCCGTTGTTGGTTGTACCAACAATTCTAGCCGCGTCCCGGGAGTCAGCTTTTATCGCTTGCCGTCGGTTATAACCCATCAATGGAAGAAGACCAGGGAACTCAGCCAGAAGCGGCGAGATGCTTGGCTCGCCAGAATTCGTCGAGCCCATCTCGGTCCAGAGAAGTACGCAAATACCCGTGTTTGTAGTCGCCATATCGTCAAAGGTAAGGAGTGAACTTTTTCTGTGTAATTGTTAGCAAGTATATAATGCTGAATACCCCCAATGCGAGTCAGCCTAGTCTGTTGTTTGATACGAACAACGTTGATTGGGCTCCTTCCCTTCATCTTGGCCATGGCACTGTACCAAAGACTTCAGCGGGTAGGTATGACAGGGCTGTACAGAGAATATCGAAGCAACTGTCTGACCTTTTGAATTTGAATGCTGTGATCCTCCCTGCTCTCATTCTAAACCAGACAGGCGAATTTGCCTGGTCTCTAGTTCTAGCTTCAACTGCTGAGGCTTGCTCAGTTGTCATGGTTAGAGTAATGCTACTTGCTTCTTGAAGGTGGCTGCTGAATCCTAAACTAAGGTATTCCATCTTATATAGGTCTGTCAGTACCATGGGCAGGTCCTGCTCTAAGCATAGATAGTAGAGTTCTCTACTATCTATGGTCTAAGGTTGCTGGAAAATAGGCATCAGAGTAAGGTGGTACAATAGCAAGCACTGCTGGTTTAGCTCCCTCACATCTAGACAAGGCATGATAGAATTGCCTTCTCTAATTCGGTGGGTGGGATGGAAATGCCTGCTTGTTGGAAGGACCAGATTCTTGTGTGAAACAGTGTCTCTACCTCTAGAGGCACTCTTTCGCTTTTTGCCAACGAAGTCGATGTCTGCTATTGGAGATTACTGTATGGCTTTAATAGCTGGGGGCAGCACCCAATAAGCACACTTTTGGGTGACAGTCATAGACTCTCGCTTGCCCACTCCAACAGCTACTGCCCAAAGATGTGATGCCACATGGGAGCATGTCTCTCTCAGCCCTGCCATGCAGTTGCAGTGTGCAGCCAGTATTCTACCATCATCTTTCGTAATCACCCAAGGGATGAGGGGCTTCTCATTCAACTGTTGAGAGTGGTTAACCTGTGAAATGCATATAGTAGTTAATCAGGCCTTTCATCAAGTCTGTTCTATACCTAAAAGAAGCACGCAGGGAGTGTTCAGTTTTCACCTTTCCAGTGACGATCGACTTTTTTCTGGTTCATTTCCTTCACCAGTACCTCCCTAACCCATCCATCTTGGAAAATCCTGTAACTGTCCAAGCTCTTGTAGTTCAGCATGTCTTCCTTCGTATATGGGCTGGGATTGAGTATTAGATACATGCAGGCATGAACGTACGTGATCCCGGGCCACATGTCGATGATGTCGTTCCAGTCTTTCTTCGGTACCGTTCGTAAGGATCACTGCCGCTTACAAGCCTTAGCTTGTCTGCGTACCTTCGTTTGGACTCCTTATCCGCAATAGTGCTCCAGTAACCTGAAATAAAACCTTCATCTGCTTTTCCCGTAGCCATACCGTCGCAATTCTCCAGTTTCGTTGATTGAGAACGTATATTAGCTCGGCGTCGCTCTGAGTTTGGTTCACCAACATGGCGGACGATATCACGTGCGCTGCTCGTGACGTCATTTGCAAGGGGTCTATTGACAATAGACCCACAGTAGGGCTGAGTCGATGGGCGAATTGTATTCGTAGATGTTCCCTCTGTCCGCGCTGCCAACATAGCATGACGGCTGTCGTGCTGTCTTGTACCCGAACCCCTCTCGTGAGCGCCGTGACACTGCAGTCTCAGTCCTGATGATGTGTTTGTGTGTTGGGCTGGGTCCATGTGTGTTGGGTTGTGTCCAGCTGTCAGTGCTGACTGACTGCCGTCTTGTGCACCAGCTGCATGTGTGTCTGTGGCAGTGGAGCACTCAGTCACTTGTACATGTACCAAAGTGGAGTGAGGCAGAGTTGGCCCTGCCTCATAGGTGGGTGGAGTTGACAGTGAGCCGCCATTGAGTATAGGTGCACTCAGCTATTATTCCAAACTTCTCCTCCCGCTCACCTCAGATTGTGTTTGTGTGCGAGATTGTGAGTGCATGTCAGTGAGTTCAAGGCCAATGTGGTGAACAAGGTGGATGGCCTCACTGGTCCACTGGTGGACGTCAAGAAGTGGTTGGACGACCAGGAGCTGGAGGCCGGGCGTAAGCTGACGGCAGATAAATTGCAGGTGAGAGTGGGTGTGTGCAGTGGAAGGATCAATGAGTGTGTGTGTGTGTACGTAGTTTGTGTATGATGGAGGGGACCACATGAGTTGTGTGTTGTGTGAGTGTGTCAGTCCATGTGGTGCTGTAGGAGACACTGTTAGTGGGTGCACAGGGAGTACTGTATGCGCTTCAGTTTAATGTTCACAGTTTTTGTGGATTAGCAACCATCCACAAATATTTCGTCCGCGAATATTTGGATGTCACTGTAAATGGACACGTAGACAGCTCGAGCCAATTGATGACGTCATGTGTAACTAAAATGGCGACAATTGGTTACGGGGCAACCTCGCTTCGCTAAAGTTCCTTTGTTCCCAAGCTGTTGCTCTTGCTGCTGGCAAACATGTCTATTTGTCCTACTTGGTACCCAACGCGGCATCGTGCCAGATTTGGAGAAGATTGTGATTGTTTCTCCCTCAATGGTGAAGGCTGTACCGAAAGAAGTGGAGAGCACCACGTGCATGGCTGCAGCTGAGCAAAGCGGATCGGTGGCCATGGGGTTGGTGAAAAGGAACCTATATGACAAGACCATCACAGAGACTCAGAAAGCCAAGATCACCAGGTATGCCGTGGAAAATGGCATTGCAGCAGCCTTGCGTCATTTTAAGACAAAGCAATCCATAGTCTGCGAATATTTCACCCACGAATATTTCAACACCACTGTACCCAGCAACCGCAAATTAAAAAACACGAAAGTCGCAAAACTGGCAAATTCATGAAATATAAACCCCGCAAAAATTAAAACGCATACGGTAGCTCATTGAGGGGTCTGGTGATTGGTGTGTTATCGGTTTCTTGTTCTTCAGAGCTGCTGTTGAGTTTGTCTGCGTCAGTCGAAGAACACATCCACTCCACTACTGATGAGGACCACTTCCAGTCCATTGGCACATGACCAACACACTCAGGGCTGCTAGACCACCCTCTGTATATTTCCTGCACGCTTTCTGTTCAGCACAGGGAAATTGCTATATATATAGCTAGAGTGCGTGTATATAATATGTACATGCGTGTGCGTGCATGGGTGTGTGGTTTCACTTGGTAATTCAATCATGAAAACCTCAACAGATATATACAAAGATTAATACATTACAGCAATTGATTAATTCTGTAATTCATTATACACAATAATATATATCGCCTGCCTCAAGCTTCTTCAACAATAATATATAATACAGCCAACACTTGCATACATAATTTAATAATACTCCTCATACATAAATAATATTATAAACAATGACACATGCATGTGGCAAGGCTAATAAGGTCATGACAGGCAGTGCATGAGCATTCACTGGAAACATCACACATGTACAAAAATGTCATGACCACGAGGAGCAGACAGAGAGTGACGAAAATGGCTACTGTCAGTGTCAACATGGAACGGTACAATGAGGATGAAGTGGGTGTGTCTGTGTGGGCGTGTCCTATATAGGGTGGTGGAAGGGTAGTGTGGTGTGGTCCATGTCTACGTCTCAGAGTGGGTGTGTCCTCATGTGTAGGAGGGGGAGTGGTTGGCTCTGCAGAGGGGAGGGAGGAGGTGGTCACTCATCAGCTCACAGCACACACAGCACGTGTCAACTCAACAGGTGGTGACAAACAAGAAGTGCTGCATGTACACACAAGCACGGACGCATGGACTGCTTGCACCACATTGTCATTCCAATGTCCACATGCGCACACAAAGAGACACACATGCGTAACAACACATGACAAGGTTATACATGTCACATTCACACACACACAGTAGATGCACAAATGTCATCTTTTCCTTGACCTCTATAACTGGTCTGCTGAGTGTGTGTTCTGGGCAGTGGTCTAGTTAGTGTAATTGAGGATCAGCTAGTGGTCCGGACTCTATAGGAGAGCTGTCCCCCATTGGTCCAGGCATCAGTACTAGTGCTCCTGAGTACTAGTGAGGTCTACTGGTGCAATGAAGGGTGAAGAGGCAAGGGGAGGGGGGAGGGGGGAGGCAGAGAAGGGAGGGGATGTGATGTTGCACACAGACAGGGGCTTGCTCACCTCACACACGATCACACACACGCACACGCACACAGGTAGGTATACATATAATTATTTGTATACACTGACTACTGAAAGGTCATTCTAAATAAATTTTCACCTCATTACATCACACCCTGTGGTGTGGTGTGTGTGTGCGTGTGCGTGCACGCAGACTTCATGCACAATGAGGCCACTGTCATCTGACTACTGCCACCCAAAGTGGAGAAGCCCAACTCCTGTGACAGGGAGTCTACGTACACCTGGCACACAGACAAACAAGTCGGGACATAAACAACAAGCAGGGACACCACACACCTCACAACACCAGCAACACACAACACACAACATAGAGCTATACACCAGCGTCTCAGTGCAGCGGACAGTTCTAATGATTAACCTGTAGGGACTATTGCTCCTCAGAGTGCAATGGTCTGAAGCACAGAGATGCACGTCTGGTCCAGTGGGGCAGGGGAGCCTGAGGGCCAAAGCAGGGCGGGTGGTCTGCTCCGTGTGAGCAACAGGGTGCCATATTTCCACACGTCAAGAGGGCTTTGTGGAGACTGTGCAACACAGAATACGCCACAGGAGGGAAGGGAGTGATGGAAGTTACTACACGTTTACTGAGCTTTATGTGCAGTCATGCATGGTTTGGGATGGAGAGTGAGACCACAAAGTGCACCAGCACACCGTCAGCAAAGCAACTTGTCCTTGGAGAAATGCAGTGTAAATGCCTCCATGCAGGTTGTCTGAGTGGACCACCAGCTCCTACTGGTTGTTGGGTGGTGTAGCTAGTAGTGGTGGTGGAGGAGGTGGTGGAGGTGGTGGCTGGAGGAGGTGGTGGAGGTGGTGGAGGAGGTTACGGTGGTGGAGGTTATGGTGGTGAAGGTGACGGTGGTGGAGGTAGAGATCAACTCACCATGCAATCTTTGGGATCACAAAATGGGATATATATCAAACAAGACATGAACTGCCTATGCTACTTGAGAGTCCGGAGGCGGCCATTTTACAGTGGGTTACTAGAAGCAATTTTATATAACAAAGACTACAATCGTTATGCATACAATCTAGTACACTTAGTGGGACACTAAAGGCAGTCAGTTATCTGGAAGGTATAGCGTGCCTTGCCGCGTGTCATGTCTACTGCTTGCTCCAATCCTGTGCTTAGTCGAGTGCAGCGGCTCCTCGCCTGCATGCATCCGCCCAGTGCGAGCGGGTAAGGCCGTGCACGCTCTGTCGTAGCAAGCGAGTCGGAGGGCGCACAGCCGTCTCAGCAGTGGGCGTCACATCTCTACCGCGACAACCTGGTGAGTGAGGGCCTCTGGGAGTTGGGCGGTAAGCGGGGAACGTGTGGTACTCGCGTTGGCTTCCCTGGGTATGTTCGATTCCCTTAAGCTTGCACTCAGGTGCAGGAGGGAAGACAGGTCAGTGGGACATGTACAGGAGATCTAGATCTAGCGGTGCGTGTGTGTGTGTGCGTGCGTGTTAGCATGTGTGTGTGTGTGTGTGTGTGTGTGTGTGTTTACTGTTCTTTTGACTGCAGAACTGGCAAACTGTGAAATGTGTCCCAGCCTGATCATGATCATCCACCACCTGGTCTCTCTCTGGCCGTCAAAGAGAAGGCATAATATTATAGTTATTTCCAATTAATAATTGCGTATATAAGCTGATAATTATAATGTCATGAGGAACAGACAAGAGTGACAAAATGGCTACAGTGTCAACACGAAACAGTACAGTGTGGGTTAAGTGGGAGGCTATAGTGGTACACCTTGGTGTGGTGTCACAAAGAGGGGCAAAGAGGGGAGGGAATGAAGCAGTCCAGTCTAAATGGGAATGGGAATGGGACCAGAATCAGTGCACATAATGGCTGCAGCTGAAGAAACAGGCAACACACAATCATATACATATGCGTATATATTGTTTCCAATGATGGGAGTGTATTGGATGAAATTCACACACTATAGTGCAACACTAGACAATGAATGTACACACAACATGTCCACCACACGAGGTAAACACAAACACACAACAAACAAACATGACCACCGCCCCCACATCCACCTGCTGTGTGGCATGAGAAGCCACATAACTACAAGGTCAAGAGGGGGAGCAGTGCACAACACACATTGCCAGTGTTGTACCGCGTGCTCCGCTCAACTGAACACACACACTATAGCAGAGCACCACACAGCAGCTGTGTATACAAGACAGACAATAATTAAGTATTTTCAGGCAGATAAAGCTTACAAACTTTAGGGGGCATTGCAAACACACAGGCTGCTTTTGGATGTGTGTGGAGATGCTATGGGAGCCTCACATGGTGTTTGCTTCGTGAATGACTGCAATGCAGGGCTAAGACAAATGTTACTTTTAGCATTCGAACTTTTGTCGGAAAAAGCTTGGCATAGTAATATTACAATCGTCATCTCAGTGTTCAACTGATCTAATAATTCACTGCATGTGACATCACTTTCGCATGTCAGGAGTCAGGAGATAGAGTAATGAAGGCTGTGCGAATGTTACTACAGACAAAAGAGGCTCCTCTTGGATGAGAAATCTTGAGGATTAAGCTGGACATGAACTCTCTACTGCTTATACATGACAGGGGGCACAAACATGGCCAACACTCATGAGCGGTTTATATTTTTCTCTCTCAGAATTATCTTAGAATGGTGTATATAGGCACAAAATGAGGTGCCATGTAAACGAAATAAAAGCACTAATCCACTTCATTTACTTCAGTACCAAAGATAAAGCTTCAGCAAAAGTAAGAACAAAGCTTTGAATGGTGAAACAATTCGGTGCTTCATCCCAGGCCTACAATGTACACACGTAGCTAACCATGTCATAGGCTGTCCTGTAATTAATGCATTGTTGGCCAGTGTACATGCATGGTGACGTGTAGTGTCGCATAAACAGACTAAATGGAGAACAACCGATGTATACAGTAATGTACCTCACTCTCAACTGCAAAGTCATCACTCACACAAGACAGTCTGGTCTGAACAGCTCTACATCTGTCCCATGTGGACTCACACATGGTGTCTCACTGTCGGCGTTTGGCTAGGCTGCTGTGGGCAGTTTTGTGATCAGTGGTTCTCTTCCCAGTGGAGCCGGGCTGGTGGGGAGTGGACAACCGTGAGGGACCAGGGACATCACCAGACAGAGCAGTGTCCACAGCACCAGGAGATGGCTGGGTGTGAGGGGGGACGATGAAGCAGTCACGGCGTTGTGCTCCTGTCAATAGACATGCTGGAAGGGAAGGAGAGGAGACAGGTTGTTGTGACGTGTGTCAGTTGGGAGTGAACACTGAGAGCCACAGTCATTCCACGTGTGTCACACACACCAGTGCACCACACTCCTGTGCTGTATGTACCAGATGCCAGGAGGTCATGATCACTGCTACATGATCGCTGATGACTCACGATGATTGTAAGGGGGTAGTAATATTTTCTCCACTATGAAGCCCATCCTTCCATTAAGGGTGTAGAACAGAGCCTAGTGTGTGGTACCTTGATACGATGTGTTTTGTGACTTCATCAACCAATTGACATTCCTTAGCTTACATGCAACTGGTCTTTGTAATGTTAGAGCACATGCATGTGCGTTGCTTATACCCAAACTTACCAACGGATCCTTTTTTTAAATCTTCAGCTTTCTCCCTTAGCATTTGTGCCTTTCCTTTAAAGTTATTTTGTTCCAAAATTTTACAAAAGTCTTCAAAGTATTTATCTTCCATTTCCACTAGGTAATCAATGACCTTGCTCATCTGTCCAGCAGGAGTCCTCTTGGATTCCACCACCTGCAACTGCATTTGACTAAGAAATCCCATATTATCTGGATTGGGAATATCTGATTTCTCCAGCTCCTTAATCATTCCCGTTTCTGCCATGTCCACTCGTCCAAGCTCTTTTCTCATGGATTTCAAGGCTTCCTTATTCCAGGGGTGCATGGTTGCTGGATATGAAGAAAAGGAGTGACCTTCCATATAAGTACATATACAAGCATATATATAGGTATACAAGTAGCTCTTTGAGTTAAAATTGGACATGAAAGCCATCCCACTGAAACAAATAAGCACAAAAGATTTTTAATTTCATCATCACCATCAATATGTACTATTAAAAGTAACTGAGGACACCTGCTTTTGTTGGTTTATCAAATAATTTGGGATCCAAGTACTAGCTGCATGACACTGGCTAACTCTTCACTTCATTAAGTGTATTTACTGTCTTTAGACGTCTGGTACGTTTTACTCAACGGCATGGAACAAAACAAAATGATAATGTTCTTCTGTCACATACTGTATGTACTTTGGATCTGCTCTCTCCCCCCAATGTGAGCAGTGGATACCTAGGATACATGTTTGAACTAATAATGTGGTAGAGGCTCATGCTACGGCGTTAAACTGAATGGGGATGTTGTTGAGCAATCACGTAGCAGTAAATTGCAGTGAGACGTTCTGACCTCGAGGGTCTTTGTCAGTCACTAAACTGAGAAAACGTTTAGCGACTGATGAAGAGCCTCAAGATCTAAACACCTCACTGCAATTTACTCCTTGCTACGTGATTGTTCAACAATGTCCCCGTTCAACGTGCGGTTCGGCCTTCTCTTTTTTAAGTGCATAATGACACTTCAACCAGTAATCTCTGAAATTGCTAAAGTGGCCACTTCTCTGCTATTTAAAGCAGACCGGGGACATCATCCTCATGCAACTGGAGTCACAGGTAGCTTGTTCTTTTTTAAGTTCTCTTCCACATACATTACATCGTCATTTGCTTCTCTTATGCAGCTGGAAACATCAGTGCATTCTTGCAGCAGTAGCTCGAGCATTTTTTTCTAGTAATGGGGGTGCCCTCCAGACCGTAATTTCTAATTGCAAGAGTCCACAAGTGAGTACTTTCCATTGCCCTGTACCATATGCATCATAGATGATCTAAACTGGGATTGAAATCAGGTATTGCATACTTTGTGTTAGTGCGACTGTGTTTTTTTTTTGTATAGATAGTTGCACAACGTTACTTCCTGTATGACAATTTGTGTTGTATATTTGGAGGTGAGAAGAGCAACAGGGCACCTTCCTGTATGCATGTGATTCACCATGCAATGCAATAGAAGGCAATGCAGTAAGGTGTAGCGACTGATTCAAAGCTTTTCCTCTGTCAATTTGCCCAATCACAAATCGGCCTGAAAAAAGCCGTGTGTAGATTTTGATAGATGTCACAGTCCTGGGCTGTAGCGTTACCAAGCACTGTCAATGGAATTGTAATGATTCTCTCCGTGCATTGGTACAGTTACCTGTTACAAGCGGTTCCAGTGCAGTCTTAAATTTGGTGATTTGTTTCCAAAACTGGTAAATATTCAGTCTTTTCAATGCGGAAGAGCTAACTCAGTCCTTTTATCACTGACGCTGGTCAGGTTTTCACTTTCGCATGTAACAACCTATCTTCATTAGCATGCAGTGCCATACTGAATTCACTTCATTGGCAGGCAATGCTGGCACCACCTGAATGCATTGCATGTCAACCACAACAATGGCAACAGAGGTGTGAACTAGAATGTAACTATACACTGGCTATATATAAGTAGAGACAGGCATGACGCTACTTTGTATATCTTTTCATGTAAGACCACGCCTATTGTCAAAATGTCACTTGTGCTGAAGTACAGAAGCATTTCACTCTTATGCCTACCCATGCCTCTTTGTCCATATTGGCTGTGTGCAGTTAGAATGCTTCGCCACTGAGTGGTTGTAGGCCAGGTTCAATGCACTCTCTAGCGACTTGGGAATCACAAAATATATACGTATGCATTAAGAGAAAAGCCCATCCACATCAAGGAGACAGTGTGTCACAGTTCAAGCACAGCATTGGCCAGCTGCAGCTGCTGTGGCATGTAGCACATTATAGGTAAGTCCTCTCTATATAGCTGTAACATTCTTGCTAACTGCTGCAACGGCACACAGCTCATCTAAAAATGACTGCTATTCGTTGTTCTGAATCATTCATGACCTTTCACCACGGAACTGACAAGCCTTTTTATTCAGAAACACAAATCCACTACATTTGTTTTGGGCCATATATATGCAGCTTCTCAGGACTGCATGGCAAGAAACATCTGACGAGGTCAGACAACGTAACACTGATAACTATAAACCGTACACACACATGCTAAGAACTTCACTGCAACATCAAATAATAAGCAAATCCATCTCAAGTCAAAATAGCAATATTACAGTATGGAGACATGCCACACAACAACCAAGTCACATGCGGCAGCTAGCCCCTACCTTCGCGTCGCTATTATTGCACAATGTGAAAAGGTAGAGGCTGGCACGAGAGGCTATCAACAACCAGCCCTCTGTATGCAGGCAACACACCTTCTACTTGGTGCTGCATTTGGAGAGGGTGGGGCCTGTGTACTTTGTAACCTATGTATATGCAACGGAGAAGGGACATAGTGTATGCGGTATATTATATGTTCTGCATTGTATATGTATGTCACTACCACTACTACCACCATATGCACACACATGCACATACGTACATACGTGTTCACACACACAAACACACACACACACACACACACACACACACACACACACACACACACACACACACACACACACACACACACAGACACACACACACACACACACACACACACAACACACACACACACAAACGACTCTTGTGGCCTCCTTCATCAAACACAAACACAAGCACTACATGTACACCTCTCCTCCCTCCAGGTGAACACACACACTCTCACCACAACCAACCACATCACACTCACCTGTGGCAGTTCTCCTCACTCCCTCCAAATCAGACAAGGGGTCTGCTGCAGAGGTACACAGAGAATGCACAAGAGATGCAAGCACTGAGTGGACCACACACGTAGCACTCACATGGTGTGTGGCTGGACATCGTCAGAGAGCGCGACTGAACACAGACATGTGACATGAACATGGCATGCAATGTGCACTAAGAGGAATATGAATTATAGCAGCACACTCACAGACACAGCACACACAACATGGCCATTTACACACATGAGCACGCACACGCACAAATTAACTGTGCTTACTTGACTGTGAAGGGGAGGGGGTGTGGTCACCGTCATCCTCCTGGCCCTCAGCACTAGTGTAGGCTCTGTCATCAGTGTCATCCCCATCAGTGACATCACGTTTGCTGGCTGCCCCACCATCACCAACAATGCCACCTTCGTTGGTGCTATCCTGGCTGGTGCCACCACATGCTGCAGGAAGGGGGAGAGTGATGGGGCAGGAGAGGAAGGGGAGGGGAGGGGGCAGGAGAGGAAGGGGAGGAGAGTGAGGGGGCAGGAGAGGAACGGGAGGAGAATGAGGGGGCAGGAGAGGAAGGGGAGGAGAGTGAGGGGCAGGAGAGGAAGGGGAGGGGAGGGGGCATACGGTGCCATATCGCAACCTCACAAACACGCCTACATTGACAACTACACAAACCTGTTCACTGATCAGATGAAATTGCAAGCATTTAGGTAATTCAATCAATCAGTGGACATCATTGACTGTTCAAAACTATGCATGTTAAGCCAAAAACAAGACAAACTAAAGCAGTTAGCCAATAGTCAGTAGAAAAGCAGGAAAGTGAGATGTCCAACTCCGTGAATTGGCTAACTCTGCCAGCGAAGGTGGAAAAGAAAGCTCTTCTGCAGAACGTTTAGAAGCTCTTCCGCTGCTGTCGCGTGAATGTGTCAGAAAAATCTGCCAAGAGCGCCTGAATGGTCTTGGAGACAGTACATTGCCAGTGACCAATGACAGCATTTGGCAATGTTAACAACAGAGAAATACACACACTGTGTGTGATTATTCCATCATGCATGTGCTGCTAATAGAGATGACAGGTGACAGTGTACTAAGATGCTCACTCTACACCTAGATACCTCTGTGTGGGTGAACAGCCAATACGTACAACACACAGTGTACATCAGACATTCTATAGACCAACACTGAAATGAGGGCATACATGCATTGTGTACAGAGGTAGGTAGACAGATCTCAGGTGTTGTGAACAGTAGTGTGATGTCAAACACAACTTAATTGATGCTTAGCAGAGAAGACAAGTGCAACTGATCCACTTTGTGTTTGGCACACCTGCATGTTCTCCGAGTGAGGGTGGGTGAGGTGGTGGAGGTGGGGTGCACTCGTGTCCATGGAGTGCTGGAGAGACACCTGCTCCCACTGCAAGTGGGTGGTGGGTGGAGCCTGGAGGAAATGGAGAAAGAGCACCTTGTAGTTTAGCTATTGTGTGTGCTGCAAGTGCTGCAGACACTGGAGCAAGACAAGATTTGGGTTTAAGGACTGCAGAAGAGGGAGGGGAGGAGCAGGGTGGGGACGGGGCCTAAGTGTAGCTAAGCAGCTGCCTTGAAAGTACCATGTCTCATGTCTCCAGGGGGAAGTCCCCTGACACATAGGGCAGCAGCAGTGCACAAACGCAATCACAAGCAGGTTGCACTTCAAAAGACAAAACGAAGATTAGGTTAAACGTGAAAGGTGAAAGAATGAGAGAAATTAGGCGCCCACAAATTAAAGTATGTGCACTATGAAGATGTTGCCATAGCAACAACAAACTGCATCCAAGCAGGCTTCACTATCTGGGAGGAAGGGGGAGGGGAGGGGCAGGAGAGGAAGGGTAGGGAGGGGACAGGAGAGGAAGGGGGAGGGGAGGGGACAGGAGAGAAAGGGGGAGGGGCAAGGGACAGGAGAGGAAGGGGGAGGGGACAGGAGAGGAAGGGGGAGGGGAGGGGACAGGAGAGGAAGGGGGAGGGGAGGGGCAGGAGAGGAAGGGGGTAGGGAGAGGAGGGGCAGGAGAGGAAGGGGGTAGGGAGAGGAGGGCCAGGAGAGGAAGGGGGAGGGGAGGGGCAGGAGAGGAAGGGGGTAGGGAGAGGAGGAGCAGGAGAGGAAGGGGGAGGGGTTGGACTAAGGGAATAGACTGCTAGATGGAGCACAAGCACTGGAGCATGCAGTGGGTGAGGTGGGCAAACTCAGCAGTGGACCACCCAGCGTAGGAGAGTCCACAGTGCGCCCCCACACAGCTACGTACCTCCACACAGCTCCCCTCACACAGCTCCCTCCACAGCTCCCTATATATACACAGTGCGCCCCCACACAGCTACGTACCTCCACACAGCTCCCTCCACACAGCTCCCCCCACACAGCTCCCCCCACGTAGTTCCCCCCACAGCTCCCCCCACAGTCTCCCCACACAGCTCCCCCCACAGCTCCCCCCACAGTCCCCCCACACAGCTCCCCCTACCGTCCCCCCCACAGCTCCCCCCACGCAGTTCCCCACACAGTCCCCCCACAGCTCTCCCCACACAGCTCCCCCCCACAGTCCCCCCCACAGCTCCCCCCACGCAGTTCCCCACACAGTCCCCCCCACAGCTCCCCCCACACAGTTCCCTTGTACCAATATTGCTATTGGAGGTACACTAGGCTAGAGTAAACAACAACAAGGCTGAAGTAAACAACAACAATAAGTTGGTACTCTCACCTGATCCAGAGCGGCTGATGCGGGAAAGGCGAGTCTATGCTTATATCCATACTTAGAATCTGGAGGCAATGGCGTGTGTATGCCTGGACCATCTGGTGACTGGTGTGCATGCCCCCCCCCACAGCCCCACGCACACAGCTCCTCCCAGCTCCCTCACACAGTTACCCCACACAGCTCCCCGTGCAGCTCCCCCTACACAGCTCCCCCACACACAGCTCCCCCACCAGAGTCCCCCACACACAGCTCCTCCCAGCTCCCCCACACAGTTACCCCACACAGCTCCCCACACAGCTCGCCAAACACAGCTCCCCCCCATACTGTCGGTACTCTCACCTGATGCAGAGCGGCTGATGCAGGGGTAGGTGTCTCTATACTCATCAGTATACTTGTCAATGATGAACTGTCGCTGTGCATCAGTTGGTAGTCTGTCAATGATGGATTGGAGGAGGTGGACTCTACTACCTGGTACCTGGTTGTACAAGACAAAGTGTGATGTGTGCTGGTTTCCTGAAATGCCCTTCAACACAGATACTCCAAACTCCACCATGAGTGAGTCTGACATCTAACAATTGAGGAAGGAGCAACAAGCGGAATGTGAGATATTATATTATACATACAGGAATAAAACAGAAAATGCAAATACACATTTGCACAAGCAAACACAAAAACGTTATACAGATACATACATCTATGTACACACACACACAAGTTGCCTTGTGCATGCAGCGATTGCAGAGCAGTGAGAGTAGTGTACACCCTAACCCCAATCTTAACCGTAATCCCAACCCTAAAAGCTATAGCTGACACTCGACCCACACATCACAACCACATGAACTGCACTAGTGCTTGGTACATTGACAGTGAAATGTAATACCACATCAACTCACATTAGCCCACATTCCCAGCAAGCACTTCTCCACTTACTTACATATGTACGCACACAAGGACACCAGGTGACACTTGGACCACATGTCACAATCACATGCCTTGCACTAAGGCACTGGTACAATTTGTCACAACAATGTTATACCACCTCAACTTACACCATCAACAATTCCCAGCACCAACTTCTCCAGTCGACCCATTCCAGACAGAGTCTGCTCTACTTCAGTGAACTTCACATCCCTTTTACCTACACCATCCTGCATGAAGAAGCAACTCTGGTCAAAAACATGCACAACCCACCAACACAACTGATACACAATGTGCTGAGTCAGCAAAGACAATGTCAACACAATATTCCACTCTAGAGACCAACTACCACATGTCAGCCGACTCACTGACAACAGGGCCATGTCTACCTCAAGGGTGGAAAGTGTGCTCCTGGTCACACAACACACTCTGCCACACAAACATGCAGGGTACACACAACATGTTATAACAAACAGCAAACATACACACAACACATGCACAGAACACAAATGATATGCACTAGCTATCACCACCAGCGGCCCAGCAGCACCCTTTCAATGGGCGGCAGTAGGAGGGGGAAATGGACAGTTGATGTGAACCCAGTGAACAGTGAACAACACATGCATTACATCCACTTGGTAATAAAAGAACAGCATTGCAGTTGTGAGTGTCTCCACAGGAGACTCTAGCTGTCACAATCATCTCATGCACATGCCCTTTGCATTGGGGCTGCAACCCACTCACCTCCTCAGGTGTCTATTACTGTCAGTGTGGGAAGACTGTTTGCTATCAGTGGCTATTGTCTACCCTGTTATATATCTGTATACATCTGCTACTGAACTACACCCAAAATGTGGGGTCACTTTACACATGCCCCAATACAGAAAGGTCATCCTAGGCAAGTTGCTATGTTGTTAAAATCCATGATCAAAACACTGTCAAATAGTGATTGGTAAAAAAGACTAAGTCCCAGACACACTGTACATGTGCACACACTGTACATGTGCACACACTGTACCTCTTGTGGGGGGCGCATGAAATGGCACTCAAAGTGCTTGACTTGAACAGCCCCCCCCCACAGCTCCCCCCCTGCCACAGCTTTCCCACATAGCTCCCCACAGCTCCCCCCCACAGCTCCCCCCCCACAGCTCCCACCCAGTTTCTGTCAAATAGTGATTGGTACAAATGACTAGTACATCCCAAGCCACACTGTACATGTGCACACACTTTACTTCTTGTGGGGGGTAGATGTAATGACACTCAAAGTGCTTGACCTGACTGAACCACAAGAACAACCTCGGCAACACATCCACTGGAACACCCCACAGAGTAACATGTTGAACACTACACACTGCAAGTGGGTGTCACCCTCACAGCTACTGCATGAGGCACTAGCTGTCAAACAGGTACAACACACCTGAAAACATGCAGTTAGTGCATACACACATGCACACATCATCCTAGCATACAAATAGACCATCAAAGCATACAGTACGTATGACACTACACTGCTGGATATAGATGAGGAGTGCAAAGAGACAATGACATTGCTAAATTAAAGTTAAGGTAAGGAAGTAACGACACATTACATGGAGTTACAGTACATTACACTGTAGCATAAACTGTTGAATGGAATTGATGACGAGATTGGAAGTGGTTGTGCAATCTGATGGCTGTCATGCCGTGACTGTCATTGTGATGTGCACGGTCCAATACTCAATGTGCCACCACACATGGGCAGTTGGGTTGGAGGTTACAATGAAAACAGAAACAAAACAGTCTCAGAATGTCCACATTACCATTGTGCCTCACAGTGATGTCTACCTCACATCCTTGCATCACTTGACACTCAATCACATGTCATACTCATAGTATACATCAGCATAGAGAGTCTCGAGAGGCTTACAATTAAGGGTACAGGGTACACTCGAGAGAGATGAAATGCCAGCCAAAAGATAGATAGCCAGAGGGCAACACACAACACACCTGAAAACATGCAGTTAGTGCATACAAACATGCACACATCATCATAGCATACAAATAGACCATCAAAGCATACAGTACGTATGACACTGCACTGCTGGATATAGATGAGGAGTACAAAGAGACAATGACATTGCTAGAAGTTAAGGTAAGGAGTAACAACACCCAAACCCAAAATGTGGGGTCACCTTACACATGTCCCAGTACAGAAAGGTCACTCCTAGGCAAGTTGCTATGTTTTTAAAATCCATGATCAAAACACTGTCAAATAGTGATTGGTACAAAAGACTACGTCCCAGACACACTGTACATGTGCATACACTGTATCTCTTGTGGGGGGCTCATGAAATGGCACTCAAAGTGCTTGACTTCAACAGCCCCCCCCCCCCACAGTCCCCCCCTGCCACAGCTTTCCCACATAGCTCCCCTCAGTTCCCTCCCCACAGCCCCTACCCCTACCCCACAGCTCCCACCCTGTTTCTGTCAAATAGTGATTGGTACAAATGACTAGTACATCACAAGCCACACTGTACATGTGCACACACTGTACCTCTTGTGGGGGGTGGATGTAACGACACTCAAGGTGTTTCACTTGACTTAGCCACAAGAACAACCTCGGCAACACATCCACTGGAAAACACCTCAGAGTAACATGTTGAACACTTCCGTGAATGTCTGCAGGCACTGGATAGGGAAACAGGAGGAGAGTTGAACATGTAAACACAATACCTGCGTATACATACTTAACTTCACATAGACGTCCTCACTATTGCTTGTTACACACTATACACTACATCCAACTGAGTCACACAATATGTGACTGACATACACCAACCTACCATCAATGGGACAGTCCCAGTTGATGGGTGCAAAGTTGAGGTCCACTTTTGACAAAGATTTACTTCGTCCAATACCAATCATAAGGTGACGACAGAACTCCTTGAGTTGAGTCACATCATTACCACCAATGAGTGTCAACGTTTCAAGTGTCTTGTTTTCTTCAAGTGCCTTTTCCATCTCCTTCAGAACCTCATGGTCCATTGCCTGTAGAACAACACATCAACACAGTCCGTCATGCAATGGGATGGGGAGAAACGCCAATTGCCACTGTCACACACTACACACTGAAAGTGGGTGTCGCCCTCACAGCTACTGCATGAGGCACTAGCTGTCAAACAGGTACAACACACCTGAAAACATGCAGTTAGTGCATACACACATGCACACATCATCCTAGCATACAAATAGACCATCAAAGCATACAGTACGTATGACACTACACTGCTGGATATAGATGAGGAGTACAAAGAGATAATGACATTGCTAAATTAAAGTTAAGGTAAGGAAGTAACGACACATTACATGGAGTTACAGTACATTACACTGTAGCATAAACTGTTGAATGGAATTGATGACGAGATTGGAAGTGGTTGTGCAATCATGATGGCTGTCATGCCGTGACTGTCATTGTGATGTGCAGGTCCAATACTCAATGTGCCACCACACATGTGCAGTTGGGTTGGAGGTCACAATGAAAACAGAAACAAAACAGTCTCAGAATGTCCACATTACCATTGTGCCTCACAGTGATGCCTACCTCACATCCGTGCATCACTTGTCATACTCATAGTATATCAGCATAGAGAGTCTCGAGAGGCTTACAATTAAGGGTACAGGGTACACTCGAGAGAGATGAAATGCCAGCCAAAAGATAGATAGCCAGAGGGCTACTGAATTTGCTATGAACTACACAAGCTGTCGTCTTTACATAGCAGCCAAAAATGCCGTGAAAGTGCACGCCTTCGTCCTTGACGCAAATATGCGTCATTGGCACTTACGCGCATGCAATTATTTGACGCATATATGCGTCATTGGTAATTAAAGGGTTAAGACAACACGGCTGGGTCACCATAAAATATACAAAGAAGGTTCAAATGGTTGTTTAGGCACATATTGGTGTGGGCGATGTCTTACAGGTGAGGATAGATGGACTCTACGAAGCATAATGTGGCTGTGGTGAAATAGGTTCTTACTGAATCCAGAGATGCAAGACATGAATCATCATTACATCTCACAGAGATGCTTACCTCACAGCCTTGTATCATCTTACAAGCCACCTCTCGTACATGTTGGAGGCACAGCAGCTTCACTGCTACACTGAGGGCAGGGAACACCAAGTGCACTTTGCCAAAGTGACCTTTCAAGGTACCATCTGTGAAAGGTAAACATAACAACATGTCATGCACTCAGTGAACTCTGAACATGGCAGACACATTCTGCAGCTCATAATGACATTCATTGCCCATCACCCCACACCACAACAGTGGCTAGTGGTACACAGTGGCAGAGCTACTCATGCAGAGTCACTCCACACAAACACTGCACCAAGTGGTCACTGCTAGTACAGATGAGGATGCTCAGCCAGTGCCACTGATGTACACCCACTCTCACCACATGCATGAACCTTCCACTGACAGACCCTAACTTGACGCCAGACCTTGTTGGCCATCCAATTGAATGTGTGCATGCTATTCATCAGAGTCTGTGTGCCCTCCACTCTCACCACAGTTTCTGATCCTGTCAAAGAGGTCCTCAACCTGTCTCCTGTCTTCAGGACTTCCTGCATAGTCAATGCCAACACATGTGAATGACACTATGGGAGTAGCAAGCTGCCATGCTGTGTTGCTAAGCAACAACACATCATGCAACGATGGATTAGTAAATTCAGATATACATACACTTCTACACTTGTGCAGTAAAAAAGGGAACAGAATGGCTACATAATCTCCTGAACAGAAATACTACACATACTACACGCAAGCGTAGGTAATACTATAATAAATATAGTTTAATTACTGTAGTATCATGCATGCTAAGTACACTGAAGGGAGGGGAGCGGTCCTTCCACACAGTAATGCATGAATGCACGGGAAATGAGATAAGAACTATTAACCATCTATTCCAGTATAAATGGAATACAACAAGTAAAAGACAGCAGACCAGCAGAGGAGCATCAACCATCTTGTGGTGTGACTTGCATGGATACAAGGGTGTACTTCATGCACGACCTGCAGTACTGCTTCATCTACACCAACTCACCAGGACCGTAAATAGTCAGCGTCTGCAGTTGCCGATGGCAGAAACAAGGCTCGAGCAAACGCTGGACCTCTACCACAACTCCACCTTCAGGCAACCATACTACAAGTTGCTGCAGTGAGCTGTGCTGCTCCAAGCAAAACCCAAAGGCAATAGAGTCGTATGCTGTTTTAGGCTTCACTTCTACTCTTTCTCTCATGACACTTGGCATCAGCCTACCAACCAAATCCTTGTCGTGTGTCTCAAAGAACGACTGCATCAGAAGCTCATCAAAGCCTTTGATACCCCTAACCTTGCTGTTCTGAAGGAGGTCGTAGTGTGCCATCTTTGTGGTTCCACAGTAAAACCGCCATGTCTGTGCCAGGTGGGGCTTCCCGAGATGCTCATCCCAGAATGCACGCTGAGCTGCAACCTCCAGCCGAGCAATGTGGGCTGCAGTTAGGAACTCCTGAACTGTGAAGTGGATAAAGAAAAAGCTCTCGACGATGATGTGACGAAGTTTGTCCACAGGTCTTGCAGTGAGGAGGCCGCATCCCGTTTCACGGTTGGAATATTTGTCTTGGAGTCCCATGAGGTCTGATGCAGTGAAAATCAATTTTTGCTGCATGGTGCATTCGTACGCTATTTCACACAGTTTGAGGAAGTCATGATCTTGGACAGGGAGCTCGAGAGTACTCTGTAGGCCTGGAAACAGCAAAGACAGTGTCTCACACACAAACTCATCGTAGAGTTGTGTTAACGTGGGCGGGAGGTCCTTCCTTGAGAAGAACACGCGTGAGATAATGGAGAGCACAACAGGGGTGGAACAGAGGCCCTTGATGTGGGGAAGAGCATCCAGCTTGGCGGAGAGCTTTGCAGACAGTTCTGACTTGCCTTCTCCTTCAAAGTACTGGTCTATGAAGTGTTGTATCTGTTTACTGGTGAAGCCAAGAACTTCAATGTTAAGTAAGGGCACCTGGGCAGACTTGAAGTGATGGTGAATCTCACTCATCACTATAGAGCGGGAGGCGAGGATGATGTGGCTCTTTCGGAGTGGTGACTTAAAGGGGTCGGGACTCAGCAAGTTAAGAAAGAAGGGGCTGTGGCGAAGATCATGAGGGAGTTCGTCGTAGCCATCCAGAATCAGTAGCGTATCAGCACCACAAGTCGCTTTCATTCTCCCAACAACTCTCTCCATCTCACCAATCGACTCAAACAGGCCCATCAGCTGTTTCAGCTCAAACGAAGATGGGTCCTGTCGCAGTGGGACAAGGTCGTGAAGCTCCACCTTCACCACCAACTTGTAGCCGTGGGATGCCATGTCCATGGACACATCTTTACACAGTTTTTTGGTCAAGGTAGTCTTGCCTGTGCCAGGAGCACCACTGATAACCACCAGACGGTGCTTCTTCACCAGTGACATAATGGAGCCATACTCCACCTTACACTGCAACTCTGGGGATGCGCTGTCAACTCCTTCCATTGTTGCGTGAAGGAACTTCAGGTTGTCATGTACGGATTTCGGTACAAAACGTGATAAAGCCAAGTTAATGAACTCCATTTCCTGATCCTGCTTGTGAGAGGCATAAACGACGGTTATTTTCTGGTACTCGTCTCGGAGAGCATCAGAGAAGTGTTGGAACTAGACGACATTAGAGAGAATGAGGAGAACATCCATTTTAATCACAGCATGACGTGCCACACATACATACCATAGTCACTTCAAAAATCTTCATTTCAATTTCTGTCAGGAAAAGTATCAATTCAAGAGCAATCCCATCGTGAAGAATTGTCTGTTTGTCTCATTTCCAGACCATCTGACTCTATGTTCATCACAATCAATCACAAGTGCATTTTGGGTCACGTCTCCGTTAAGGAGGTACAGATATAGAAACACCTCTGTCAGTTTGCTAATGTGACCTGCATGTGACCTCGTGAACAACTCGCAGCTACTTTTGAGTGACGTCATCCACAGTCTGCATTTGGGGTAATGTTTGTTCAATTGTACCCTACAACGTTAACGTTTGATGAACACTAGCCATATTCACGTCAAACGTCTGCCATTATTGTCTCTTTTTGTCCACCGTATGTACGTACATGTCTGTAGCCAATCTCACATTGTAAACATCATTTGTCAACATCTTATTGCTTTAGCAATGGACTTCAGTGATCATAAAACGCATCCAGACTGAGATTGAGGTTCCCCAGTGTATTTTGAAAGTGGCCATTATGGCGAGGGACTCGACTTATGCAAGCGTACTATTGATTCACCTTCATCCTAATCCTTCGGCTGTAACACCAAATATTTATCACTTTTGATGGTCTCTTCACGTCAGCTCAAACGGTCTCAAATGACCACTTAGCTTCACAAAGGTGACAAATTTTTGGAAGCAAAACGATAATTCACTCTATTGGTAGCCATACAAAATGAAGAGAAGCACATCTACGTACATACAAATTCACCACCCCATAAGTATATATGTCCTTGTGCTTTATCACCAACTGAACTCCCACACTTCCATCACTAAATTGCATAATGCACTCCTAACCAACTTTTAAGTAACACGTACAGTCCACACATTGTAAAGCACACAAATCTGTGCTTTACCCGTTACAGTGTTTAGCAAAATGGTTATGCGAATGACATGACTTGACTCAACTTTACACTTTGAACTCACTTTTGGCGGACAAGCTATAGCTAAAGTATGGTCAAAGTTCAAAGGTGAGTTGTAATCGAATGACGTTCACGACAACCATTTTGCTACAATCCTGTATAACAGACTGGTTTAATCTGCCTTCTTTGCATAAAAACACCTACACACAACCCCAGCACACACATGCACCCACACAACACAAGCAGCAGCAGCCAACCTCCTTCTCTCCCTCACTCTCTGACCCTCTTCTAGGTCCTGCAACGGTTCAGAGAGACAAGTTATAATAACAATGTGACCACAAAGTAAACATAAAGTTGAAAATGCATGTGTTCAAAGCATTGTTTGTAACAATTGAACCACAGAACAGACCAAAACAAAAATAAGGTCATTTTACCTGCAATTACGTTGCGTGTAAAGCGATAATCGTCTTTTTTTGCCGCGCGTCTTCTCAATCATCTGCTATCCCTTCTCCTGTTATCCCTTCGATACTTAAGGCGCAGCTGAGCGCAGTTGAACAACAAAATAAGGACAGAACAGCACGCCACAGCGCCAGAGTACGACTTTACTCAAACCTTAGTTGCACAATCATTTTTACCCATCGCCTGCAAATTTCAAAAAGTAGTGTGAACGTGATGAAACGTATTCAGAGGAATATTAATTACTAGCAAAGGCATCCCGCCTAGAATGTGGACACAATTACTAGCAAGTAGTTCGAGTTTGGGGCGTCCCATTGGCGCCCCACGAGTTTTTTAACTCGAAACACTTGTTGTTCGTTTGTTCGTTCAGGAATACGATTTAGAAGTAGACTTCAGTCGCAACATAAATGGATAAACGTAGTTCTGTCTGATTCTAGGGAACCAATTCAGTGGCTGCGTACTTCTCTACGAGGACAGATCTATGCGTGTATGCATACTTTAACACTGCGCACAGTCCAATACTGCATTCCTACGCTTTCATACAAATCTGCACTGATTTTTATGGAAAATTTGCAGCTAACTGCGCAGCTGATTGCGGACGTCCGCAACAGGAAAATGCAGAATTCTACAGATATAAAATAAGGGCAGAACAGCACGCCACAGCGCATCAGAGTACGAATTTACTCAAACACTAGTTGTGCAATCTTTTTACCCATTGCCCACGAATTTCAAAAAGTAGTGTGAATGTGATGAAGCACATTCGATACACATTACATTTGATTTCGCCTGATGCACATTCTGATGTGCATTACAGTACATGTGAACACGGAGACACCTAAACCTGCTAGACCCTCATGGTGGAAGTTTAATCCATTAAAATAACATATCCATGCATGCAATGGAGGCTGTGCAGAAGAATAATGTCATTGTAATTATGTGTGTATGAAAAAATCATGCTTACTTAACAATGCACAAATAGTCTTACCTGTTCCCAGTTCCATCTTCATGTCTTCACCCACTTTTTTCATGTTTGGATTACTCTCTTCACCTCCCTTCTCTGCCAATGCAATGATGATGTCACAGGCTTTAATCAAGGCTTCCCTGGTGCACGTCCACTTCAGGCAGTCATGCAGAATATCATTTCTCTGCCTATAACCATTAGCCTTCACTACATTCTCCTGACAGCTTTGAGGAACAATGCCGTTGTGCTTCAGTTCACCAACAACAGCCTTAGCATCCACATATTTAAGGAACTGCTCACGAAAGAAGTCTAGAATGTCTTCAGCTGGAAGGAAAAGGGGACACAGACACTCATAAAAGTTGCCTTTGCACACGAATGCCCTGGGTCATCTACAGCAAGGGTGCCTGTTTTGTAAATGCACATAGGCATTGAACATGTAGCTATGTTGGGGGTTCTCAGTTCAAAGGACAATCTTTCGTTGTCTTTCAACAAACTTCATGAATCACGGTCCTCAGGTGATTGCATATGCCGCAATATTACCACTAATAAATACTGTGTGAAACTAGATCATATGTACTGTATGTACGTATGACCTAGAGCTGAGAACCCCTAATGTAGCTACATGTTCAATGCCTGCATGTTTGTACTTATCCCTCATTATGTTGGCATGAGCCATCCTTGGCCAAGTGTGCATTGCTATGAAGTAGAATTCAGTTGCAACATAAATGAATAAACGTAGTTCTGTCTGATTCAAGTGAACAAGTGGTGTGATGATCACAAAGGGCATGCTGGGAGGGCAGAGGTCGTGGGACAGGTGTCAGAAGAAGGAGCTGCGAAAATTAGATCGAGAGCAGCTCCTCAAGAGATGCAGAGCGAAGGCTCCGGTAGTGGCAATGGTGCAGGATCCTGTGGGGTGGCTGAGGCTGTGGGGCTCAGTAATGAACTACGAAATTCAGCACACCAGGGGCCTGCAGATGCTAAGTAGGCTCATGTCCAACCATGGTGGCGTTCTTTTTTGTCAGTTGCATCCATAGCTGTATGAGAAGTGACCAACTCAGAGGACCGAGCATTTAGTGACATGTGAAGTGTGTATTGTTTGTGTGCGCACGCCGGCTAGAGTGCAATCAACAGTTATAAGCGCTGCCTATTGTTTACAGTTGGCGCGAGCGGCGGCCATTTTGGTAATGAGGAATACGTATATAGAAAGTTACGGCAAGACGCACAATGGATATATATATATATACAGACACGCTCACTGTACTTCTCGTACATGTGGGGCTCACTCAGGCTCGCCCCAATTACATAGACAGCTATTAACATAACAGCTAACCTGAAGCTTCCCTCTCCTTTCCCTTTCTTGGACCTGGATTGCTCTCTATGTCTCCCGCTAGGAGCAACAGGAGACTGAGGAAGACGCACGACCGAACAGTCACAGCCTTAGTGATGGAGTTGCTATGGTGTGCCACAGGACTTGGGAGCACAGGGCAAGGACAGTGCGGTCTGACCTGTGAGGAGAACAGGGTGAACAACATTTGAGACACTGGCACATGGTACAGAGGAAGTCAGAAGGACATCCATCAGGGAGCATGCAGTGAGATGGAGCTCACTCACCCTAATGCGCTTCACAAAGGACTTCTGGACAGTGAATGACGTCACTAAACGCCCATGAATTTTTTGGCCACACCTCACTCCTCTCCCTAGCTCAAGAGAGGGAAGCCTTACAAGTTGCCTACAAATCTCCTTCGACAAAACTTGGTGCTTGAACCTGTGTAAAGTGAAATGTATCAGCAATTACACATTATACTATTCAAACCACTTTGTACACAGGCTTCCAATGCAAACGTAAGTAGTTGTTTGAGACATCATAGACTTGTGAGAACCCACCTCTTCAGAACTGCCATACACAAACAGTGAGTGGAGAGGGCACATACATATACACACAGGAATACCCGTGTCTTCCGACGAGAGATGCCTCTTTTACCTACATGCATTAGACAAGAAAGGTGGCATCACGGCACACAAGGTAGGAATGGTGATTGTTTGTAGCATGCACCGCACCTGACAGTGAAGATGCTTTTCTAAGCTTCCGCCATGTCTCTCTATTCATTGTCCACAGAGGCGGTCCAAATTCATAAAGAATTAGTGAGATGAGTACAAACGTATTAAACGTAACCAATGTTGTGTGCCAAAGGATGAAGTCAATCGGAAAGGTGATCCCACGAAACATGGTCTTAAAGGCTGTGCTGTAGCTTGCCACAGGAAGAGGAAGCTGGCATTGTCCACTTGTCCCTTCTGGATCCACAGGACCCTGTACAGTAAAGAGGGCAGCACACCTCCTGACAGTTGGGAAGATAGACATGTGCCTGGTCTGATGATGTGTGCATGGCTACAGCAGCAACTTGTGCAGGGCTGAGGAGGCTGACACGAGGAAGCTGGGATCAACATGTAGCAATGTAGGGATGGAGGGACTGGGGTTGCGAGAGTGTGTGCTAGGCTAAGCCATACATGTGGGGCATGTCCACTCTTGTTTACATAAGGAGACCTTTGTGGTTTCAGCACATTTTATGTGCATATATATATGGCTGCCTGTGATGCATTATTATGTGATGTGAACAAATAAATTCTAGTAATGCAGTGTTCTTCACACATGTATACAATAGTCTGGGGAACACTGCTATTTACATTTCGATATCGCTGCATGGATTCACAAAGGCTATGTTGTCATTTTCAGAGGTCAATGCTTCTCTGTAGAATGACGTCTCGCCCAGCCAACACTAACTCGTGACTTACAAGATCACAATGTGGGGCCAGGGAGTACAGTCACGGTCTCAAAGAAAACAAATTTAAGCTAAATATGTAATCAAACAATTCTCTATACATGCGATGCTTGTTCAAAGTTTCTGTGCTCCCCCTCCCCCCGGAAAGGAAAGATTTGACTTTGCTTGATTCATTATCATTTGGTACGCCTTTCCCTCTAGACCCATGGACATCAATGTTCGTGTTACTTCACATTGCTCAATTACGGTGCGATATTGCGATCTACCAGTGTAAGTAGCATTGACACATTAGCCACACAGAACCAAACTAGAGAGGTGGTTGTACGTGGAAGTGGTATTATCTGCTATAATATGGTGAAAAATCATGTTAATGCCTGTATAAACTTGGGTACATTTGCAGCTGTTTCTTGTACAGTGTGTGAAAATTTATACTCAATTGTTTTTGAGTGCAAAGGAAACATCTCCAAATCCACAAACTAGGAACCCCATACATGGAAGCAACATATAACCGTATGATTGCAACTAAAACAAACAGCCGAGTGTAAGTATGTGTCATGATTGAGCCAATACAGTAGTCAGTGACCCTTACTGTCTGATTCTGCAGAGTGTCCTGCAGTGGGACCTCAATGAGACAGGTGTTGAGGTGACCATCAGACGCGTTGACAGCTACTTGTGGGCAGTCCACGTCACAGTCTCCTGGGCCATGCCACGCCCACTTTCCAAAAAGAGAGCTGAGACAGTCATCGATCACCTCAGTGAGAGGGCACTCATCAGGGGATTGATCACTAGCCAAAGAAAGGTTGGACTGGTTGGGATCTAAGGGTGGGAAGAAATTGAGGTCTCTCAACAGCAGCAAGTCACTGTACATGGAGTCTGGCATGTGGCCTGGCAGAGATGACAATGGCTGATATGGGCACACTCCACAGCAAAGGTGGTGAACAGGTGCTCAGCAGTTACATGCACTGAGGAACCACAATGTTAGTGCGTGCACAGTGCGACACAAGCTACACAGAACACAGACCACCATCAAACCACCAACCTGTGGCCAGGGTGTTCACTGCTTCTGCTGTGTACCCAATGACCTGTACACAGCTCCTCACAGTCAACAGCAGGAGGAGAGAGTACACGTACACACGCAGCACTGTCCGTGCAAGTCGTCGGACACGCGATGAAGCGCTCCTCAGTCTGGCAGTGTTGAAGATGACCGGCAAGCGGTTTGGGCGGCGAACACGAGTAGGAGCTCTGTAGTGCTTGGAGGAGCGTGTCATGTCCTACAGAGGGACGGGATCCGGAGGAGGGGACTGGTGGGACGAGACACTCTCTGAGGGGAAGGGCGTGGTCAATAGCGTAGCAAAGTTGTAGTGACTCACGAGTCTCCCAGTCCACTCTGCGGTTAGCGGGAGTTGGGAACAGGACAAGAAGATCACAAGCTACGATGGGCGGGGGGCGTGTACGAACTACGTAGCAATTTATACCACAAACAATGGCTTTTAAAACATATTAGATTGTACAGTGGATCACTCAATACAAATTGTTACAAGAAAGGTTAACCTAGTTTAGCAGTATTAAAGGAAAATGTGTACGCATCACGTGAACTACGTTCCCACCATAGTACTAGTCGTTCACAGCCCACCACTTCCGCTAACAAAATGGCCGCGGAAAAAGGATGGTCTGGTATCTTTGGGCCGAATCCTTGGTTCTCGCCAGCCCAAATAATTCTGGCCAATCAGATCGCCGTTTGATCACGTGTACACCAAAAAAACACGCGCGAAAATCGTAGGGACGAGTCTCACGTACGTGTAGCTAAACTCGCGTTCTTGTTTAGATTATGGATATTCCACGTTTGAGATCGAGCTCTGTACCTGCGGAGATATTCGACGAATGCCTCACAGCATCTCTGCAGAAGCTTCATTTTCGATCACCGACAACCAGCGGGAGATAATTTTCAACTTCATACGAGGAAAAGATGTTTATGTAACCCTTCCAACCGGGGCAGGGAAGTCTCTGTGCTTTGCAGTGCTTCCTTACCTGTTCGATTTGTTGAAGTCTCGGGTGTCATCAGTAGGAGAACTGGCAGCAGAGGAACGTTCTATAGACCCTTTGCACGAAACCAATTAACTGCCCTACTTCCTTAGCAACCGTTGCCAGCCGCCATGTTGGAGGACAATACGAGTACAACAGTATACGTTTTGCCGGGTCGGCGTCCGTGTGCATTGTAATCTGACTGCTTCTGCGCGCGCAGCGTCTAGGAAAAGATGGCTGGACTCGTTCCTCAATATTCAAGCACGATTGCAGACGAGGCGTCGAAGAAGAGGTACGCAGAGAAGCTCGAATTGGTGGATGGGATTGATCCGTACGAACATAGATACTCTAACCTACGCAACGTAGGTTGCGTAGGTTGGAGTATCTATGGTACGAAGTTGCCAAGGGCGATTAGCAAGACGACGTGGACTTGTGGGCAGCAATCACGCAATTTCAGGTGTGTATGTACCTCATCCTAGCTCCGAGCCCCTACTCAGAAAAAGATTTCCTCAGCTACAAAGCCTGGACTGCTACCAGAATTTGGTGCGAGGCTGGGTGAGGCAAGTGCTCGTGAAACCCATTCGTGACAAGCGAATCGTGATAGGGAAGGTTCGTCAAAGCTAACTACAAACCTACTTGAACACAAGTAATTCATGCACAGCATGGGTAAAATAATGCTCGCTTCTACCCAGGTGAACCACTCCCAAAATCTAAATGAAAAGCCATGCACTGACTCCATTGGTAATAGCCTTGTAAAGGGGCAGTATTCTTGCTGCACACTGCGACTGTGCAGCTAGAATTGGTGAGACATGTTCCCATGTTGCATCATTGCTCTGGGTAATTGGTAATGGAGATGAGAGCAGGGATTAACTGACAGTCACTCACAAGAGTGCATATTGGTTTATGCCACCTGCAATCAAGTCAGTTCCATATGCACAACTAAATTGACTAATATCGACTTGATTGGAAAGAAGAGGAAGTCATGCGAATCTGGAGCAACTAGCAGTAGTTCCTCATCTAAGAAGCCAGTTCGTGAAGCATCAGAGAGTGAACAGATGCAGTTCCTCAATGCCTTGGATTCGTGTCCAGGAGCTAAGCCAGCAGTACTGGCCGTTACTCCTGGTTACTGTGGTGCATACGTTCCTGCATCTCTTGCTCCTGAGTAACCTATGGTACTCTCTTAACTTAGGATTTAAGAGAGTAGTTCTTCACATGCATCAATTTGCCTTCTTTTCCCTTTCCTCTATATTGTCCTTCGGTATCTCTCTTCAGCTGCAGACACTGGCTCAGGTGCTCCACCGTGATATCGCGAGGGTGTCCAGTCAGGGTTTCGTCATACAAATCACTGGGTTCACCCGTTATAAAGTGCCGAGAACAAATGCGGGTGTAGGGATACTTCTCCGGTTCAAGATCCTCCCTGTGTATCCTCGCGAGCCACAAATTGCGCTGTTTCTTACTCAGATCGTGAGTTTTCTCCCTTTGGTGCGTTAGCTATCACGGATGGTAAGCGAAAGAACCCTACCCCCTTTTCTCTATCCGACCTATTGCCACACCCCACCACAGCACAGAAGTTCACCATTGTCGTTGAAAGCTCGTTGCTGCCTTGCTACGTCGTCGAAAACACTCGTCGTTCAGCTTGCGCAGTATAACAAATCCATATATTATAGTTACCGTCTGCTTGTCCTCCAACATGGCCGACAGGAAGTTGATGGCGTCACATGACGTAACGTGCAAAGGGTCTATAGTCGTTGTTGTCTAAGGAAGCACCGTAGAGCACAGAGACTTCCCTGCTCCCGTTGGAAGGAATATAAAAAACGTCTCCCCTCGTATATATAAACATGAGTACCGCCTCCGAGTAGCCGGTCGACAGAAACATTGAACTGAATGGAGCTTGAGACTCGTCGCCTACGAGTTTCGCGCGTGATTTTTGTAGACACGTGACCATGCATCGATGTGATTGGCCAGAATTATTTGGGATGGCGAGAACCAAGGATTCGGCCCAAAGATACCAGACCATCCCTTTCCGCGGCCATTTTGTTAGCGGAAGTGGTGGGCTGGGAACGAGACTACATAGATACTTAGTCTCGTACCCGACCCTGTCCGCCGGCCGCCATTTTATTCGCCGCCTCCCAGGGTCTGGAAAAGACTGCACCCAAAACCGTTGCACGGTCCTAGCCTAACACGGACCAATTAGGCCCTTTGTGACGTCATTTGCGGTCACATGAATATCGTTATTGTACTTGAAAATGCCGGTGCTGAAAGCAAAGCCTACGTAAACGCTTTTTACGCAAACCATCAACCCTCAGGAGGCAGATGCAAAAAGAGCAGATCTTCCAATACGCTATGAAAGACACTTGGGTGGCTGCAAATAGAATGGCGGCAACGGACAGGGTCAGGTACGAGACTAGTCAATACCATGATCACCGTGTCGTCCTGGGCGTCTTTGATCGCTTGTTGGTAGAACTGGTCTTTAGCGTTTGCCTCCTGAGGGGTGCTGCTTCGCACAAGAAGCGTTTACCTACGAGATTTGCCTCCAGCTCTGTCATTCAATTACAATAACGATATTCATGCGACCGCAAATGACGTCACAAAGGGCCTAATTGGTCCGTGTTAGGCTAGGACCGTGCAACGGTTTTGGGTGCAGTCTTTTCCAGACCCTGGGAGGCGGCGAATAAAATGGCGGCCGGCGGACAGGGTCGGGTACGAGACTAATAGATACTAGCCTAGTAGTATCTATGTACCCACTGAGCGTCTGCTGCGGTCCACGTGTGCGATGGAGGGAGGCGGTTTCTGACCAGTGCGAGCTACAGGGCGCGCCGGTGAGGTCGTGGCGTGGAGCAGCAAGGGAAGCGGAGGTCCTTGAGAAGGGACTACATCGAAGATGGCCTTAGCCTTTGGCTGATTACATTCGAAGGACTGTCAGTGGACGGACGGACTTGACCAGTAAACACCTGGTGAGGCGGGCTCGCTGGGGAGCTGGGCAGTGTGGACGTGTCATAGTCGCGCATTGTCAGTGATGTCGTGTCGCAGCTAACCTGGGCTGCTAGCCCCTACTTCCTAGCTACAGCTGGTTAGCTGTGGGTAAGCAGAGACAAGTAACTAGCTAGCTAATTCCATCACTAGGACCAGTCTCGACTCCCAACTGACTTTAACACGGCACAGCTGTGACTGCTGGTAGACAGCCTTGTTAGTGTGTGCTCTAATGTTATATGTGGGACTAGTCTCGCGTGGCCAGACCCTATTCTCCGCTTCCGCTATTGCGTAATACCACGCACGGAGAATAGGGTCTGGAAGTTTTCCTATACCAAGGCTGTGTAGCTTGTGCACTAGCACTATAATTATAACACTTAAAAGGTGTTCATTCATAGGTGTGAACATAACACCTAGTGTAGTGATCGATAGAAATGGCGACAAGTACCCTTTGCGACGACGACGTTGCAGCGATAGCTCGTAAAGCAGCGGTACGTATGACAAGAAACATCAGTGGTAGCAGAGATCATGCATGTGCTGTTAATTTGCAGTAGTGTATATTTTTACAATATTATATGATCATCATACTCGGTCATAAAAATAGCCTATAACAATGAATGGTTTCTCTTCTGCAAGTGTTTGGTGACCATTCGCGCCCGAAATCTTCACAGCAACCGCTACTGTACATGTGCGCGATATCTCGTCAAATCGTTCCCCGACCCGGCGCCATCTTCTCCTTAGGTTATATTTCACACCTTCGTATGTTGGCACAGCTTGCAGGCACTTCAAAGAGGGTTATGGTTTCACACCCTGTCCTGAATTCCCACGGACATTACACAAGTACACTGGAGAAAACTTCCAGACCCTTTCCAGCGTGTTGCGCAATCGTAACAGCGGAAAGGGTCTGGCCACGCGAGACTATATGTGGGACAGGCACACTCCTCCTTTATGAGTTGTGAAAGTGCTTCAAACTTCAGTCGTAGCTATAACAATTATTGATGGCTAATTGAGCAGTCGTCTTGCTCAACCATTCTGTAAGTTGCAACCACACTCCTTCCTGAAGGCTTTGCTACCTGAAATGCTGTACAACAGATGGACAATGCATTAAGGGTAGGCGTGAAGGGGATGGAGGCACTACAGGGGAGAGGGGAGGGAGGGACAGTTTGTCACATGGATGGAGAAAGAGCTCTTTGAGAGTAATGCCGTGTAGATTTCATAGCAGTGGTGTAATTAGTCAAGTCTACCTTCTCTGATGTCCTTGACCCCGCCCCCTCTGCCCCTCCCCTTACAGGTTCTAAGCACCACATCAGCATCTATACAAGCTGATGGAGAAAGTGGGACAGCAAGGTCTTGGAGAGTCAATCAAGTGAGGGGGCATGCAGGTATGTGTGTGTACATGTGTGTGTGTGTGTGTGTGTGTGTGTGTGTGTGTGTGTGTGTGTGTGTGTGTGTGTGTGTGTGTGTGTGTGTGTGTGTGTGTGTGTGTGTGTTTGTGTGTTTGTGTGTGTGTGTGTGCGTGTGTTTGTGTGTGTGTGTGTGTGTGTGTGTTTGTGTGTGTGTGTGTGTGTGTGTGTGTGTGTGTGTGTGTGTGTGTGTGTGTGTGTGTGTGTGTGTGTGTGTATATGTGTGTGTGCATGTGTGTGCGTGTGTGTATATGTATGTCCACTCCTTGTGTGTAGGTACATGTTTCACTTATAACCCTTTCACATGGACCAACTAACGCGGGTCTGACCCGGTTGCATAACTCAGGCTAGACCAGCTTTCTGTTCACATGGAGTTCCGTGTTTGTCTATTTTATCTCCTATTACGTAATTGTTTAGTGTTCAGTGCCCTTGGCCGATCAAGATGGTGTTCGGAGCGCTTTTCCCTGCGTTTGTTTGTGCTTTGTTCTGGTGGCGACGTAGGTGCGCGATTTGGCGTAGAAGGCGCTTTGCGAGGAGGAGGGCTTTTAGGAGACAAGTGGCTAAGCTTACGCAGATGCAAGATGCAGAACTTTATCTTTTCCTGACATTGCCTCTCGTTGCGCAAATGCCCTCGCTGCTGCAACCTTTCAAAAATGGCTCTGAACACGGCGGTGTTCCTAGTAGTCCCCTCTAGTAGCTGCCTCTGAATAGTTTCGTCCAACCAGATTGCCAATAAAGCCCATTTTTCTGCACCCGTCCAGCTGCGTCCGCGCTCCGCCATTTTTTAACACTGGTTAAGGAGCGCATGTGAACGTTCTAACCCAGGTTAGTTGGTCCATGTGAAAGGGGTATTAGTTTGTATTTTATGTTCTCCACACCATTGGTGTTTGTGTGTTGTGTTGGGTCCATCTGAGCCCCACCCACTCATCAGCTGTCAGTGCTGACTGGCTGCCGTCTTGTGCACCAGCTGCATATGTGTCTGTGGCAGTGGAGCACTCAGTCACTTGTACATGTACCAAAGTGGAGTGAGGCGGAGTTGACTCTGCCTCGTAGGAGGGTGGAGTTTACAGTAGGACCTTAGGACGGTAGGAGCAGTCGCTATTTTGCCAACCTTCTCCTCCCGCTCACCTCAGTTGGGTTTGTGTGCGAGGTTGTGAGTGTCAGTGAGTCCCAGACCAATGTGGTGTACAAGGTGGTGGGCGGGTGGGTGCACAGGGAGTAGCTCATTGAGTGGTCTGGTGATTGGTGTGTTATCGGTTTCTTGGTCTTCAGAGCTGCTGTTGAGTTTCTCTGCACTGAGGAACACGTCCACTCCACTACTGATGAGGACCACTTCAAGTCCACTGACACATGACCAACACACTCTGTGCTGCTGGCCCCCACTCAGATTGATACTCGTTCTATGGGTACTTGTAGTGCATGGGGCATTGCTCAGTGAAGGCCATGTGTGACCTCTACCTGTACCTGCTGTCCAAAGACACCAGATATATATACATCTGGTGTGTGTATCTGTACAAGTGGCAAGATGTAGTGTGTGAGGTCAACTGACATCTTATTGATACAGTGTATATGCTGAAGCACACTTTAACACGTGCTACCAATTTCAATTTCTGACATGTATATAACAACTCTAGGCACCATTACATATAATTTTTATATTTTTATTATATTAATAATTTTGCTATTATTAGCTATAAATTATTATTATACATACCTATTCATATAATATACGCATGCATATTATATATACACACGTACTGCAAGGTGTGGTCAACCATGCCACAACACAGTCCTATAGTTGTGGCCATTGTCTGTAGAAAATGTATAACAATGAAACACTACACCTCCCCTCCCCCCCAACACACACCTCTATAGAACTACAAACAGTTGCACTGCCCTGGGTGTGCACTGCAATTGCAAGGTGTACTTACTATTTATGTAGCTACTACATGGACAAAAGAAAAGGGAAAAGAGGACCTTCAGAATCCCTCTATAGGGCAATAACAGTTATTCCAGACCTCACACACTTGAACCACTGCAGTAAACAGATCTGCTCAAGTTTATACAATGTCTGCACCTACCCCCACCTAGGCACATGAATACAATTCACCTTCTATATATATATATACTGGCTATGCCCATGGGGCCACTGTGTAAACATTTAGCAAATCAATAGGGGTCATGTTGTTCATGAATATATTTAAGACCCTCATTCCATCCCTCACCTGATGCAAAATATGCTAACACTGATGTTAGAGTTTGTACAGATCTGTGCCTACCACCCACCAGGACTCATGAATACAATTCACCTCCAACCTGCTAGCAGCAGCATCAACAACCTTGCACAATTCTGTTGGTAGATGGTCTGTTTCATCATTGACTGTGGACTTAACTTGAAACAAAGAACAAGTCTACTCCATGTTTAGCTGACAAGGCAAATGAAGACATATATTGGTCTCAGCAGGCCTGGTGAGATAATAATCATTATGGTGTGGAGTTTCATGTTTCACTTTCTGGTCCATGCATGTGTGCATTCGTGTGTGTGTGCATGCGTGTGTGTGTGTGTGTGCATGCGTGTGCGTGTGTGTGTGCATTCGTGTGTGTGTGTGTGTGTATGTATGCATGTGTGTGTGTTGTGTGTGTGTATGTGCACTCCTTGTGTGTAGGTCCATGTTTCACTTTGTGTGTATCTCATGTTCTACACACCTTTGGTGTTTGTGTGTAGTGTTGGGTCCATCTGAACCCCACCCACTCATCAGCTGTCAGTGCTGACTGGCTGCCGTCTTGTGCACCAGCTGCATGTGTGTCTGTGGCAGTGGAGCACTCAGTCACTTGTACATGTACCAAAGCGGAGTGAGGCGGAGTTGACTCTGCCTCGTAGGAGGGTGGAGTTTACAGTAGGACATTAGGACAGTAGGAGCAGTCAGCTGTTCCACCAACCCTCTCCTCCCGCTCACCTCAGTTGGGTTTGTGTGTGAGGTTGTGTGTGTCAGTGAGTCCCAGACCAATGTGGTGTACAAGGTGGTGGGTAGTCTCGCGTGGCCAGACCGATCCTCCCCTCCATTTTTATATAATGACGTCATCGGTCAGGGAGGAACTGTCTGGAGACTTACCTATACGCAAACTCTGCAGTGTCCAGGCATTCCTGGACACTTGTGAAATGTTAATTTGATGACATTTTCGCTATGAATATAATTACACTAGCAGTGGACGTGTGAATCGAGCGATAACCAAAGCGGAGACGAGCGATCTGAAGAGGTTAGCGATGGAAGCCTTGTTTAAGAGAGCTACTGGTCAGATGGCCATGGGTCACCCGAGGATCAAGCTTAAGCAGCTAGAGGCGGTTGTTAAGCTCTGCCAAGGACGAGATTAACAACCGCCTCTAGCTGCTTAAGCCTGATCCTCGGGTGACCCACTGACCGGTAGCTCTCTTAAGCAAGGCTTCCATCGCTAAACTCTTCAGATCGCTCGTCTCCGCTTTGCGAATGCCTGGACACTGCAGAGTTTGCGTATAGGTAAGTCTCCAGACCCTTTCTCGGTGCGCTTGCGCAATACCGGAAAGGGTCTGGCCCCGTGAAAACCATAGACACACGAAAGATCTATATATGGTGAGACTAGGTGGTGGGTGGGTGGGTGCACAGGGAGTACCTCATTGAGCAGGGGCGTAGGAGCCCTTGGAGGAGTGGTCCGGCTATTTGAGAAAGGCGCGTGCGAAATTTTTGAAAAAGCTCATTAATATTCATGATTAGCGATGAACCGTCATATGACATCATATGATGTGTGCAGCAATGGCCGCCATATCGATTGAATATGCATGGAAGCGATGGAAAAACGTTGTCCTTTTAGTTGGGGGCTATCAACAAGTAAGTTTACCAAAGCTACTGTCTAGTTGCTGGTTTATGGTTAGACCCCCCCTGAGTCTGGAAATGTGTGCAAATTAGCTTTACTTTTTAGAAAATTTGTTTCCTGAGCAAAAAGTCGTCCGGCCATAGATGGTCCGGCCAAAGCCAGACCGGCTGAACCGCCTGCTACGCCTATGTTGAGTGGTGTAGCGATTGGTGTGTTATCAGTTTCTTGGTCTGCAGAGCTGCTGTTGAGTTTCTCTGCGCCGAGGATCATATCCACTCCACTACTGAAGAGGACCACTTCAGGTCCACTGACACATGACCAACACACTCAGTGCTGCTGGCCCCACTCACATTGATACTCGTTATATGGGTACTTGTAGTGCATGGGACATTGCTCAGTACGTATGTGCGTGTGCGTGTGTGTGTGCGTGTGCGTGTGTGCGTGTGTGTGTGTGTGTGTGTGTGTGTGTGTGTCTGCGTGTGTGTGCGCGCGCGTGTGTGTGTGTGTGTGTGTGTGTGTGTGTGTGTGTGCATGTGTGTGCGTGTGTGTATGTGTGTGCGTGTGTGTATATGTATGTCCACTCCTTGTGTGTAGGTACATGTTTCACTTATAACCCTTTCACATGGACCAACTAACGCGGGTCTGACCCGGTTGCATAACTCAGGCTAGACCAGCTTTCTGTTCACATGGAGTTCCGTGTTTGTCTATTTTATCTCCTATTACGTAATTGTTTAGTGTTCAGTACCCTTGGCCGATCAAGATGGTGTTCGGAGCGCTTTTCCCTGCGTTTGTTTGTGCTTTGTTCTGGTGGCGACGTAGGTGCGCGATTTGGCGTATAAGGCGCTTTGCGAGGAGGAGGGCTTTTAGGAGACAAGTGGCTAAGCTTACACAGATGCAAGATGCAGAACTTTATCTTTTCCTGACACTGCCTCTCGTTGCGCAAATGCCCTCGCTGCTGCAACCTTTCAAAAATGGCTCTGAACACGGCGGTGTTCCTAGTAGTCCCCTCTAGTAGCTGCCTCTGAATAGTTTCGTCCGACCAGATTGCCAATAAAGCCCATTTTTCTGCACCCGTCCAGCTGCGTCCGCGCTCCGCCATTTTTTTAACACGGGTTAAGGAACGCATGTTAGGTTAGTTGGTCCATGTGAAAGGGGTATTAGTTTGTATTTAATGTTCTCCACACCATTGGTGTTTGTGTGTTGTGTTGGGTCCATCTGAGCCCCACCCACTCATCAGCTGTCAGTGCTGACTGGCTGCCGTCTTGTGCACCAGCTGCATGTGTGTCTGTGGCAGTGGAGCACTCAGTCACTTGTACATGTACCAAAGTGGAGTGAGGCGGAGTTGACTCTGCCTCGTAGGAGGGTGGAGTTTACAGTAGGACATTAGGACAGTAGGAGCAGTCAGCTATTTTGCCAACCCTCTCCTCCCGCTCACCTCAGTTGGGTTTGTGTGCGAGGTTGTGTGTGTCAGTGAGTCCCAGACCAATGTGGTGTACAAGGTGGTGGGTGGGTGGGTGCACAGGGAGTAGCTCATTGAGCAGGGGCGTAGGAGCCCTTGGAGGAGTGGTCCGGCTATTTGAGAAAGGCGCGTGCGAAATTTTTTAAAAAGCTCATTAATATTCATGATTAGCGATGAACCGTCAATATGACATCATATGATGTGTGCAGCAATGGCCGCCATATCGATTGAATTTGCATGGAAGCGATGGAAAATCGTTGTCCTTTTAGTTGGGGGCTATATAGTAAGTTTACCAAATCTACTGTCTAGTTGCAGGTTTATAGTTAGACCCCCCTAAGTCTGGAAATGTGTGCAAATTGGCCAGCTTTACTTTTTAGAAAATTTGTTTCCTGAGCAAAAAGTGGTCCGGCCAAAGCCGGACCGGCCGGACTGCCTGCTACGCCTATGTCGAGTGGTGTAGTGATTGGTGTGTTATCGGTTTCGTGGTCTGCAGAGCTGCTGTTGAGTTTCTCTGCACCGAGGAACATATCCACTCCACTACTGATGAGGACCACTTCAAGTCCACTGACACATGACCAACACACTCAGTGCTGTTGGCCCCCACTCAGATTGATACTCGTTATATGGGTACTTGTAGTGCATGGGACATTGCTCAGTGAAGGCCATGTGTGACCTCTACCTGTACCTGCTGTCCAAAGGACACCAGATACATATACATCTGGTGTGTGTGTATCTGTACAAGTGGCAAGCTGTAGTGTGTGAGGTCAACTGACATCTTATTGATACAGTGTATGCTGAAGCACACTTTAACACGTGCTACCAATTTCAATTTCTGACATGTATATAACAAGACCAAACTATAGGCACAATTACATATAATTTTATATTATTATTATATTAATAATTTTGATGTTAATAGCTATATTATTACATATTACCTATTCATATAATATACGTATGCATATTATATATTCCCACTGCAAAGTGTGATCAACCATGCTCACGTATGCAAGCACACCAGTAATTGAGTCACAGTCAAGCCGTGAATTGAGTGCATACAGATGAGCACAGTGTACTGGAGTGCACGGACACAACCTGCAGCACTGTCACTTAACTGATGTACACTGGACATATATACAGTATAGTACAGCTAGCTATGTAATAATAAAGTAGTGCACTATTTGCTACATGGAGACTTAATGTAGAATGTTATAAGTTATATAAATTATAGTCAGAATATAATATTATATAATTTGATTTTTTGTAACTCTGACAACATGTGGAAGTGACACGGGCTGGCTGGTGTGCTTAATTTAGCCCTACGTCCTCTGGAGCTACCGTATACATTTGCATGTAGCTGCTTACAGATCGATGATCAGTCCCAAATTAGGGATAGCTCATCACCTCAGCCCAGTGGACATGCAGGGATGTAGTGTGAGGTGAACGCTTGGTCACCACGCTAGCTCATTTGTCCCTTTGCTCCAGTTAATTTGGTGTAACATACGTTCGTACATACAGTTAGAGGCAAACGCATCTAGCTCATTTGTCCTTGTCTTGTCCTTTGGGTCCTTCTTTAACCTCAGAATGCAGCCATGGTGTGAGGCATGAGCTCACTCAGGTCCACCTCACAGACCTCTGTGTGGTGGAGAGCAGAGGATGAGGGTGAATGACGCAGTCATGCACACACACATTAGCACATACGCCCACACCCACACACGTACTCATGCCGAAGAAGTACATGCATCATGCAGAGCTGTGGGTATGTGGCAAACAAATAGCTATCCAATCTCAAATCAACCACACCTTTGAATTGGGCCCTCCTTGCAGGAACAGGTGAGTGAGGCTAGCCTTGCTGGAGGATGGGACTCCATGCATTCACTTACATATCAAAGAGCTAGCTGGGAGCGGTCCAAGCTCTCAGTCTGTCTGACACAAGACATTCACAGAGAAATATGAGGCTCCATTCATGCACGCACATACGCATGTGCATACAGACATGCACACACCTTATTGGAAGGGATACTGATGTGGACACACTACACGTGTGAGCAGTGCAGACAACAGAAACAACAAACACAAGCAAGTAGTGAGGCCATACAAGTGCATGTCCCAGTGTAGATCAGCCGACACCTCAGGGTGCACCAGTGGCCCACACAAGCCCCACTGTTGGTCACATGACTATCATGTGACCACGTAGTGATGCACCTCATCTCCCTGATCTGGCTGCAAATGTGCTGTCCAAGGCCTCAGAAGCACAAGGGCTGGTACAACAGCGCACACAACCTTCTGCTGGTGTGGCAGTGGTGTCTCTTGCATGGTATGCAGCTACCTGACTTTTACTGGGCACACCTACTACCCCTCCCCCTCCACTCACCACTCCCCCACAAGGAGGATGGGAGCAGTGGGAAGGGAGGGGAGGGGCATGATGCTGCAAACGAGCACACCCACATTTCACTGAAAAGCAAGTGATGGCATTGGAAGTGACAGGTCCCACATGGTTCCGTTCACAGTGCATGAAATATGGGCACCAGGATACATATTGGACAATGCAGCAGAGTCTCAGTATACCAGGCTTGCACACACCTCACCCTCCCTTGCCTTCACTCACACCCCTCGCTCCACACATGTTCCTCTCTCCCTACACCTCCCACCTTTAGCACTGTGTTGTGTCTCTGCTTATAATCAGTTGGTGGCCATCACTGGAGGGCAGCCCCTCCCTGTGAGAAGTGACGGCTCTACCACACCACAGCACACGAACTGGCCCTCCTCCATCTGGTCCATGGGATGGAGGGGAGGATAAGTGGCAACACACTTATAACACGGCTGGTAGTCTCCCATTGACCCACCCCCTACACTAGCCCCGCCCACTCACTCACTCCTACCACAGCATCCCAAGAGCACCTTGCAGATGGCCACACAGCGTTCAGCTCACAACCCGCCCTTCCACTGACCTCGATCCAGGAGGGGCCGATTGCAGTTGCCTCCACAGACCCTGTCTGCCCTACTGTGGGTTGGCCTTGATCTGACTCAGACATCTCATGAGCCTCTGTCAGGATTGACCACACCAGACGTGGTGAGGAGTTGGGTCAGGAGGACCCTCCACAACACACTGGACACTGCCACCTGGGATGGGAGGACACACCAAACACCTTCCACACCACCAGCTACAGATGAGTGCTGAGCGTCACATTGTGTGGTGAGTCTGAGCTGTCACCAATCACCAATCTTTCGGATCACGTAATGTGAGATAGAGGCGGCCATTTTACAAGTGGAGTACTATTAGCAATTTTATATAATAAAGACTACAATCATTATGCAACCTTCTGGTACACTTAGTAGGACCCAAAACAGTCTGTCATTGAAGGCACAGCGTGCCTTACCAGTACTGAAGGCCGCGCCTGTATCAGGTCTATATACATCAAATCTGTACAGTGATCGAGTCTACGGTCGAGTGCAGCGCAGCAGTGGACGTCACAGCTCTACCCGCGACCATATGGTGAATGAGGGCCTCTGCTTTGGGTGTAGGGAGTGGGTCTATTGACAATAGACCCACAGTAGGGCTGAGTCGATGGGCGAATTGTATTCGGAGATGTTCCCTCTGTCCGCGCTGCCAACATAGCATGACGGCTGTCGTGCTGTCTTGTACCCGAGCCCCTCTCGTGAGCGCCGTGACACTGCAGTCTCAGTCCTGATGATGTGTTTGTGTGTTGGGCTCGGTCCATGTGTGTTGGGTTGTGTCCAGCTATCAGTGCTGACTGACTGCCGTCTTGTGCACCAGCTGCATGTGTGTCTGTGGCAGTGGAGCACTCAGTCACTTGTACATGTACCAAAGTGGAGTGAGGCAGAGTTGGCCCTGCCTCATAGGTGGGTGGAGTTGACAGTGAGCCACCATTGAGTATAGGTGCACTCAGCTATTATTCCAAACTTCTCCTCCCGCTCACCTCAGATTGTGTTTGTGTGCGAGATTGTGAGTGCATGTCAGTGAGTTCAAGGCCAATGTGGTGAACAAGGTGGATGGCCTCACTGGTCCACTGGTGGACGTCAAGAAGTGGTTGGACGACCAGGAGCTGGAGGCCGGGCGTAAGCTGACGGCAGATAAATTGCAGGTGAGAGTGGGTGTGTGCAGTGGAAGGATCAACGAGTGTGTGTGTGTGTACGTAGTTTGTGTATGATGGAGGGGACCACATGAGTTGTGTGTTGCGTGAGTGTGTCAGTCCATGTGGTGCTGTAGGTGACACTGTTAGTGGGTGCACAGGGAGTACTGTATGCGCTTCAGTTTAATGTTCACAGTTTTCGTGGATTAGCAACCATCCACAAATATTTCGTCCGCGAATATTTGGATGTCACTGTAAATGGACACGTAGACAGCTCGAGCCAATTGATGACGTCATGTGTAACTAAAATGGCGACAATTGGTTACGGGGCAACCTCGCTTCGCTAAAGTTCCTTTGTTCCCAAGCTGTTGCTCTTGCTGCCGGCAAGCATGTCTATTTGTCCTACTTGGTACCCAACGCGGCATCGTGCCAGATTAGGAGAAGATTGTGATTGTTTCTCCCTCAATGGTGAAGGCTGTACCGAAAGAAGTGGAGAGCACCACGTGCATGGCTGCAGCTGAGCAAAGCGGATCGGTGGCCATGGGGTTGGTGAAAAGGAACCTATATGACAAGACCATCACAGAGACTCAGAAAGCCAAGATCACCAGGTATGCCGTGGAAAATGGCATTGCAGCAGCCTTGCGTCATTTTAAGACAAAGCAATCCATAGTCTGCGAATATTTCACCCACGAATATTTCAACACCACTGTACCCAGCAACCGCAAATTTAAAAACACGAAAGTCGCAAAACTTGCAAATTCATGAAATATAAACCCTGCAAAAATTAAAACGCATACGGTAGCTCATTGAGGGGTCTGGTGGTTGGTGTGTTATCGGTTTCTTGTTCTTCAGAGCTGCTGTTGAGTTTGTCTGCGTCAGTCAAAGAACACATCCACTCCACTACTGATGAGGACCACTTCAAGTCCACTGGCACATGACCAACACACTCAGGGCTGCTAGACCACCCTCTGTATATTTCCTGCACGCTTTCTGTTCAGCACAGGGAAATTGCTATATATATAGCTAGAGTGCGTGTATATAATATGTACATGCGTGTGCGTGCATGGGTGTGTGGTTTCATGCACTTGGTAATTCAATCATGAAAACCTCAACAGATATATACAAAGATTAATACATTACAGCAATTGATTAATTCTGTAATTCATTATACACAATAATATATATCGCCTACCTCAAGCTTCTTCAACAATAATATATAATCGGCCAACACTTGCATACATAATTTAATAATACTCCTCATACATAAATAATATTACAATGACACATGCATGTGGCAAGGCTAATAAGGTCATGACAGGCAGTGCATGAGCATTCACTGGAAACATCACACATGTACAAAAATGTCATGACCACGAGGAGCAGACAGAGAGTGACGAAAATGGCTACTGTCAGTGTCAACATGGAACGGTACAATGAGGATGAAGTGGGTGTGTCTGTGTGGGCGTGTCCTATATAGGGTGGTGGAAGGGTAGTGTGGTGTGGTCCATGTCTACGTCTCAGAGTGGGTGTGTCCTCATGTGTAGGAGGGGGAGTGGTTGGCTCTGCAGAGGGGAGGGAGGAGGTGGTCACTCATCAGCTCACAGCACACACAGCACGTGTCAACTCAACAGGTGGTGACAAACAAGAAGTGCTGCATGTACACACAAGCACGGACGCATGGACTGCTTGCACCACATTGTCATCCCAATGTCCACATGCGCACACAAAGAGACACACATGCGTAACAACACATGACAAGGTTATACATGTCACTTTCACACACACACAGTAGATGCACAAATGTCATCTTTTCCTTGACCTCTATAACTGGTCTGCTGAGTGTGCGTTCTGGGCAGTGGTCTCGTTAGTGTAATTGACGATCAGCTAGTGGTTCGGACTCTATAGGAGAGCTGTCCCCCATTGGTCCAGGCATCAGTACTAGTGCTCCTGAGTACTAGTGAGGTCTACTGGTGCAATGAAGGGTGAAGAGGCAAGGGGAGGGGGAGGGGGAGGCAGAGAAGGGAGGGGAAGTGATGTTGCACACAGACAGGGGCTTGCTCGCCTCACACATGATCACACACACGCACACGCACACAGGTAGGTATACATATAATTATTTGTATACACTGACTACTGAAAGGTCATTCTAAATAAATTTTCACCTCATTACATCACACCCTGTGGTGTGGTGTGTGTGTGCGTGTGCGTGCACGCAGACTTCATGCACAATGAGGCCACTGTCATCTGACTACTGCCACCCAAAGTGGAGAAGCCCAACTCCTGTGACAGGGAGTCTACGTACACCTGGCACACAGACAAAAAAGTCGGGACATAAACAACAAGCAGGGACACCACACACCTCACAACACCAGCAACACACAACACACAACATAGAGCTATACACCAGCGTCTCAGTGCAGCGGACAGTTCTAATGATTAACCTGTAGGGACTATTGCTCCTCAGAGTGCAATGGCCTGCAGCACAGAGATCCACGTCTGGCCCAGTGGGGCAGGGGAGCCTGAGGGCCAAAGCAGGGCGGGTGGTCTGCTCCGTGTGAGCAACAGGGTGCCATATTTCCACACCTCAAGAGGGCTTTGTGGAGACACAATGTGCAACACAGAATACGCCACAGGAGGGAAGGGAGTGATGGAAGTTACTACACGTTTACTGAGCTTTATGCACAGTCATGCATGGTTTGGGATGGAGAATGAGACCACAAAGTGCACCAGCACACCGTCAGCAAAGCAACTTATCCTTGGAGAAATGCAGTGTAAATGCCTCCATGCAGGTTGTCTGAGTGGACCACCAGCTCCTACTGGTTGTTGGGTGGTGTAGCTAGTAGTGGTGGTGGAGGAGGTGGTGGAGGTGGTGGCTGGAGGAGGTGGTGGAGGTGGTGGAGGAGGTTACGGTGGTGGAGGTTATGGTGGTGAAGGTTACGGTGGTGGAGGTAGAGATCAACTCACCATGCAATCTTTGGGATCACAAAATGGGATATATATCAAACAAGACATGAACTGCCTATGCTACTTGAGAGTCCGGAGGCGGCCATTTTACAGTGGGTTACTATAAGCAATTTTATATAACAAAGACTACAATCGTTGTGCATGCATTCTAGTACACTTAGTGGAACACTAGCCAGTCAGTTATGGAAGGTATAGCGTGCCTTGCCGCGTGTGTGTCATGTCTACTGCTTGCTCCAATCCTGTGCTTAGTCGAGTGCAGCGGCTCCTCGCCTGCATGCATGCGCCCAGTGCGAGCGGGTAAGGCCGTGCACGCTCTGTCGTAGCAAGCGAGTCGGAGGGCGCACAGCCGTCTCAGCAGTGGGCGTCACATCTCTACCGCGACAACCTGGTGAGTGAGGGCCTCTGGGAGTTGGGCGGTAAGTGGGGAACGTGTGGTACTCGCGTTGGCTTCCCTGGGTATGTTCGATTCCCTTAAGCTTGCACTCAGGTGCAGGAGGGAAGACAGGTCAGTGGGACAGGAGATCTAGATCTAGCGGTGCGTGTGTGTGTGTGTGCGTGCGTGTTAGCATGTGTATGTGTGTGTGTCTGTGTGTGTTTACTGTTCTTTTGACTGCAGAACTGGCAAACTGTGAAATGTGTCCCAGCCTGATCATGATCATCCACCACCTGGTTCTCTCTCTGGCCGTCAAAGAGAAGACATAATATTATAGTTATTTCCAATTAATAATTGCGTATATAAGCTGATAATTATATAATGTCATGAGGAACAGACAAGAGTGACAAAATGGCTACAGTGTCAACACGAAACAGTACAGTGTGGGTTAAGTGGGAGGCTATAGTGGTACACCTTGGTGTGGTGTCACGATCGAGGGGCAAAGAGGGGAGGGAATGAAGCAGTCCAGTCTAAATGGGAATGGGAATGGGACCAGAATCAGTGAACATAATGGCTGCAGCTGAAGAAACAGCCAACACACAATCATATACATATGCGTATATATTGTTTCCAATGATGGGAGTGTATTGGATGAAATTCACACACTACAGTGCAACACTAGACAATGAATGTACACACAACATGTCCACCACACAAGGTAAACACAAACACACAACAAACAAACATGACCACCGCCCCCACATCCACCTGCTGTGTGGCATGAGAAGCCACATAACTACAAGGTCAAGAGGGGGAGCAGTGCACAACACACATTGCCAGTGTTGTACCTCATGCTCCGCTCAACTGAACACACACACTATAGCAGAGCACCACACAGCAGCTGTGTATACAAGACAGACAATAATTAAGTATTTTCAGGCAGATAAAGCTTACAAACTTTAGGGGGCATTGCAAACACACAGGCTGCTTTTGGATGTGTGTGGAGATGCTATGGGAGCCTCACATGGTGTTTGCTTCGTGAATGACTGCAATGCAGGGCTGAGACAAATGTTACTTTTAGCATTCGAACTTTTGTCGGAAAAAGCTTGGCATAGTATCATTACAATCGTCATCTCAGTGTTCAACTGATCTAATAATTCACTGCATGTGACATCACTTTCGCATGTCAGGAGTCAGGAGATAGAGTAATGAAGGCTGTGCGAATGCTGCTACAGACAAAAGAGGCTCCTCTTGGATGAGAAATCTTGAGGATTCAGCTGGACATGAACTCTCTACTGCTTATACATGACAGGGGGCACAAACATGGCCAACACTCATGAGCGGTTTATATTTTTCTCTCTCAGAATTATCTTAGAATGGTGTATATAGGCACAAAATGAGGTGCCATGTAAACGAAATAAAAGCACTAATCCACTTCATTTACTTCATTACCAAAGATAAAGCTTCAGCAAAAGTAAGAACAAAGCTTTGAATGGTGAAACAATTCGGTGCTTCATCCCAGCCCTACAATGCACACACGTAGCTAACCATGTCATAGGCTGTCCTGTAATTAATGCATTGTTGGCCAGTGTACATGCATGGTGACGTGTAGTGTCGCATAAACAGACTAAATGGAGAACAACCGATGTATACAGTAATGTACCTCGACTCTCAACTGCAAAGTCATCACTCACACAAGACAGTCTGGTCTGAACAGCTCTACATCTGTCCAATGTGGACTTACACATGGTGTCTCACTGTCGGCGTTTGGCTAGGCTGCTGTGGGCAGTTTTGTGATCAGTGGTTCTCTTCCTAGTGGAGCCGGGCTGGAGGGGAGTGGACAACCGTGAGGGACCAGGGACATCACCAGGAAGAGCAGTGTCCACAGCACCAGGAGATGGCTGGGAGTGAGGGGGGATGATGAAGCAATCACGACATTGTGCTCCTGTCAATGGACATGCTGGAAGGGAAGGAGAGGAGACAGGTTGTTGTGACGTGTGTCAGTTGCGAGTGAACACTGAGAGCCACAAGTCATTCCACGTGTGTCACACACACCAGTGCACCACACTCCTGTGCTGTATGTACCAAATGAGGTCACATGAGCCAATGAGGATGAGAGGACACGTTCACTGAGTGTATGCGCACATGTACACACAACAAGAAGGCATGCATGGAGGGTGGCAGAGGGTGTGGATGCTCTCCCCAGCGGTGCCGGAGGAGTGGGAGTTGTGTTGAGTCAACTTCCTGGAAGCTACAGCTCCTGGACACATGCGGGGGTGCTAGGTGTGTTGATGGTGATACAGACAATGGCACACACCTCGCTGTGATGGACCAGGTGAGTCAGTGGCTGCAGTGAACGGCTGAGTGGGTGGTGATACTGAACACAGACATGTGACATGAACATGGCATGCAATGTGCACTAAGAGGAATATTAATAGAACCAGAGAAATATTGAGCTAACACGTAACGTTACAACTGACGAAGACCTTCGCGGTCGAAACGTCTTACTTGTTGGAACTATTGCTATGTGTTAGCTCAATATCTCTCTGATTCTATGTATTCCGTAGCATGAGCCTCTACGACATCAGGAATATTAATTATAGCAGCACACTCATGGACACAGCCCACATAACATGGCCATTTACACACATGAACATGCACATGCAGAAATGAACTATGCTCACTTGACTGTGAATGGGAGGGGGTGTGGTCACTGTCATCCTCCTGTTCCTCAGCTGTGATGTCATGTCTGCTCCCTGTCCCACCATCACCAACGGTGCCACCTTCATCAGTGCCATCTCGGCTAGTGCCACCACATGCTACAGGAAGATGAGTGAGTGGGCAGGAGAGGAAGGAGGCATACGGTGCCATATCGCAACCTGACATGTGTCAACTCAAACACAAAGTGAGAAGCAGTCAGTAAACTACTAATGTGTCTAGTACATGTGGAAAGTTGTGTAATGAAGCCACACACACACACACGAACACGCACACACACGCACACACACACACACACACACACACACACACACACACACACACACACACACACACACACACACACACACACACACACACAGTACCTTACCTTGTGTGTCTTGGAAGTGGAGTGGATGACCACTCTGAGGAGTGGGGTCCACTTCTTGCTCTAGTCCCACTACTGAAGGGAGGCACCCACCGCAAGGGGGAGGGGGGGGAGGGAAAAGTGAAAGATAGAATGTAAAGTAGGGGGAATGGAAGTGAATAAATACTAAGAATTAAAATTTAAGGAATAATTGAAGAACTAAGGCACCTACAAACATAAGGGTGCATGACGGACTGAATTGGTTGTCATAGCAACAATTTTCAGCGATACAGACTTCACTGCCTTGTCTCACTATAAATATTAGTTATCAGGCTTCATCTGGTCATGTTGCACTGTGTCTGTGCACTGCGCGGCAACCTGAGGTATGTGATAGAAGGAATGGGAAAGAAAAGAAGGAGTAGTGGTATGGTATGGATGGTCTCTTTGTTGCTGCTCGTGCCACTTCCCTCCCCTTCACCCCCCTCCCTAGCGCCTGTACCGGAGCATTTCAGTAATGCAGCAGTGACTGAAGTCAGGGTCCCAGCGGGATTGGAGAGGCCTGGGGATATCCTATGGCAACATGCACCCTGCCCCTGGTTACTATGGCAACAGTGGTGGTGGACTTAAAGAGTGGGATGACCCAAATACAACAGATGGTGAGTGACTGGGTGAGGAGTTGAGAGGGAGGAGGGAGAGGTATTCGCCTCCCAATTGGGTTAGGAGGAGGAGTTAAGTAGTTAGACTGTGCGTGTTACTGGTGTAGCTGTTTGAGAGCCTCCTTCTCTGATGTCCTTGTCCCCGCCCCCTGCCCCTCCCCCTGCAGGTTCTGAGCACCATTTCAGGGTGCACCATGGACCAAGGCATTAGCATCTACGAGCTGATGAAGAAAGTGGGACAGCACGGCTATGGAGAGAAGAACATCAAGTGAGGGTGCCCGTGTTTAAAGGTCCACCTGTTTCTAGTGTGAGAATTCACCTTACTTGTGAATTGTATCTTGTTCTCCAGAGTTGCCGTTGATTTTCTTTGCAACGAGGGCCACATCTACTCCACTATTGATGACGAGCACTTCAAATCCACTGACGCTTAAATGTTTATAGAAAATTATTGCAAATGCATGACATTGTGTATTGTGTGTTCTGTTCTGTTCAGCTGTTCCGAACGCACTTGAATTGGCCTCGGTGAGCCCTTCGTGTGCATGAAGACAATGCAATACCAGTCACTTCCAGTGTATGTATGCGCATACACACAATTACAGTATGAGTATATTGTATAATAGGGGAGGGTATATATATTGCTACATATATATGTGGCAAGGCATATATATATTATAATAATTGTGTGTTGTGTTATGTTCAGCTGTTATGAGCACACTTTTGACGTGTATAAGATAGACATGCATGCATATTGATGTTTTAATTTCAAGAAAAAGTCACTTCAACAATCATTTTAAAGAATCAGTCTTAATACCAGGATACCATCAGTAAACATGTTTGTACTAATAACAGCCTATGCAAAAGATAGGTATATAATTTTTATATAATTGTATATAAAATGGAGTGTGCCAGCTACACCACACACACAAGTGATTCTATACCATGTAATAATAATTGCCTGCATAATATTTGATATAGCTTGCAATACGTATATATATGCAATAGTCTGATCAAAGAAACACAATATGAACAATGATAAGTATAGTTCAGAGCTTCAAGAATCCTATTCGCTAAATTCCACCACTCAGTGTGTCGCGTTTGACATCTAGAAAGTCTACAGACGTTGCAACTATCAAAATCGTTCGTTGCATGGGAAATGATTCAGTGGTTGCATGGTTTGAGATGCAGGAAAGCTGTACAGGTTTCAAACTTGGCCGGAAGATAGCGAATGCACAGTACATTCCAATGATGCAATAATCTGCGATTGCGTGAATTGGCGGTTCCGCGCGAGTTTTGTCTCGTACTCATATGTTACATTGCCCCGAAGTGGTCCCTTTTCCCAAATTCTGTGCCACGTTATATATGCAATAGTCTAATCAAAAAAAAAACAAAAAAAAAACAGCGCAGCATGAACATCAGTCAGCTGCATGTGGACAGAGATATAATATTATAGGGAGGCAGAGAATGAAACAGTGATGTGTATAATTACATAATACTATATATAATAATTATTGAAGAAGGTACAGAAACCTAACTCATATGATAATCCCCACATAAAACACACTATACTACAAAATTAATACAAAGCTGATGGTTATGGCAGATTCAGAATGACGACACTGTTTGGTAATAGATCAGACCTGTCCTCTGCTCTGCTGTTGCTGTCCAGGCACTCAACTGGTGGGCGGCAGGTCAGAAGTATCACGGTTGCATCAACCGTATATATATATATAGCTATACGACAAACAGTCTAGCTACATCAGACAAGCGCTGAACCATGGCTAGCTAGCTACGTAGTTAGTTAGCTATTATGTATATTATGTCTTCATTGTGTGCGCATAATTCAGCAGTAAATCCATAGTGCAAATAATGTGCTATCTTGCGCGCTCTACCATGGTATCCGTCCTGTTCTGTAATCTGCTGATGAATCCCGGTAAATCCATCACTGTATATGTCATGTCGTCGCAGTCTCAGACGGCCATCTTGGTTAGCTAAAATGGCTGTCGTGCGATTGTGACGTCGCGCTCTCAAAACGGGCTTGCGTCAATCGCAGATTTCAGAGCAATTTCTTGCCGCAAAAATCGTCTCCTTTCCTAAGCGTATGTTAGGATACGCAGAGCAGAATCTTTCTGGTCATGGTGGTGTATATATATACGTCGTGTCTGCATTAGGTAGCTACGCTAGCTACCTACCCACAATGTAAGCTGAATAAATGCAGATTTCGAAGTGACAGCATATGCATGAAATGTGATCTATATAGTTGTAAGGAAATTAAGTTTGGAAGTAGTGTATATAATATAAAAGAGCTTTAGACCCACTAAAGCTACATAATTTTTCTCTATTTGCAAAATCCTCCACAGGTCACGCACAAGCCCCTAGAAGGCTGTCCCTGTCCAAAGAGCCAACAGTAGCTATATAATTATAAATAATTTATACATGTACGTCTTTTTTGCTTGACCATGCAGTCAAACTAGTACTGCTCCGGCCAGAAGCGATGCGCATGCATGGAGCCACACCTGCAGAGTCTTATATAATCCATTCACCAGATCTAGAGGCAATTGTAGCTACGTATATACACACTTCTCGTGAACATATAAGGAACAATGTGTGCTTCACATGTACTATATATAATCATATATAAAATTAAAGTACATATATATATATATATACATAATTATACACATTTGGCCAATAATAAAATGCAGTATGTATACTGTATAATTCTGTAACATTTTAATTATATGTAACAAGTTCATCACTGCAATGCAAATGCGTGCTATAACTATGTCTATATATGGGAGTTCTTTGTTTTGTTTTGACCGCTGGGCTGACAGGAAAGCCTGTGATCTTGATTCTGACCCTCTCAGTGCTGCTTGCTGGGGGGTGGTCAGCAAGATGAGGGAAAGCCATGAAATTCATGGATAGGGGAATTCCCTCCTCCTCCTCCTCCGGTCACCTTGCCCATAAAGAGCGTAGGGCAGGACCCAGGCAGTAGCCTGGATCCTGTTTCGTAGGCCAAAAACTGTCAGAAAGGTGGGCTGGCCAAGCCCACGCCTGAAAACCCTGGGGTGAGCGGCAGCTGGGCGCCATGGCCGTAAAACAGGCCGTCGAGGCGCGCCTGGTCGACCAGCCACCGTAGCCACTAGAGACTGTAAGGGTGGGCCGGTCCGACTGCCAGCTCGAGAGTCCCCCGGGGGTGTGGTGGTAGGGTGGTGCGGACGAGCGGAGGTCCAACGAGGCAAAAGAATTGCTGGTCTTGATGGTATTGGGGTCGGACCCACGACAAAAGCGGCACCTGTCGCCGATGGGGAGCTGTATCGCTGGCTCTGCGTGCGCCTCGTACGCGTACAGCTCCTTCCAACTGCAGAAAATGCGCAACTTTCGCGTGAATCCCCCCGAATTTGCTGTCTTCTCCAGCAACCTCGTGGCCGCTGCGTCGCCATCTTGATGACGTCACACACCTTGTCTATGTCTATATATCATAAAGTAAATATTAATGTGCTTATGTATTTCAACGTTAATGTTATTATGTATTATTATTATATATACAGTATAATTATATTCTACAACCACACTCTGCTACAGTGTGCATGTACACTGTCATGCACGTGCACAATCCAATCTACAGGCTTATACATGTATAGGCTGCATGGGCATGCATAATTATAACGAAAATCGTCTATATATAACTAATGACATATATAGTTAGAATTCTTGATCAGAGGATTAACGTTGCCATGGCTCTGTTCCTCATACCACGTGAGTTGACCCTTCGCTCACTCTTGGCTACAACACTGTGCACCTCGAACAGCAGCAGCTGTCACCTGTAAACACAGGTAGGGAGACAGGTAGAGGGAAGAAGAGATGTGCACAGTAAATTTAAAAAGCCTAAAGGAATGTACATATATAATCACACACAATTATACACTACTGCAGTACCCTTTATACCCTTTATAGTATTATACCCTGTTGCCATATGGCAACGGGCATGTTAATGGTGAGGTACACATAGGGGTGGGCGGTATTTCGGTATAGTTAGTTATTTTCGGTATTTACACTATACCGAATGGTTAAATATGGACAGAATAGGGATATCGAAAAACCGACTTTTTCGGTATTAATCGGTATGTGCTGCAGCTGTAACTAGTATTTTATTGAATTTAGCTGTGTAACTCTGCAACAGCACACATATACTAGTCCCAGCAAGAATTAAGCTCTGTCTAGTAGTTAGCTACGCGGCATTTGAAGCGTGTGCGAGTCATTCACTTCTATTTCTTCCGGAAGTGCCACGCATCATCTTTGGAATGGACATTTTTCGACGTGGCACAGCTCCCAAGTGCCAACTGAGATCCCGTCGGCTCGGTGGAGAAGTCGATCTCACATATCCGTGCGTCCGCTGTTAAGTCAGCCATGTTCCTCACGAGTACGCAAATACGGATTAGACAACACAAGTATCCGGAGGTAATCAAACGATGGCGGAAAAAGGGATCGTCGGAAAAATAACAACGCGAAGTCGTCAGTTTGGGACCGCTTTGGATTTAAGGCAGCAGAGGATGGAAAGGCTGTGGAGGATGGGAAGCCTATATGCCTCCATTGTAAGTGTAGTGTTGCAGCTCGTTGGGGTAACACAAATGTAACAAAACCCATAATGCACAAATAAGACAGTGATGGATTGCAAGTTAGTGCTATTAGTCGGTATTTAGTAATACCGAGGTATTGAAATGACTAGTTAGTCGGTATTGAAAAAAATGAATACCGCCCACCCTTAGGTACATATATATGTGAGATTTGTTGATTAGTTCAGGTATATACCCTGTGAAAAGTGACAGAAGGTGTGAATCAATTGTCACCTTTTGAAGCACACCTATGTACATTGACAACTACACAAACCTGTTCACTGATCGGATCAAATTGCAATCATTTAGCTAATTCAATCAATCAGTGGACATCATTGACTGTTCAAAAGCTATGCATGTTAAGCCAAAATCAAGACAAACTAAAGCAAGCAAAGCAGTTAGTCAATAGTCAGTTAAAAAGCTGGAAAGTGAGATGTCCAACTCTGCTAGTGAATTGGCCAACTCTGCCAGCGAAGGTAGAGGAGGAAGCTCTTCAGCTGCTGTCGCATGAATGTGTCAGAAAACAAAATCTGCCAAAAGCGCCTTAATGGGTTGTACAGGAGGCTGTTGGTGATCGAAAGGGGTCCCCATTGTGCTGTGCAACTGGAGGAAAGGGTTACCCACACAGCTCCCCATGCACACAGAGTCCCCTATACAGTCTCCCCACAGAGTCCACGGGGGACTGCTAGACCAACTAGTACAGGAGAGGGGGCGAAGCACATTAGCAGGAGTGAGGAGTGTGCACAATGTGATAGCACTAATGAATACACTCTGCCTGCCCACAGAGGTGAGGGGCTGTCCCATGCCTGAGTGGACCACACACATATGTAGCACTCACATGATGTGTGGCTGGACATTGTCAGAGAGCGAGACTGAACACCAGACATGTGACATAAACATGGCATGCAATGTGCACTAAGAGGAATATTAATTATAGCAGCACACTCACGGACAGAGCCCACATAACATGGCCACTTACACACATGAACACACACACACACACAAATTAACTGTGCTCACTTGACTGTGAAGGGGAGGGGGTGTGGTCACCGTCATCCTCCTGGCCCTCAGCACTAGTGTAGGCTCTGTCATCAGTGTCATCGCCATCAGTGACGTCACGTCTGCTGCCTGAAAGTGCAGGGAGAGGGCAGGAGAGGAAGGGGGAGGGGAGGGGGCAGGAGAAGAAGGGGAGGGGAGGGGCAGGAGAGGAAGGGGAGGGGAGGGGGCAGGAGAGGAAGGGGGAGCGGAGGGGCAGGAGAGGGAGGGGGAGGGGAGGGGCAGGAGAGGAAGGGGGAGGGGAGGGGCAGGAGAGGAAGGGGGAGGGGAGGGGACAGGAGAGGAAGGGGGAGGGGAGGGGACAGGAGAGGAAGGGGGAGGGGAGGGGGCAGGAGAGGAAGGGGGAGGGGAGGGGGCAGGAGAGAAAGGGGAGGGGAGGGGGCAGGAGAGGAAGGGGGAGGGGAGGGGGCAGGAGAGGAAGGGGAGGGGAGGGGGCAGGAGAGGAAGGGGGAGGGGAGGGGCAGGAGAGGAAGGGGGAGGGGAGGGGGCAGGAGAGGAAGGGGGAGGGGAGGGGGCAGGAGAGGAAGGGGGAGGGGAGGGGCAGGAGAGGAAGGCTCACACACACAGCTTCACCCACACAGCTCGCCCCACACATGCAGTCAACCCCACAGTTCCCCCCACACAGCTCCCCCAAACAGCTCCCAAAAACAGTGCGCCCCCACACAGCTCCCCCCACACAGGTCCCCTCACCATAGTTCCCCACACAGCTCCCCCCCACAGTTCCCCCCACAGCTCCCCCCACGCAGTTCCCCACACAGTCCCCCCCCACAGCTCCCCCACACACAGTTCCCTTGTACCAATATTGCTATTGGAGGTACACTAGGCTAGAGTAAACAACAACAAGGCTGGAGTAAACAACAACAATAAGTTGGTACTCTCACCTGATCCAGAGCGGCTGATGCAGGGAAAGGTGAGTCTATGCTTATATCCATACTTAGAATCTGTAGGCAATGGCGTGTGTATGCCTGGACCATCTGGTGACTGGTGTGCATGCCCCCCCCCCCACAGCCCCACGCACACAGCTCCTCCCAGCTCCCTCACACAGTTACCCCACACAGCTCCCCGTGCAGCTCCCCCTACATAGCTCCCCGCACACAGCTCCCCCACCAGAGTCCTCCACACACAGCTCCTCCCAGCTCCCCCACACAGTTACCCCATACAGCTCCCCACACAGCTCGCCAAACACAGCTCCCCCCATACTGCCGGTACTCTCACCTGATGCAGAGCGGCTGATGCAGGGAAAGGTGCATCCATACTTGTCAATGATGAAATGTCTCTGCACATCAGTTGGTAGTCTGTTAATGATGGAGTGGAGGAGGTGGACTCTCTTATCCTCGTCGTACAAGACAAAGTGTAATCTGTGTTTGTTTCCTGAAATGCCCTTCAACACAGATACTCCAAACTCCACCATGAGTGAGTCTGACATCTAACAATTGAGGAAGGAGCAACAAGCGGAATGTGAGATATTATATTATACATACAGAAAATGCAAATACACATTTGCACAAGCAAACACAAAAAAGTTATACAGATACATACATCCATGTGCACACACACACACAAGTTGCCTTGTGCATGCAGTGATTGCATAGCAGTGAGAGTAGTGTACACCCTAACCCCAATCTTAACCGTAATCCTAACCCTAAAAGCTATAGCTGACACCCGACCATACATCACAACCACATGAACTGCACTAGTGCTTGGTACATTGACAGTGAAATGTAATGCCACATCAACTCACATTAGCCCACATTCCCAGCAAGCACTTCTCCACTTACTTACATATGTACGCACACAAAGACACCAGGTGACACTTGGACCACATGTCACAATCACATGCCTTGCACTAAGGCACTGGTACAATTTGTCACAACAATGTTATACCACCTCAAACTTACACCATAATCAATGCCCAGCACCAACTTCTCCAGTCGACCCATTCCAGACAGAGTCTGCTCTACTTCAGTGAACTTCACATCCCTTTCTCTTGCTCCACGCTGCATGAAGAAGCAACTCTGGTCAGAAACATGCACAACCCACCAACACAACTGATACACAATGTGCTGAGTCAGCAAAGACAATGTCAACACAATATTCCACTCTAGAGACCAACTACCACATGTCAGCCGACTCACTGGCAACAGGGCCATGTCTACCTCAAGGGTGGAAAGTGTGCTCCTGGTCACACAACACACTCTGCCACACAAACATGCATGCAGGGTACACACAACATGTTATAACAAACAGCACACATACACACAACAGATGCACAGAACACAAATGATATGCACTAGCTATCACCACCAGCGACCCAGCAGCACCCTTTCAATGGGCGGCAGTAGGAGGGGGCAAAATGGACAGTTGATGTGAACCCAGTGAACAGTGAACAACTCATGCATTACATCCACTTGGTAATAAAAGAACAGCATTGCAGTGGTGAGTGTCTCCACAGGAGACTCTAGCTGTCACAATCATCTCATGCACATGCCCTTTGCATTGGGGCTGCAACCCACTCACCCCCTCAGGTGTCTATTACTGCCAGTGTGGGAAGACTGTCTGCTATCAGTGGCCATGTCTAAGCTGTTATATATCTGTATACATCTGCTACTGAACTACACCCAAAATGTGGGGTCACCTTACACATGCCCCAACACAGAAAGGTCATTCCAGGCAGGAAACAAGTCAAATAGTGATTGGTAAAACAGACTATATGTGTCGCAGCAAACTGTACATGTGCACACACTGTACCTCTTGTGGGGGGTGAATGCCACGACACTCAAAGTGCTTGGCTTGACTGAACAACAAGAACAACCTCGGCAACACATCCACTGGAACACGCCACAGAGTAACATGTTGAACACTTCCATGAATGTCTGCAGGCACTGGGTAGGGAAACAGGAGTAGAGTTGAACATGTAAACACAATACCTACATATACATACTTAACTTCACATAGACGTCCTCACTATTGCTTGTTACACACTATACACTACATCCAACTGAGTCACACAACATGCGACTGACATACACCAACCTACCATCAATGGGACAGTCCCAGTTGATGGGTTCAAACTTGAGGTCCACTACTGACAAAGATGTATTTAGTCCTATGCCAATCATAAGGTGACGACAGAACTCTTTGGGTAGAGTCACATTAATACCATGACTGAGTGTCAATGTTTCAAGTGTCTTGTTTCCTTCAAGTGCCTTTTCCATCTCCTTCAGGACCTCATGGTCTATTGCCTGTAGAATAACACATCAACACAGTCCGTCATGCAATGGGATGGGGAGAAACACCAATTGCCACTGTCGCACACTACACACTGCAAGTGGGTGTCACCCTCACAGCTACTGTATGAGGCAATAGCTGTCAAACAGGTACAACACACCTGAAAACATGCAGTTAGTGCATACACACATGCACACATCATCCTAGCATACAAACAGACCATCAAAGCATACCGTATGTATGACACTGCACTGCTGGATATAGATGAGGAGCACAAAGAGACAATGACATTGCTAAAAGTTAAGGTAAGGAGTAACAACACCCATACCCAAAATGTGGGGTCACCTTACACATGTCCCAGTACAGAAAGGTCACTCCTAGGCAAGTTGCTATGTTGTTAAAATCCATGATCAAAACACTGTCAATTAGCGATTGGTACAAAAGACTACGTCCCAGACACACGTACGTATTGTGGGGGGGCGCATGAAATGGCACTCAAAGTGCTTGACTTGAACAGCCTCCCCCACAGCTCCCCCCCTGCCACAGCTTTCCCACATAGCTCCCCCCAGCTCCCCATACAGCCCCTACCCCTACCCCACAGCTCCCACCCTGTTTCTGTCAAATAGTGATTGGTACAAATGTCTAGTACATCACAAGCCACACTGTAAATGTGCACACACTGTACCTCTTGTGGGGGTTGGATGCGACGACACTTAAAGTGCTTGGCTTGACTGAACCACAAGAACAACCTCGGCAACACATCCACTGGAACACGCCACAGAGTAACATGTTGAACACTTCCATGAATGTCTGCAGGCACTGGGTAGGGAAACAGGAGTAGAGTTGAACATGTAAACACAATACCTACATATACATACTTAACTTCACATAGACGTCCTCACTATTGCTTGTTACACACTATACACTACATCCAACTGAGTCACACAACATGTGACTGACATACACCAACCTACCATCAATGGGGCAATACCAGTTGATGGGTTGAAAGCTGAGGTCCACTTCTGACAAAGATTTACTTCGTCCAATACCAATCATAAGGTGACGACAGAACTCCTTGGGTAGAGTCACATCATTACCATAACTGAGTCTCAACGTTTCAAGTGTCTTGTTTTCTCCAAGTGCCTTTTCCATCTCCTTCAGGACCTCATGGTCCATTGCCTGTAGAATAACACATTAACACAGAGCATCATGCAATGGGATGGGGAGAAACACCAATTGCCACTGTCACACACTACACACTGCAAGTGGGTGTCACCCTCACAGCTACTGCATGAGGCACTAGCTGTCAAACAGGTACAACACACCTGAAAACATGCAGTTAGTGCATACACACATGCACACATCATCCTAGCATACAAATAGACCATCAAAGCATACAGTACGTATGACACTGCACTGCTGGATATAGATGAGGAGTGCAAAGAGACAATGACATTGCTAAATTAAAGTTAAGGTAAGGAAGTAACGACACATTACATGGAGTTACAGTACATTACACTGTAGCATAAACTGTTGAATGGAATTGATGACGAGATTGGAAGTGGTTGTGCAATCATGATGGCTGTCATGCCGTGCTGTCATTGTGATGTGCATGGTCCAATACTCAATGTGCCACCACACGTGCATGTGCAGTTGGGTTGGAGGTTACAATGAAAACAGAAACAAAACAATCTCAGAATGTCCACATTACCATTGTGCCTCACAGTGATGCCTACCTCACATCCTTGCATCACTTGACACTCAATCACATGTCATACTCATAGTATACACCAGCATAAAGAGTCTCGAGAGGCTTACAATCAAGGGTACAGGGTACACTCGAGAGAGATGAAAGGCCAGCCAAAAGATAGATAGCCAGAGGGCTACTGAATTTGTTATGAACTACTCAAGCTGTCGTCTTTACATAGCAACCAAAAATGCCATGAAAGTGCACGCCTTCGTCCTTGACGCAAATATGCGTCATTGGCACTTACGCGCATGCAATTATTTGACGCATATATGCGTCATTGGTAATTAAAGGGTTAAGACAACACGGCTGGGTAACCATAAAATATACAAAGAAGGTTCAAATGGTTGTTTAGGCACATATTGGTGTGGGCGATGTCTTACAGGTGAGGATAGATGGTCTCTAGGAAGCATAATGTGGGCGTGGTGAAATAGGTTCTTACTGAATCAAGAGACGCAAGACATGAATCGTCATTACATTTCACACTAATGCTTACCTCACAGCCTTGTATCCCTAGACAGTACACCTCTCGTACATGTTGGAGGCACAGCAGCTTCACTGCTACACTGAGGGGAGGGAACACCAAGTGCACCTTGCCAAAGTGACCTTTCAAGGTACCACCTGTGAAAGGTAAACATAACAACATGTCATGCACTCAGTGAACTCTAAACATGGCAGACACATTCTGCAGCTCATAATGACATTCATTACCCATCACCCCACACCACAACAGTGGCTAGTGGTACACAGTGGCAGAGCTACTCATGCAGAGTCACTCCACACAAACACTGCACCAAGTGGTCACTGCTAGTACAGATGAGGATGCTCAGCCACATGCATGAATCTTCCACTGACAGACCCTTACTTGACCCCAGACCCTGTTATGCATCAGAGTCTGTGTGCCCTCCACTCTCACCACAGTTGCTGATCCTGTCAAAGAGGTCCTCAACCTGTCTCCAGGCTTCAGAACGTGCACCTGTAGTCAATGCCAACACATGGGAATGACACTATGGGAGTAGCATTCTGCCATGCTGTGTTGCTAAGCAACAACACATCATGCAACGATGGATTAGTAAATTCACAGATATACACTTCTAAACTTGTGCAGTAAAAAGTGGAACAGAATGGCTACAAAATAACATATCCTGAACAGAAGTACTACACATACTACACATACTACACACCAGTGTAGGTAACACTATTATAAATATAGTGTAATTACTGTAGTATCATGCGTGCTAAGCACACTGAAGAGAGGGGAGCAGTCCTTCCACACAGTAATGCATGAATGCACGGGAAATGAGATAAGAACTATTAATCATCTATTCCAGTATAAATGGAATACAACAAGTAAAAGACAGCAGACCAGCAGAAGAGCATCAACCACCTTGTGGTGTGACTTGCATGTATACAAGGGTATACTTCATGCACGACCTGCAGTACTGCTTCATCTACACCAACTCACCACGATCGTCAATGGTCAGCATCTGCAGTTGCCGATGGCAGAAACAAGGCTCGAGCAAACGCTGGACCTCTACCGCGACTCCACCTGGCAACTGTACTTCAAGATGCTGCAGTGAGCTGTGCTGCTCCAAGCAAAACCCAAAGGCAATAGAGTCGTAAGCTGTATTAGGCCACACTTTTACCTCTTCGCCCATGACACTTGGCATCAGCCTACCAACCAAATCCCTGTCTTGTGTCTCAAAGAACGACTGCATCAGAAGCTCTTTAAAGCCTTCGATACCCCTAACCTTGCTGTTCTGAAGGAGGTCGTAGTGTGCCATCTTCGTGATCCCACAGTAAAAGCGCCATGTCTGTGCCAGGTGAGGCTGCCCGAGATTCTCATCCCAGAATGCACGCTGAGCTGCAACCTCCAGTCGAGCAATGTAGGCTGCAGTTAGGAACTCCTGAACTGTGAAGTGGATAAAGAAAAAGCTCTCAGCGATGATACAACGAAGTTTGTCCACAGGTCTTGCAGTGAAGAGGCCGCATCCCGTTTCACGGTTGGAATATTTGTCTTGGAGTCCCATGAGGTCTGATGCAGTGAAAATCAATTTTTGCTGCATGGTGCATTCGTACGCTGTTTCACACAGTTTGAGGAAGTCATGATCTTGGACAGGGAGCTCGAGAGTACTCTGTAGGCCTGGAAACATCAAAGACAGTGTCTCACACACAAACTCATCGTAGAGTTGTGTTAACGTGGGCGGGAGGTCCTTCCTTGACAAGAACACGCGTGAGATAATGGAGAGCACAACAGGGGTGGAACAGAGGCCCTTGATGTGGGGAAGAGCATCCAGCTTGGCGGAGAGCTTTGCAGACAGTTCTGACTTGCCTTCTCCTTCAAAGTACTGGTCTATGAAGTGTTGTATCTGTTCACTGGTGAAGCCAAGAACTTCAATGTTAACTAAGGGCACCTTTGCAGACTTGAAGCGATGGTAAATTTCACTCATCACTATAGAGCGGGAGGCGAGGATGATGTGGCTCTTTCGGAGTGGTGACCTAAGAGGGTCGGGACTCAGCAAGTTAACAAAGAAGGTGCAGTGGCGAAGATCATGAGGGAGTTCATCGTAGCCATCCAGAATCAGTAGCGTATCAGCACCACAAGTTGCTTTCATTCTCCCAACAACTCTCTCTATCTCACCAACTGACGCAAACAGGTTCATCAGATGTTTCAGCTCAAAGGAAGACGGGTCCTGTACCAGTGGGACGAGGTCGCGCAGCTCCACCTTCACCACCAACTTGTAGCCGTGGGATGCCATGTCCCTGGACACTTCTTTACACAGTTTTTTGGTCAAGGTAGTCTTGCCTGTGCCAGGAGCACTACTGATAACCACCAGTCGGTGCTTCTTCACCAGTGACATAATGGAGCCATACTCCACCTTACCCTGCAACTTTGTGAATGCACTGTCAACTCCCTCAGTCATTGAGCGAACAAACTTCAGGTGGTCATCTACGGATTTCGGTACAAAACGTGATAAAGCCAAGTTAATGAACTCCATTTCCTGATCTTGCTTGTGAGAGGCATAAACGACGGTTATTTTCTGGTACTCGTCTCGGAGAGCATCAGAGAACTGTTGGAACTAGGCGACATTAGAGAGAACGAGGAGAACATCCATTTTAATCACAGCATTGTACATGAGCATTTCCTGCCGTGCCACACATGCGTACCATATTCACTTAAAATATCGTCTTTCAATTTCCGTGAGCATAAGTATCAATTCAAGTGCAATCCCATCATGAAGAATTGTCTGTTTGTCTAATTTCCAGACCATCTGACGCTATGTTCATCACATTCGCAAGTACATTTGAAACATACATTTGAATACATTGAAATATCTCTGTCAGTTTGCCAATGTGACCTGCATGTGACCTCGTGAACAACTCACAGCTACTTTTGAGTCACGTCATCTACAGACTGCATTTCGTGGTAATGTTTGCTTCGTTGTACGCTATAACATTTGATGAACACTAGCCATACTCACTTCAAAGTCTGCCATTTTTGTCTCTTTTTGTCCACCGTATGTACGTACATGTCTGTAGCCAATCTCACATTGTAAACATAATTTGTCAACTTAGACCTTCTGCAATGGACTTCAGCGATCATAAAACGCATCCAGACTAAGATTGAGGTTCCCCGTGTATTTTGAAAGTGGCCATTATGGCGAGGGACTCGACTTATGCAAGCATACTATTGATTCTCCTTCATCCTAATCCTTCGTCTGTAACACCAAATATTTATTACTGTTGATGGTTTCTTCATGCCAGCTCAAACAGCATCAAATGACCTCTTAGCTTCACAAAGGTGACAAATTTTGGAGCCAAATATGGTAATTCACTCTATTGGTAGCCACACAAAATGAAGAGAAGCACATCTACGTACATACAAATTCACCACCCCATAAGTATGTCCTTGTGCTTTATCAACAACTCAACCCTCACACTTCCATCACTAAATTGCATAATGCACTCCTAACCAACCTTAAGTAACACGCACAGTCCACACATTGTAAAGGACACAAATCTGTGCTTTACCCGTTACAGTGTTTAGCAAAATGGTTGTCGTGAACGACATTTGCAGACTCAACTTTAAACTTTGAACCCACTTTTGGCAGACAAGCTATAGCTAAAGTAAGGTCGAAGTTCAAAGGTGAGTCATGAATTGAATAATTTTTGCAAAAACCATTTTGCTACAATCCTGTATAACAGACTGGCTTAATCTACCTTCTTTGCGTAAAAACACCTACACACAACCACGCCACACACATGCACCCACACAGCACGAGTAGCAGCAACCAACCTCCTTCTCTCCCTCACTCTCTGACCCTCTTCTAGGTTCTGCAATGGTTGAGAGAGACAAGTACTACTCAACAAGTTATAATAACAATGTGACCATAAAGTAAACATTAAGGGACTTAAACCTGCTAGACCCTCCATGTGGTGTGCAATGAAAGGACTAGAATACACACCCACACACACCAGACTCCAGCCTCCTCTGCATGTCTTTGCCCAAAGCAGACATCCTTGAGTTGCCTTCTACAGAAGTGATTACGCCACAGGCTGTCATCAATGCTTTGTTGGTGCATGTTCTCAGCAAGTGCGCGTGAAGGATCTCATTTTGTTCTTTACGGCTGTCAGTCTTGGAGATATTCCGCTGAACACCTTCTGGAATAATGCCCTTGTATAGAAATTCATTGACAACAGCATTAGCGTCAATTTCTGCTATGAATCGGTCTCTGTATTCCTTCAGGACTTCTTCTGCTGTATATGTGGAAAGGGAAGACTCTTAAAAACACACACCACCTCAACACATGCAGGGCTGAGAAGTCAGTATTTTATTATGTATTCACAGTACCAGTAGCACACATCAACACCACAGCAACCGAACATGCAATGCAAAAACTACAACACATTCCTAGCACATCCAGCAGCTGTGCTGACATGAACCTGCCCTCAGCCCACCTTGGAGAGGACCGGGATTTTGCTCAATATCTCCGGCGAGGAGCAGCAGTCCACGCAGAAAGATGTACGGCTTAACCACAGCTTCAGACAACCACATGTCAATGCAGGCAGCACGTCTTAGCAATGCATGACAGAAAGTGGAGGGTCGGGACTGTGGGGAGAGCAGGGGACAGTCTCATTACAGAAAATGGACATAATCATTATGAGTACGATGACATGTGTCAATGACAGCTGCAGGGGTAAGCACATTAGAGACCTGGCACATGGTAGAGAGGAAGTCAGAAGGGCATCCATCAGGGAGCATGCAGTGAGATGGAGCTCACTCACCCTAATGCGCTTCACAAAGGACTTCTGGACAGTGAATGCCGTCACTAAACGCCCATGAATTTTTTGGCCACACCTCACTCCTCTCCCTAGCTCAAGAGAGGGAAGCCTTACAAGTTGCCTACAAATCTCCTTCGACAAAACTTGGTGCTTGAACCTGTGTAAAGTGAAATGTATCAGCAGTTATACATTATACTATTCAAACCACTTTGTATATACACAGGCTTTCAATGCAACATAAGTAGTTGTTTGAGAGATCATAGACTTGTGAGAACCCACCTCTTCAGAACTGCCATACACAAACAGTGAGTGGAGAGGGCACAAAGATATACACACAGGAATACTCTTGTCTTCCGACAACGAGAGATGCCTCTTTTACCTACATGCATTAGACAAGAAAGGTGGCATCACGGCACACAAGGTAGGAATGGTGATTGTTTGTAGCATGCACCGCACCTGACAGTGAAGATGCTTTTCTAAGCTTCCGCCATGTCTCTCTATTCATTGTCCACAGAGGCGGTCCAAATTCATAAAGAATTAGTGAGATGAGTACAAACGTATTAAACGTAACCAATGTTGTGTGCCAAAGGATGAAGTCAATCGGAAAGGTGATCCCATGAAACATGGTCTTAAAGGCTGTGCTGTAGCTTGCCACAGGAAGAGGAAGCTGGCATTGTCCACTTGTCCCTTCTGGATCCACAGGACCCTGTACAGTAAAGAGGGCAGCACACCTCCTGACAGTTGGGAAGATAGACATGTGCCTGGTCTGATGATGTGTGCATGGCTACAGCAGTAACTTGTGCAGGGCTGAGGAGGCTGACACGAGGAAGCTGCGCTCAACATGTAGCAATGTAGGGAGGGAGGGACTGGGGTTGTGAGAGTGTGTGCTAGGCTAAACCATACATGTGGGGCATGTCCACTCTTGTTTACATAAGGAGACCTTTGTGGTTTTAGCACATTCTTCATGTGCACATATATGGCTGCCTGTGATGCATTATTATGTGATGAAAAGTCTAGTAATGCAGTGTTCTTCACACAAGTATACAATAGTCTGGGGAACACTGCTATTTACATCTAGATATCGCTGCATGGATTCACAGAGGCTACGCTGTCATTTTCAGAGGTCAATGCTTCTCTGTAGAATGACGTCTCACCCAGCCAACACTAACTCTTGATTTACAAGATCACAATGTGGGGCCAGGGAGTACAGTCACGGTCACAAAGAAAACAAATTTAAGGTAAAGCTGTAATCTAACAATTCTGTATATGGCATGCGATGTTTGTTCAAAATTTCTGTGCTCCTCCTGTATGGAAAGACTCGACTTTTCTTGATTCATTATCATTTGGTATACACTAGCTCAAGGATTTCCACAATAATTCACGTCTTTCAACCACTATACTTTCATCAGGGAAACTTTTCTTGATGTATCATAGGGTACTCAATTGTTTCAAGTGCAAAACTTAGGAAACATCTCCAAGTGCACAAATAGGAGCCCCATACAAGGAACAACATATAACCGTATGATTACAACATAAAACCGCAAGAGTACAACTAAAACAAACAGCCGAGTGTAGGTATGTCTCAAGATTGAGCCAATACAGTAGTCAGTGACCCTTACTGTGTGATTCTGCAGAGTGTCCTGCAGTGGGACCTCAATGAGGCAGGTGCTGAGGTGACCATCAGACACGTTGACAGCTACTTGTGGGCAGTCCACGTCACAGTCTCCTGGGCCATGCCACGCCCACTTTCCAAAGAGAGAGCTGAGACAGTCATCGATCACCTCAGTGAGAGGGTACTCATCAGGGGATTGATCACTGGCCAAAGAAAGGTTGGACTGGTTGGGATCTAAGGATGGGAAGAAATTGAGGTCTCTCAACAGCAGCAAGTCACTGTACATGGAGTCTGGCATGTGGCCTGGCAGAGATGACTATATGGCTGATATGGGCACACTCCACAGCAAAGGTGGTGAACAGGTGCTCAGCAGTTACATGCACTGAGGAACCACAATGTTAGTGGGTCACTGTGGGTGCACAGTGCGACACAAGCTACACAGAACACAGGCCACCATCAAACCACCAACCTGTCGCCAGGGTCTCCACTGCTTCTGCTGTGTACCCAATGACATGTACACAGCTCCTCACAGCACACAGCAGGAGGAGAGAGTACACGTGCACACGCAGCACTGTCCGTGCAAGTCGTCGGACGCGTGATGAAGCGCTCCTCAGTCTGGCAGTGTTGAAGATGACCGGCAAGTGGCTAGGGCGGCGAACACGAGTAGGAGCTCTGTAGTGCTTGGAGGAGCGTGTCATGTTCTACAGAGGGACGGTAGGAGGGGAGAGGGGGGATGAGCAACTCTCTGAGATGAAGGGCCCGGTCAATAGCGTCACAAAGCTGTAGTGGCTCACCAGTCTCCCAGTCCACTCTGCGAGGTGGACAAGAGTCAGCGGGAGTTGGGAACAGGACAGGATCAGAAGCTACGATGGGCGGGAGTTGGTCGGCGGGAGTTGGGGTACGAGACAACAAATGATCAGAGGACTCAACTACGGAATGATTGGCGGGAAAAGACACTACAGTATGTTATACAGTTAGCAATTTATACAGCAAAGAGGCAGTTGTTATCACAAATGCGATGTATTGGGGTCATCATTTTATACAAATTGTCAGAAATAGAAAGCGCTTAATTACATGTACTAAATGATGTGTATATCTCACTGACGAACTACCCAGTGCGCGTTCAGCTGCAGTCCACGTGTGCGGTGGAGGGAGGCCGTTTCTGACCTGTGGGAGCTACAGGACGCGCCGGTGAGGTCGTGGCGTGGAGCAGCAAGAGAAGCGGAGGTCGTTTAAGAAGGGACCACATCGAAGATGGCCTTTAGCTGAAGTTGGCCTTAGTCTTTAGCTGATTACATTCGAAGGACTGTCAGTGGACGGACGGACTTGACCAGTAAACACCTGGTGAGGCGGGCTCGCTGTTGAGCTGGGCAGTGTGGACGTGTCATAGTCGCGCATTGTCAGTGATGTGGTGTCGCAGCTAGCCTGGGCTGCTAGCCCCTACTTCCTAGCAACAGCTGGTTAGCTGTGGGTGAACAGAGACGGCTAACTAGCTAGCTAATTCCGTCGGTAGGACCAGTCTCAACTCCCAACTGACTTTAGCACGGCACAGCTGTGACTGCTGGTAGACAGCCTTGTTAGTGTGTGCTCTAATGTTATATGTGGGAGCGCATGCTGCATTGCTATATACCGCCATTTTCTGCACTGACCTAGGGTAGTAGGTAGCTAGTTCGGCTCGCTGTAGCTCTTCGGACCGCATCGTGTCTCGGCTGTTCATCTCACCTGTTCGCCCGGGAGCCGAGTTGAGCTTTCGTGAGTGATTCTTTACCGACTGAGCTAATTTAAATAATCGCCTCTCACTGCCTGCCCTATAGTGGAACTTTGTCAACAGGATCTAACGGTGCATTCTTCCATGTTGGCAACGTCATCAGCCTGGAGTGAACAAGGCCGGAGATTGTGTGTCTGTGTGTGTGCTAGCCACCAATTGCGTTGTTTCCTGTGCTGTGACCTTGGTAGCTGTTTGTAGGTATGACGTGTGGGGGTGTAGGTTACAAAGTGGAGGATCTCCAGACAATAACTGTTTGCATTCCTCCTTACACCTCATTTGTTCAGGTCCTGTCTTGTGTCAGCAGTGCTGTTGTCAGTGGTTCCAGCACATGCCAGTGTCTCTAGGCCCGGACCTAACTAGCTAGCTACACCCGACCAGGCTAACTGAGACATACTATTGTACTGAACACCTGCACACGTGTTTGCCACTTTCTCATGAACACAACACAAGCTCCACCTACTCCATGGGTAAAGACATGCAATAAAACACATGCAGCTAGCTAATTAATTAATGTGACTGTTTTCTTCACAATCTATGTCATTTTCTGGGTCTTCACAGTGGCTAATGATGGCCGGCACTGGAGCATTCGCGACTGGGGAATCAACAGGCTACGTGGGACCCATATAGACGTTCCTCCATTTAACCCGAGCAATATGCCTAGCCTAGCAAGAGTGCTTAGAGGTGCACCACATGAACACTGTGTGGAGGGAGAGGGTGAAGTACTAAGGCACAGTCACTCATTTGCACACACTTCGTCTGGCAATTGAGCATGAGCATGAGAGGGAGGGGAAGGATGCAGCGATGGCCACCAAATACAGACACACACACATCACCTTGGCGTGAGGGGACACTGATGTGGACACAAGTAGTTCATGTGCACACACTATATACACATGTGAGCAGTGCAGACAACAGAAACAACAAACACAAGCAAGTAGTGAGGCCATACAAATACATGTCCCAGTGCAGATCAGCCGACACCTCAGGGTGTACCAGTGGCCCACACAAGCCCCACTGCTGGTCACATGACTGTCATGTGACCATGTAGTGATGCACCTCATCTCCCTGATCTGGCTGCAAATGTGTGGTCCAAAGGCCTCAGAGTGGTCCATGGCTTGCAGTTGTTGCATGTGGTTCTCCCAACCACAGCACATGAACTGCCCCTCCTCCATCTGGTCCATGGGATGGAGGGGAGGATAAGTGGCAACACACTTATAACACGGCTGGTAGTCTCCCATTGACCCACACCCTACACTAGCCCCGCCCACTCACTCACTCCTACCACAGCATCCCAAGAGCACCTTGCAGATGGCCACACAGCATTCAGCTCACAACCCGCCCTTCCACTGACCTCGATCCAGCTAGGAGGGGCCGATTGCAGTTGCCTCCACAGACCCTGTCTGCCCTCCTGTGGGTTGGCCTTGATCTGACTCAGACATTTCATGAGCCTCTGTCAGGATTGACCACACCAGATGTCATGAGGAGTTGGGTTAGGAGGACCCTCCACAGCACACTGGACACTGCCACCTGGGATGGGGGACACACCAAATACCTTCCACACCACCAGCTACAGATGAATGCTGAGCGTCACATTGTGTGGTGAGTCTGAGTTGTCACCAATCACCAATCTTTGGGATCACGTAATGAGATGGAGTCGGCCATTTTACAAGTGGATTACTGTTAGCAATTTTATATAGTAAAGACTACAGTCATTAAGCATGCCTTCTGGTACACTTAGTGGGACACTAAACAGTCTGTCATGTGAAGGTACAGCGTGCCTTACCAGTACTGAAGGCCGAGCCTGTGTCGGGTCATAGATATCTATGGTCAGGTCTACACAGATCGAGTCTACGGTCGAGTGCAGCGCAGCAGTGGACGTCACAGCTCTACCCGCGACCACCTGGTGAGTGAGGACCTCTGGGAGCTGGGAGGTGGGGAACGTGTGGCACTCGCGTTGAGTCTGCGGAGTGGGTCTATTGACAATAGACCCACAGTATTGTAGCTATAAAAGGCTGAGTCGAGGGGCGAATTGTATTTGGAGCTGCTCCCTCTGTCCGCACTGCGGACATTACATGACGGCTGTCGTGCTGTCTTGTACCCGAGCCCCTCTCGTGAGCGCACACTGCAGTCTCAGTCCTGATGATGTGTTGGGTGTGTTGGGTTGGGTCCACGTGTGTTGGGTTGTGTCCAGCTGTCAGTGCTGACTGACTGTGTGTATTTCATGTTCTCCACACCTTTAGTGTTTTATGTGTTATGTTGGGTCCATCTGAGCCCCACCCACTCATCAGCTGTCAGTGCTGACTGGCTGCCGTCTTGTGCACCAGCTGCATGTGTGTCTGTGGCAGTGGAGCACTCAGTCACTTGTACATGTACCAAAGTGGAGTGAGGCGGAGTTGGCCCTGCCTCGGTCCCGCTTAGTGTCAGCCGTGTAGCTGCCCTCCTAGTAGCTGTCACTGAGTGTTGGTGTGACCAGTGTGAGGAGTGCACGCATGCAGGACTGCACTGCACCCCAGAGTGGGCCACTGTCCACACATACCAGCAGTGCACTCTGCATGAAGGGGTGTGGTGCAGGTCAGGTGGGGTACCACCGACTGCTCTCTGCTCTCTGCACTGCACCACAGAGAGGTCAGTAGGACCTCAAGTGGACGGTGAGGAAGGAAACCCAGTGGTGTGTTTGTGTCTTCCTGGTCAGCTGTGCCAGGTCCCCACTCCACCTCTCTGTCACTCTGCACCGCTCCCCCAACCACCCCAGCAGGGGTTGTCTGCTGCCCTGAACATGTTTGAGTGTGGAAGATGTAGCCTTGTGCCCCAACAGGAAGGCTGTGCACAACTGCGTGGTGAGCTGCCCTTAGTCCCCAGAGGAGGCTCATCACCATCTCTTGTTACAGTAGCTGGAACGGTAGGCCTCAGTAGAGAGGGGACCTTTAGTTCTGGTGACCTTGACCGTGTGCATGTGTGTGTATGTGTGTCTGATATGTCAAGTGATGCAAGTGCTCATGCAGCTTTGTGTGAGAGAGCGAACCACAGAACGAGGACACGTTTTTGCATGCTCCGCAGTGTGTGGACAGTACGTGAGCACTTTACTCTGCTGCTGGTGCTGTGCTGTGACTCTGACAGTGGTGACTGCATGGGACACTTGTGCACATTCCTACACATGTTGACATTCCTACGTCTATGTCAGTAAAGTGGGAATCGGATCCAGAGTGTCCTTCCTCTGACTGCGTCTATCAGTTATAGTGCTACTCATACTGGTGACAACGGGTTAGAACTGGATGGTGTGCCACATTCAGTATGGAGGGTGTGGGAGGAGGTGGTAAAGTGTGTGGGTGTGACAGATGACTGGAGCAGGAGGTTGTCACCTTTCAACGCAGTGCACTGAATCAGTCCCCTACTTTACTGAGAAGGCATTCATTTTCGCTGTAGCAAAGCATGCAGAGAAGTTTGGAATGTTATTAGTGTGGAGGCATGTTTCATTCTGTAGTGTAACTATCAGTACATGTGGACTAGAGTGTGTGGTGGCGTTGGTGAGCACTGAGACATCGATGTGTGTGCTGTGTGAACCCAGTGCACCATCATCAGCTGACAAGAGTGGAGGCATACTTTGTTGGTGTAAGTGCGTGCATGTGTGCGTGCGTGTGTGTCTGTGTGTGGTGTGCATGCATTAAATAATATTGATATGTGTGCTTAGCAACGTAGTAATTTGATTGTGCTGTTTTCTTTCTTGTTCTTCAGAGCTGCTGTTGAGTTTCCCTGCAATGAGGGACCGGACCACTGATCGATGAGCTAAACACTTCCAATTACGTCCAATACAGTCACATTGATTGTGATAAACAACAACAAACAGTGTGCTCTATTGTTATTCACAATGCATGACTGTGTATATACATAATTTGTTATATAATATAAATTATAATTATATAATTATCAATTGCAAGCATACATATAAGCACAGCATGTGTGCATGTGCATGCATGCATGCAATTATATATAAGTATGCACCCTGCTAGTGAGATGAGCCTGCATTTTTTATATAGATAATTATATATGTAATATTATATAAATTATATAATAATATTATAAGCCTTTTGATTGCTGTATGCATGCACCGATCTCTCTTTGATGCATGCAATAAACATAATAATTATTGTGAAATACTATATATAATTATACACACCAATTAAACATAAAATTGATAATACGTACAATTAAGATTATATACATAACAAATATAATTAAGCCATGGTGGTGTATAATAATATTATTAATTACTAGGGTACAGTGTACAGTCATGATCGAGGTGCCTGCTCTATCTGCAGTGTCAGCTGTGAGTTGTGTCAGTGCACACCATGCACACCTAGTCCACGTCAGAGAACGTGGCCTGGTCAGTGGTGTCCTGTTGACCTGAGGGAGAAAGCACAGGCAACAAGGGAAGGAGGAGAGGGGAGAGGAGGCCTTCGATGGCAGTCATGAACACTCTTCCATTTACACAAATGAGGCAGTGAATGACACATCTTGACAACTAACTGTAATCCACAGAGACAACCGTGTAGGCATGAGTGGGTGAGAGACATACCCGAGGGGGGAGCCCTTCTGGGCGGAAGGCAGAGGAACGGGGCCAGTTGGTACCGAACAGGGAGAGGGAGAGCTGCAAGGGACAGAGACAATTGCTGAAGATAATTCGGTATATAGCAGTTGAGATGCACACGTTACTCCCAGATAGAGTCTGTGTATGTAGTGTCATTACCATTGCTATAGCCTATAGGGAGACAGAACATCTCGCCAAAGAACGAACTCTACTACCGCTTGTACTAGCTCCTGCTTCAAGTTATTGTACCCTGCTTTAGCAGCCACGACGGTACGCGCTACAGCTTCGATCCTGGCACAGTCGATACCTAGTCTCGCGTAGCCGACCCTATTTCTGCCTCCATTTTTAAAAGCTGACGTCTTCGCTCGGCAGAAATAGGGTCTGGGGCATAACGTTCACATTTCTGGTGCAGCGGTCCAGCATTCCTGGACCCGCGGTGATAATTTATTGGCTTTGATGTGTCACCACAAACGCGGAGGCGCCTGCTCACGACTGTAGCCGCACTTCACACGGACGCTTCCACGGCCCTTTGGTCTGCCCGAATCGAGAACGGTCGGTTCCTCCGAAACAGCGCGACGGACCGACCTCGAGGATGCCATCGTCATCGTCACTATAGACTCTAAGTGTTGACTAAGCCATGCGGGTCTAAAGACAGTCTCCACGTCGACGCGCAGTACGTCGTAAGTGTGTTAGCAACGGCAGCGAACACTTCAAAGGGTATACAGTTTCTTAGCTGCTGATTGGCTCCACCTCTAAGCAACGGCAGCGAACACTTCAAAGGGTATACAGTTTCTTAGCTGCTGATTGGCTCCACCTCTAGGGCGCCCGGCGCAGACGAGGACACAATAAGGCTAAATGGCATCCCGGAAGTGCTTGGTTTGCCCATAGACACACGAAGGAAGATCTATGGTTTGCCAGGAAGACGTCCGTAATAAGCGTAGTCGGCGCAGCATGCAAGGAACGTCAAAAGAAGCCCTTCTCTACATGGATACCCCTGAGTCTTACACACAGACTGAGAGTAAAGGGCTAAGCTTAACTACTGCAGGGTTGGTTGCAGCATAGACACACGAAGGAACGAAGTGTGTCTATGGTTGCAGGAGCTCAAGGCTTAATCATTAAGAAGGCGCCTCCGCGTTTGTGGTGACACATCAAAGCCAATTAATTATCACCGCGGGTCCAGGAATGCTGGACCGCTGCACCAGAAATGTGAACGTTATGCCCCAGACCCTATTTCTGCCGAGCGATGACGTCAGCTTGTAAAAATGGAGGCAGAAGACTAGTCGATACCCGCCGCCATTACTGCAATAAATACTCGGTTTGCACGTAACGGGCTCCACATGTCCACATCAAAGAAGTGTTATAAAACACCTAGTCCGGCGTTCCCACAGATATTACACGACAACACTTGAGCTAACTCCCAGACCCTTTCTCGGGGCGCTTGCGCAATACCGGAAAGGGTCTGGCCCTGTGAGACTAGTGGACGGGGAGCTTGGCAGTGTGGACGTGTCATAGTCGCGCATTGTCAGTGATGTGCTGTCGCAGCTAGCCTGGGCTGCTAGCCCCTACTTCCTAGCTACAGCAAGAATTAAAGCGCATACGGTAGTAGCTCATGGAGTGGTCAAGTGATTGGTGTATTATCGGTACGTTTCTTGGTCTTCAGAGCCGCTGTTGAGTTTCTCTGCACCGAGGAGCACATCCACTCCACTACTAATGAGGTCCACTGACACATGCATATGACCAACACACTCAGTGCTACTGGCCCCACTCTCTATATATCCCACATGCTCTCTGTTCAGCACAGGAAAATTACTATATATATATATTACTAGTGTGCGTGTATATAATATGTACATGCATGCGTGTGCGTGCATGGGTGTGCACCATGGTTTCACTTGATAATTCAATCATGAAAACCTCAACAGGTATATACAAAAATTTATACATTGCAACAATTGATTAGTTCTGTAATTCATCATTATTATACAATGATAATATACGACCAACGCTTACATACATCATTTCATCATACACAACATACATACGTAATATGAAATAATGACACATGCTTGCAAGGCTAACGACAGACTAATAAGGTCATGACAGACAATGAGCATTCATCGGAAACATCACACAATGTACAAGAATGTCATGATCACGAGGAGCAGACAAAGAGTGACAAAAACGGCTACTGTCAGTGTCAACATGGAACGGTACAATGAGGATGAAGTGGGTGTGTCTGTGTGGGCGTGTCCTATATTATTATTATCATTATTATTATTATTATGCCACATGCCCTCAGGCACTAGGGCCTATATATGGTGGTGGAAGGGTAGTGTGGTGTGGTCCATGTCTACGTCTGGGAGTGTGTATCCGCATGTGTAAGGAGGTGGAGTGGGTTGGCCCTGCAGAGGGGAGGGAGGAGGTGGTCGCTCATCAGCTCACAGCACAGACAGCAAGTGGTGATAAACAAAAGTACACACACGCATGGATGCACGGACACAGGGACTGCTTGCACCACATTATCATCCCAATGTCCATATGTGCGCACACAGACACACACAAGCATACAACACAAGCATACAACACAAGCATACAAGTCACATTCACACACAGTAGATGCACAAATGTCATGCAGAGTGCAGTGATCTGCAGCACAGAGATGGACGTCTGGTCGAGTGGGGCAGGGGAGCCTGAGGGCCAAAACAGGGCGGGTGGCATGTCGGTACATACTAGCCCACTTGCTGCTCTGCTCCGTGTGAGCAACAAGGTACCATATCTCCACACATCAAGGGTATCCATGGAGTGCACACATGCCAGAAGAGGGGATTGAGTGATTGATAGACGTTACAATACCATGAGCCAGCTAGGCTATGCCTTGGTCACTAAGGCATTGTGAATGAGACCATCAAGGTGCGCCGTAAACATGTCCCTTGGATACGCTTTGACAACAACCCAGTGGTTGGACTCTGATGCCTACGTAAATAGGTATGGAAATGATGAGGTGGGCAGTGAGGCCTCGAGCTCAGTGGTCCTAGTGACACTGGTATGGTGCTGAAACCAATGAGTGATGGTATTGCATTACATGAAGCCAGGTGATAGAATGCCAAGTGGTGGAAGCAGGAAGCCAGTTGTCTGTGAAGATGAAAGCCAGCAGCCATGGGAGCACTCACTCACCCACCCACACACAACCCCCACACACCTACTGCCTACAAATACTACACAGTGCCTGGCATGCTGTGACACCACCTGTAACTATAGTTCTTCTGTCGGATGCAAGCTTCAGGATTTGACAATGCACATGACAGGTGTTGCAGCACTTGGCCAAGACATTAACTTCCTATGCCATCTATGGAGTCCAGAGGCGGCCATTTTACAGTGGGTTACTATAAGCAATTTTATATAACAAAGACTACAATCGTTGTGCATGCATACTAGTACACTTAGTGGAACACTAGACAGCCAGTTATGGAAGGTATAGCGTGCCTTACCTGTACTGCAGAACGCGCATGTGTCGGGTCAACTGGCGAGTACATACCTACGGTCGAGTCCAGCGCAGCAGTGGACGTCACGGCATGATGGCTGTCGTGCTGTCTTGTACCCGAGCCCCTCTCGTAGGCGCACACTGCAGTCTCAGTCCTGATGATGTGTTTATGTGTTGGGTTGGGTCCAGCGTCTGTGCTGACTGGCTGCCGTCTTGTGCACCAGCTGCATGTGTGTCTGTGGCATTGGAGCACTCAGTCACTTGTACATGTACCAAAGTGGAGTGAGGCGGAGTTGGCCCTGCCTCGGTCTAGCCCAGTCTCAGCCGTGTAGCTGCCCTCCTAGTAGCTGGCATTGAGTGTTGGTGTGACCAGTGTGAGGAGTGCACGCATGCAGGACTGCACTGGCCCCCAGAGTGGGCCACTGTCCTCACACACCAGCAGTGCACTCTGCATGAAGGGGTTGTGGTGCAGGTCAGGTGGGGTACCACCGACTACTCACTGCTCTCTGCACGGCACCACAGAGAGGTCAGGAGGACCTCAAGTGGATGGCGAGGGAGAACACACAGTTGTGTGTTTGTGTCTTCCTGGTAAGCTGTGCCAGGTCCCCACTCCACCTCACTATCACACTGCACCGGTCCCCCAACCACCCCAGCAGGGGTTGTCTGCTGCCCTGAACATGTGTGAGTGTGATGGGCACTTGGCCATGGTGTGTTTGTGTCTTCCAAAGGAGGGAAGGGTTGTTTGCTGTGAGGGAAGGTTGGCAGCCAAGGGTGGAGAGGAGTGAGGAGTGTACATGTGGAGGTGACAGTTGGGCAGTCAGTGTAAGAGCCTGCCAGAAACTTGACTGCTATTCCTCCACCAAACATTTCCCTCATCCTCGCTCACAGCATACTGTGTTTGTGTGAGATATTGTGAGTGTCAGCGAGTCCAGACCAATGTGGTGTATACAAGGTGGACAACTGCAGACTATATATTAATTCACATACAGTGTATACGTGTACATGTGTAATGATACAAATACAAAACAACAAAATGAACTTATATGCACAAGAATAATGTACTGGCTACCAATTGGTACATATAATTATAGAGGAAGTAAAACAGTTGACTACGCACAGCTACTATATATATAACTCAAGATATTAATTTTGTGTACACATAATGACTATAATAATTATTATGCTATATAATGACTGTATACTATATAATGAGAGTAGCACACTTCATAGAGTTATAAATTCTGATCACCAGAAAGATTTGGCCCAATTCTTGACTTTCTGGAAATAGCCGGTTTCTTCTGTATTTTTGGAACAGAATGAAATTGCATGTCAATAAATACTGATGTAGCTAAATTAGAAATATATGCAAACAAGAAGATGCAAATAACCCGATACAAACAACCGCAGACACACCCTTACCCCCTCCTTCTCTCTCCTTCCCCCTCCCCCTCCCTCCCCTTCCCTCACCATTCCCTCCCCCCTCCCTCCCTGCACCCTCCCCCCTCCCTCCACCTTCCTTTCCCCTTCCCCATACATGTATGCATGCACATTACACATGTACTGCAAACAATACCTTTTGGCTGCTTGCACTCAGTCTTGATGTGTGTGGGTGAAACAAGAACTCTCGTCACTTCAGGTTGGTGGTGGCTCGAGTCTGAAGGAAACAGAGAAAGGTTAGTTGTTGTATGTCTGTTGTGCTGCAAGTGGAGGAAGACAAGCATTGGAGTATGTTCTGTGGGCTACGGAAGAGGGATGCTAAGATGTAATTATACCAAGGTAATGTGGCATATATAATATCAATCTGAAACAAACACAAAATATTATGTATTACACATACAACAAATAAACACATATAAATATTCCATCAAATGTACATTTGTACAAATGTGACATTTTCTGTACCTGCAGCTGTTTGCTCATAATGTAACGGGTTTGGCTGAATATGGAGAGGATTGCGTCGTCCACCGCCAACAGGGTGAGGAAGCACTTCACGTGGTAGTTGACCAGAGGGGTCTGAGGGTAACAAAGAAAGATTGTTATCAAATCAACATGCCTGCAATTAATTAAGGAATTTCTTTGAATCATACTGCATCAAGTTAATTCTGTACAAACAATTCATATGGAGCAGGACATGTATTGGCAAAAAGTGAGGAGTGTGAGTAGGTATGGTCCATGAGGGTGGGGAGGCTACAGTGTCAGAAAAAAGGGAAATAGCTACATGCACACATTTCAGACATTCACTCTCTAGCGACTTGGGAATCACAAAATATATACGTATGCATGCATTAAGAGAAAAGCCCATCCACATCAATGAGACAGTGTGTCACAGTTCAAGCACAGCATTGGCCAGCTGCAGCTGCTGTGGCATGTAGCACATTATAGGTAAGTCCACTCTATATACGTAGCTGTAACATTCTTGCTAACTGCTGCAACGGCACACGGCTCATCTAAAAATGACTGCTATTCGTTGTTCTGAATCATTCATGACCTTTCACCACGGAACTGACAAGCCTTTTATTCAGAAACACAAATCCACTACATTTGTTTTGGGCCATATATATGCAGCTTCTCAGGACTGCATGGCAAGAAACATCTGACGAGGTCAGACAACGTAACACTGATAACTATAAACCGTACGCACACATGCTAAGAACTCCACTGCAACATCAAATAATATATAAGCAAATCCATCTCAAGTCAAAATAGCAATATTACAGTATGGAGACATGCCACACATCAACCAAGTCACATGCGGCAGCTAGCCCCTACCTTCGCGTCGCTATTATTGCACAATGTGAAAAGGTAGAGGCTGGCACGAGAGGCTATCAACAACCAGTCCTCTGTATGCAGGCAACACACCTTCTACTTGGTGCTGCATTTGGAGAGGGTGGGGCCTGTGTACTTTGTAACCTATGTATATGCAACGGAGAAGGGACATAGTGTATGCAGTATATTATATGTTCTGCATTGTATATGTATGTCACTACCACTACTACCACCATATGCACACACATGCGCATACATACATACGTGTTCACACACACACACACACACACACACACACACACACACACACACACACACACACACACACACACACACACACACACACACACACACACACACACACACACACACACACACACACACACAAACGACTCTTGTGGCCTCCTTCATCAAACACAAACACAAGCACTACATGTACACCTCTCCTCCCTCCAGGTGAACACACCCACTCTCACCACAACCAACCACATCACACTCACCTGTGGCAGCTCTCCTCACTCCCTCCAAATCAGACAAGGGGTCTGCTGCAGAGGTACACAGAGAATGCACAAGAGATGCAAGCACTGAGTGGACCACACATGCATGTAGCACTCACATGGTGTGTGGCTGGACATCGTCAGAGAGCATGACTGAACACTAGACATGTGACATGAACATGCATGGCATGCAATGTGCACTAAGAGGAATATTAATTATAGCAGCACACTCACGGACACAGCCCACATAACATGGCCATTTACACACATGAACACACACACGCACAAATTAACTGTGCTCACTTGACTGTGAAGGGGAGGGGGTGTGGTCACCGTCATCCTCCTGGCCCTCAGCACTAGTGTAGGCTCTGTCATCAGTGTCATCCCCATCAGTGACGTCACGTTTGCTGGCTGCCCCACCATCTCCAACAATGCCACCTTCATCAGTGTCACCCTGGCTAGTGCCACCACATGCTACAGAAAGGAGAGTGAGTGGGCCCGAGAGGAAGGGGAGGGAAGGGGGAGGAGAAGAAGGGAAGGGGCATAAGATGCCATATTGCAACCTCACATGTGTCCACTCAAACACGAAAGTGAGTATAGCAGACAATTAAGAGTCTTACTGTGTCTAGTACATGTGGAAAGTTATGTAATGAAGCCACACACACACACACACACACACACACACACACACACACACACACACACACACACACACACACAGTACCCTATACCTTGTGTGTCTTGGAGGTGGAGGGGAAGGCCGCTCTGAGGAGTGGGGTCCACTTCTTGCTCTAGTCCCACTACTGAGGGAGGCACCCACCGCAAGTGGCCGGGGTGGGGAGGGGAGGGAAAAGTGAAAGATACAATGTAAAGTAGGGGGAATGGAAGTGAAGAATCAAAGTAAAGAATTAAAAAGTTATAAAATAATTGAAGAATTGAGGCACCCACAAACATAAGGGTGCATGAGGGTGCATGATGGATTGAAGTGATTGCCATAGCAACAATTTTCATCGATACAGGCTCCAATGCCTTGTCTCACTAAATATATAAACTATTTCATTGAAGTATTTATTGAAGAAGACTGCACTAGCTGCCTTGCCTCACTAACTACATATTTCATTGACTGACAGACTTCATCTGGTCAGGTTGCACTATGTCTGTGCACTTTGTGTCAACCTGTCTGTGAGCCCACTCTACCCTGGGTTGGGCTAGCAGGATAGACTGCTAGATGGAGCACAAGCACTAAAGCATGCAGTGGGTGAGGTGGGCACACTCTGCAGTGGACTACCTGGCTGCTGCTGTGGGCGGGGACAGGGGCAGGGGTGGGGACAGTTGGTGAGATGGTAGTGGGGAATCCCCGTGTGCTTGGCACAACTGGAGGTATTGGTGACTGGTGTGCATGCCCCTCCCACCCACGCAGCACCCCCCATGCACAGCTCCCCAAACAGCTATCCCCACACACAGCTCCCCCATGCACAGCTCCCCAAACAGCTATCCCCACACACAGCTCCCCCATGCACAGCTCCCCCCACAGCTATCCCCACACACAGCTCCCCCAATACTGTCAGTGCTCACCTGATGCAGAGAGGTGGATGCAGGGATATGTGTGACCACACTCGCTGTACACTCCTGTAGTGAACTGTCTCCTCACATCAGTTGGCGGGGTTTTAAGGATGGAGTGGAGGATGTGGTCTCCCCTTACCTTGTACAGGACAAACTCCCAGTAGAACAGGACAAAGTCCATTATGTGTTTGTTTGCTGAAATGCCATTCAATACAGACACTCCAAACCTCACTGCCAGTGCATCTGACAACTAAAAAATGAGAACAGAAAGGTAAGGTGCATGAGATGAAGTATATATAAGTAAGGTGTATAGGAACACAACTTAAAATGATAGAAAAGAAACGCACATGTATGCACAAGTTCCCTAGTGATTGCATAGCAGTGAGAGTAGTGTACACCCTAACCCCAATCTTAACCATAATCCTAACTCTAAAAGCTATAGCCGACACTCACCCACACATCACAACCACATGAACTGCACTAGTGCTTGGTACATTGACACTGAAATGTAATGCCACATCAACTCACATTAGCCCACATTCCCAGCAAGTACTTCTTCACTTACTTACATATGTACACACACAACGACACCAAGTGACACTTGGACCACAAGTCACAATCACATGCCTTGCACTAAGGCACTGGTACAATTTGTCACAACAATGTCATACCACCTCAAACTTACACCACGACCAATGCCCAGCACCAACTTCTCCAGTCGACCCATTCCAGACAGAGTCTTCTCTACTTCAGTGAACTTCACATCTTCATCACTCACCCCATCCTGCATGAAGAAGCATGCAACTCTAGTCAGAAACATGTTACAACCCACCAACACAACTGATATACACAATGTGCTGAGTCAGCAACGACAATGTCAACACAATATTCCACTCTAGAGACCAACTACCACATGTCAGCCGACTCACTGGCAACAGGGCCATGTCTACCTCAAGGGTGGAAAGTCTGCTCCTGGTCACACAACACACTCTGCCACACAAACATGCAGGGTACACACAACATGTTATAACAAACAGCACACACACACAACACATGCACAGAACACAAATGATATGCACTAGCTATCACCAACAGCAACCCAGCAGCACCCTTTCAATGGGCGGCAGTAGGAGGGGGCAAAATGGACAGTTGATGTGAACCCAGTGAACAGTGAACAACACATGCATTACATCCACTTGGTAATAAAAGAACAGCATTGCAGTGGTGAGTGTCTCCACAGGAGACTCTAGCTGTCACAATCATCTCATGCACGTGCCCTTTGCATTGGGGCTGCAACCCACTCACCTCCTCAGGTGTCTATTACTGCCAGTGTGGGAAGACTGTTTGCTATCAGTGGCTATTGTCTAAGCTGTTATATATCTGTATACATCTGCTACTGAACTACACCCAAAATGTGGGGTCACCTTACACATTCCCCAATACAGAAAGGTCATTCCAGGCATGAACCAAGTCAAATAGTGATTGGTACAACACACAATATATGTCGCAGCAAACTGTACATGTGCACACAGTGTACCTCTTGTGGGGGGCGGATGCGACGACACTCAAAGTGCTTGGCTTGACTGAACAACAAGAACAACCTCGGCAACACATCCACTGGAACACGCCACAGAGTAACATGTTGAACACTTCCATGAATGTCTGCAGGCACTGTGTAGGGAAACAGGAGTAGAGTTGAACATGTAAACACAATACCTACGTATACATACTTAACTTCACATAGACATCCTCACTATTGCTTGTTACACACTATACACTACATCCAACTGAGTCACACAACATGTGACTGACATACACCAACCTACCATCAATGGGACAGTCCCAATTGATGGGTTGAAAGTTGAGGTCCACTTCTGACAAAGATCTATTTAGTCCTATGCCAATCATAAGGCGACGATAGAACTCCTTGGGTAGAGTTGCATAAATAACATTTCTGAGTGTCAACGTTTCAAGTGTCTTGTTTCCTTCAAGTGCCTTTTCCATCTCCTTCAGGACCTCATGGTCCATTGCCTGTAGAATAACACATCAACACAGTCCGTCATGCAATGGGATGGGGAGAAACACCAATTGCCACTGTCACACACTACACACTGCAAGTGGGTGTCACCCTCACAGCTACTGCATGAGGCACTAGCTGTCAAACAGGTACAACACACCTGAAAACATGCGCAGTTGGGTTGGAGGTTACAATAAAAACAGAAGCAAAACAATCTCAGAATGTCCACATTACCATTGTGCCTCATGGTGATGCCTACCTCACATCTTTGTGTCACTTGACACTCAATCACGTGCCATACTCCTAGTACACACCAGTATAGAGTCTTGAGAGGCTTACAATTAAGGGTACAGGGTCACCATGAAGTATACAGAGAAGGTTCAAATGGTTGTTTAGGCACATATTGGTGTGGGTGATGTCTTACAGGTGAGGATAGATGGACTCTAGGAAGCATAATGTGGCTGTGGTAAAGTAGGTTCTTATTGAATCAAGGGATGCAAGACATGAATCATCATTACATCTCACACTGCTTACCTCACAGCCTTGTATCCCGAAACACTCCACCTCTCGTACATGTTGGAGGCACAGCAGCTTCACTGCTACACTGTGTGGAGGGCCCAACAAGTACACCTTGCCAAAGTGACCTTTCAAGGCACCATCTGTGAAAGGTAAACATAACAACATGTCATGCACTCAGTGAACTCTAAACATGGCAGACACATTCTGCAGCTCATAATGACATTCATTACCTATCACCCCCCACCACAACAGTAGCTAGTGGTACTCACGGCAGAGCTACTCATGCAGAGTCACTCCACACAAACAATGCACCAAGTGGTTACTGCTAGTACAGATGAGGATGCTCACTCAGTGTCACTGACGTACACCCACTCTCACCACATGCATGAACCTTCACTGACAGACCCTTACTTGATCCCAGATCTTGTTGGCCATTCAATGGACTGTGTGCATGCTATGCATCAGAGTCTGTGTGTCCTCCACTCTCACCACAGTTTCTGATCCTGTCAAAGAGGTCCTCAACCTGTCTCCAGTCTTGAGCACTTCCTGCATAGTCAATGTCAACACATGTGAATGACACTATGGGAGTAGCATGCTGCCATATGCATGCTGTGTTGCTAAGTAACAACTCAACATCAAGCCTTAATACCAATGAACGACTAAAGCTACATAATTTCATCTTGCTGATCAGTCAGATATCACAGTCACATCAGAACAAGGTATGAATGACTTGAACAAGGTACGTAGTATGACTTGAAAACCCTCAAACCTCACCTAGACACAATGTCTGCAGTGTTCCACTAGCATACACTGGCTCCAGCAAGCGATGGATTTCTGCTGAACCTGCACCTCTCTGTGACTCAATGGTGAGCTTCTTCAGTGCAGGGTGCTTGGAAAGACAATAGCCGTAGGCTGTCGAGTCATATGCAGTCATGGGCTCCACTGTCACCTCTTCTCCTACAATATGTGGCATCAGCTTCTGAACTAGTGATGCATTTTGGGACTCAAACAGACACTGCATCTGGAAGTCTTTGGGATACCCTGTGATATTGGCCTGAAGGAGTTCATAATGTGTCAGTCGGGTGAGGCCGCAGTAGAAGCGCCACACTTGTGCCATGTGGGGATCGCCGAGGTACTTGGACCAGATCTCACGTTGCTCATCTGCTGGCAGGAGAGACACATAAACTGCAGCAATGAATTCTTGAACAGTCAGATAGATGAAGTAGTAGCTTTCAACAGCTGCCTTCTTAGACTTTGGATCAGCTTGAACAGGTCTGGCTGTCAACACACCGCATCCTTTAATACGGTCCGAGAAATACTCACCAAGACCCTGGAGATCAGATGACTGGAATACCATCTTTTGGTTTTGAATGCAATCAAATGCAGTTTTCCCGAGTTTATAGATATCGTGGTCCCTTGGCAGATCCAGGATGGAATCCAGTGAGGTCAGGTCGTCATGATATTTCAGGACCTAAATGCACATGTATTCATTGTAGATTTCAGTCAGTGTTGGTGGAAGGTCCTCTTTGAATGAGAAGACTTGGCAGATGATGGAGAGCACAACTGGGATGGAGCAGAGACCTCGAACTTGTGGGATAGCGTCAATCTTGCTTACAAAAGACTCCAGCAGATCTGGCCGCCCTTGACCTTTGAAGTAGTGTCCTGCATACTCCTTGATCTGGTCCTGAGTGAAGCCTAGCACCTCAATATTAGTTAGACTGACTTGGGCACGAGACTGGCGCATATGGTGGTAGATCTCACTTGTGACAATGGAGCGAGATGTCAGAACAACATCGCAGTCTCGTAGGGGAGAATCAAGTTTGTGGGACAGGAGCTTCACAAGAAAGTCAGACTGCCGAAGGTGAGGTGGCAGTTCATCAAACCCATCCAGAATGAAGAGCACGTCTTTTCCTTTTTTGCTGGAAATGGCCTTGGACAATTCCACAGGAGTTGTCACATCTCCCATCTCTCCCTGGAATAGCCGCAGGATGTCTGTTAACTGGAAGTCTTTCTTGAAGAGTAGCAAGTCTCGTAACTCCACCAGTAGGACCAAGATGTAACCACGACAGTCAGGAGCCTGACAGATGTCCTTGCACACTTTACGAGCTATAGTACTTTTCCCCACACCTGGAGCCCCACTAACCACCACAGTCTTATGCTCCTTCGCCAGTTTAGGAATCTCCTCACACTTAATCTTGCCGGACTTGTCAGTATAGACATTATCGACACCTTCTTTCACAGCTTTAACAAACATCTCATGGGCACGGCGATGGCCCAGTTTGAAAGGGGCAAGGGCTAAGTTCACGTACTGAAGAGACTGATCAGCTGGTAGCCAGTCATCCTGGACAACTGTCATGTTCGTATAGAAGTTCCTAAGTTGGCCAAAGAAGGACTCTACCTGTCCTCCTCCTCCTCCCACAACTGCATGGTGCAATGGTTGAGAGAGACAAGTACTACTCAACACGTTATTATAACAATGTGACCACAAAGTAAACATAAAGGGAGGTGAGGTCACACATCCACTTTTAGACCCTCCATGCTGTGTGCATAATTTTAACTCTTTAGCATCGAAGTTCGAATTGCACGCGCAACCCCTTAGTGGCGAAATAAAAATGTCGCCACATGTGCCGAATTGCACGTATAAAGATTTCCACGTTTTGACGCTTCCTTCGGGTATGGGCAGTGACGCTGTACCGCGGAATCTACAAAGACATCTCCATAGAAGCTTGCGTATTGTGATTTTGTGCCGACTTGGAGTCTTCACAAGTGCGATTGAAGAAAAGATGGTGAAACATGGTGAGTCTCGCATGCAACGCTGACGGTCACGGAAAAGGGGCAATGAAGTTACGCTGTTGTCGTACTGTCGTCTGCAGACCGTATGTATCTTCGCTCAAGCAACTGGCACCGTCTACGTTCGCGCCTTCGAAGGGCTAGGGCGGGACAGTTGTAAAATGGCTACTGTTACCGTGCAATTTCACGCGCTTAGCTCTTCGTGTCGGTTATGTAGAAGGCTGCACGAACACTAGTCGTTGCAGCGCCAGCGCTAAAAAGACGGCGCCTCTCTCCTTCACTGCAGAAAAGCTCACTTTTACGAACTACCGGAAGTGACCAGTGTACTGGTCATTCGGCACTCGGGGGTTGCGTAATACCGACCAGTACAGTGGTCATTCGGCGCTAATGGGTTAATGAATTACCCTTTCCTGTTTGGCCATTACTGTGTACATCTGAGACATCATGCACTACCAACAGTGAGCAGTGCAGTTCAGCAATGAGTACTGTAGCACGAGTAGTATGACACTGATTGAATAGCTTACAGTGAAAGGTCAGCCTCCTACCTCCAACCTACACAGTCAGGACATGATTGCATTAGCTTCACATGATAGCACCTACTCTGCTTAAATTGCAGTCCAAGTGCAACAGTACTGTATATACTATACTGGAGGTACGCTTTACAACACATTGTGATACAGCAGCAAGGCTCTGTGCATAGATGAAGAGAACTGCGAATGAAATACCTTGCAATCAATCTATAGCATTGTATATATGTTTTTCTGCAGGCAAGTCCTTCCCCAGCAATCGCCTCCCAGATGTACTTGGGAATGCTATTTTACACAAAATTTAACCAAATTGTTATGATACAAACGTAGATAGCATCAGTGTTGTTCCCTTTCATGTACCTTTCCTTCCTCTCTTAAATCGCTCAGCCTCCTTCTCCAGCTCATCTGCCCAGACAACATGGTTGGTCTCTCGGAGCATTGTGCAGAATGTGGCAAAGTCTTCATTTGTTTTCCCTCGCAGAATCTTAATGATCTTTTCAATCTTTTCCATGTTGCTGGCTGTGGTCGGCTCTCTTACCATCTGGGCTTCATGTTCGCTCATAAAGCCACCCGCTGCCTTCTCCAGCCTATCACAGAGGCCCGTTTCCATTGACACCTTGAGCTTCAGCCTCTCCTTCAGGGAGACCAAGGCATCATCGTTCCAGGGACTCATGGGACCAGAGCTGCCATCTGAGAAGCCAAACAATGCAAGAGGGCACACTGGCATGCACTCTTAGGAATGTTGTTTCCACAAACTGGGCAGTGGTTACACACAAAGAGCCCCCCCCCCCCCCAACCCACCCACCCAAGGAGGACTGACATGCATCATACTGTGAACACTACAAACACTTGCACACTACAAAATGCTTTTAATACGACTTTATAAGAAACAAGCATGCATGCATGTGTGGCAGAGGTCCAAACATTAACCAACTCATGGGTAAGAGATGACTCTGGTTAAAAGAATGGCTACCAGTACTGTGACTATCCCGGATAATGTCCCAGCATGCAGCTTGTCTCTCTATATAGCCATTTCTAGTCTGTAAGACGGCCTTTTCCGACTGAGAGGCAGACTGCCAGCAGTATAGCCGAGGGTCTGGTGTGGGACATACTCATCATTTGGGCTATGTATACAAAGGCAATTGGTGCATGCTCTCAGCAAGCAGCCATAAAGGATTGAGTTTCAATCTCTTGGGCCATCAGCCTTTGCTGTACTTTCCAAAACAATATCTGGAATAATGCCATGATGAAACAGGTCCAGAGCAATGGAGCTAGCATCCATTTCTAATACGAATTGGTCTCGTTATACTTATTCCTCATTTCCTCAGCCACGTCCAATGACAGTAGGTTATACACATGTACACCGAGTAACAGAACACATTGATATATGCCCAACAGCAAGCACACGAGCCACTCTCCTAGTATTAACTACAAGGAGAGTACCATACGTCGCAAAATATTTGCAATCAATAATATTTGCGAATTTCGTGAATGAAGCACATTTAACAGAAATTCAACAGCCACAGAACAGCAGTACTAGTGTTGCCAGGGGCACGACCCAGATTTCATAAGACTGCCTGTATATATAGGGGCAAATATCCCACACAAAAAGTCTGCAGCACGTTAGCATAACAAGTATAACATCAACAGTTAGTGACATCCTAGTATAGGATATACGCATGCACACACACAACACACACACCAGGCTGTGCCCACTAGCTTTGGTCAGTGCGTTATTATGCATGTATTTACAGTACCACTACCCATCAAATACCACCATAACCACACATGCAATTGCAACAAATGTAACGGATGTGTGTTAATTCCTAACACATCCAGCAGCTGTGCTGACATGAACCTGCCCTCCGCCTACCTTGGAGAGGACCTGGATTTCTCTCTACGTCACCGGCTAGGAGCAGCAGTCCACGTAGAAAGACGTAGGGCTTAACCACAGCTTCAGACAACCACATGCCAATACAGGCAGCACGTCTTAGCAATGCATGACAGAAAGTGGAGGGTCGGGACTGTGGGGAGAGGAGAGAAAGTCCCATTACATGCAGAAAATAAACAATCATTTTGAGTACGATGACATGTGTCACTGACAGCTGCAGGGGTAAGCACATTAGAGACCTGGCACATGGTAGAGAGGACGTCAAAAGGGCATCCATCAGGGAGAATGCAGTGAGATGGAGCTCACTCACCCTAATGCGCTTCACAAAGGACTTCTGGACAGTGAATGATGTCACTAAACGCCCATGGATTTTTTGGCCACACCTCACTCCTCTTCCTAACCCCAGAGAAGGAATTCTTAAAAGTTGTCTGCAAATCCGGTTAAACAATGCTTGGTGCTTGAACCTGTGAAAAAGTGAAATGTAGCAATCATACATTATACTATTCAAACCACTTTGCACACAGGCTTCCAATGCAAACATAAGTAGTTGATTGAGACACCATACACCCATGAGAACGCACCTCTTCAGAACTGCCATACACGAACAGTGAGTGGAGAGGGCACAAAGATATACACACAGGAATACCCGTGTCTTCTGGCAACGAGAGAGGCCTCTTTTACCTACAAGCATTAGACAAGAAAGGTGTCATCACGGCACACAAGGTAGGAATGGTGATTGTTTATAGCATGCACCGCACCTGACAGTGAAGATGTTTTTCTAAGCTTCCGCCATGTCTCTCTATTCATTGTCCACAGAGGTGGTCCAAATTCATACAGAATTAGCGACATGTGTGCAAACATGTTTAAGGTAACTACTGTTGTGTGCCAAAGGATGAAGTCAATCGGAAAGATGATCCCATGAAACATGGTCTTAATAAAGGCTGTGCTGTAGCTTGCCGCAGGAAGAGGAAGCTGGCGATGTCCACTTGTCCCTTCTGGACACACAGGACCCTGTACAGCAAACAGGGCAGCATACCTCCTGACAGTTGGGAAGGTAGACATGTGCCTGGTCTGATGATGTGTGCATGGCTACAGCAGTAACTTGTGCAGGGCTGAGGAGGCTGACACGAGGAAGCTGGGCTCAACATGTAGCAGTGTAGGGAGGGAGGGACTGGGGCTGTGAGAGTGTGTGCTAGGCTAAGCCATACATGTGGTGCTGTCCACTCTTGTTTACATAACGAGACCTTTGTGGTTTTAGCACATTCTCTATGTGCACATATATGGCTGCCTGTGATGCATTATGTGATATAAATTCTATATAGTAATGCAGTGCTCTTCACACAATAAGCACTAGTCCGGGGGAAACACTGCTATTTACATCAAGACATCGCCAAATGGATTCAAAGAGCCTATGCTGTCATTTTCAGAGGTCAAGGCTTCTTCGTAGAATGACGTCACACCCAGCCAACACTAACTCGCGATTTACAAGACCACAATGTGAGGCCAGGGAGTACAGTCATGGTCTCAAAGAAAACAAATTTAAGCTGTAATCTGGATACAGTACGCAATGTTTGGTCAAAGTTTCTGTTCAAACCAAACTAGAAAGGTGGTAGTGTATGGAAGTGGCACTATCTGCTATAATATGGTGTACAAACTTGTTAACGTCTGCATGTTCAAACTTGTGTTGTGTACACTTGGAGCTGTTTCTTGTACAGTGTGTGGAAATTTGTACTCAATTGTTTCGAAGTGCAAAGGAAACATCTCGAAATCCACAAACTAAGAACCCCGTACATGGAAACGACATATAACCGTATATGATTGCAACTAAAACAAACAGCCGAGTGTAAGTATATGACGAGATTGAGCCAATACAGTAGTCAGTGACCCTTACTGTCTGATTCTGCAGAGTGTCCTGCAGTGGGACCTCAATGAGGCAGGTGTTGAGGTGACCATCAGACGTTTTGACAGCTACTTGTGGGCAGTCCACGCCACAGTCTCCTGGGCCATGCCACGCCCACTTTCCAAAGAGAGAGCTGAGACAGTCATCGATCACCTCAGTGAGAGGATACTCATCAGGGAATTGATCACTAGCCAAAGAAAGGCTGGACTGGTTGGGATCTAAGGATGGGAAGAAATTGAGGTCTCTCAACAGCAGCATGTCGCTGTACATGGAGTCTGGCATGTGGCCTGGCAGAGATGACTATATGGCTGATATGGGCACACTCCACAGCAATGGTGGTGAACAGGTGCTCAGCAGTTACAGCACTGAGGAACCACAATGTTAGTGGGTGCACAGTGCGACACACGCTACACAGAACACAGACGACCATCAAACCACCGACCTGTCGCCAGGGTCTTCACTGCTTCTGCTGTGTGCCCAATGAGCTGTACGCAGCTCCTCGCAGCCAACAGCAAGAGGAGAGAGTGGACGTACACACGCAGCACTGTCTGTGCAAGCCGTCGGACGCGTGATGAAGCTCTCCTCAGTCTGGCAGTGTTGAAGATGACCGGCAAGTGGTTTGGGAGGCGAACACGAGTAGGAGCTCTGTGGTGCTTGGAGGAGCGTGTCATGTTCTACAGAGGGACGGGAGGAGGGGACTGTTGGAATGATCAACAAAGTTGTAGTGACTCACGGCGACACCAGTCTCCCAGTCCACTCTGCGAGGTGGACAAGAGTCGCCCCGCAGACCTTCCCCGGTCAGGGGGTCAGCGGAAGCCGTGAAACTCACTCCAGGGTGAGCTGGAGTTGGGTATATACGAGACAGCAAGAATAGACTCAACTATACGGGCTATGATTGGCGGGAAAAGACCCTGAAGTATCACAAATGCAATTGTTCGAACGATGGGAGGAGAGGGTGCTTATAGAGAAACTTCTTATATTTGCTGGGTGAAGTCTTCCTTAATTGCTCTAGCTATGTAGGTACTGCCTTCAAATGAGCAATAAAGTTCTTCGCTGATTATGAGCTGGATTTGTGCCCCTTCAACGGAAGTCGGCCACCAGTACACCAGCGGCAAATAGCGATTATTTAAATTAGTAAAGAATCACTCACGAAAGTTCACCTCGGCTCCCGAGCGAAGAGGTGAGATGGACAGCCGAGACACGCTGCGGTCTGAAGAGCTACTGTGAGCGGTACTATATATATGACCGTCGCTGCACAAAATGGCGGTTTATAGCAATGCAGCGTGCACGCGTATACAGCGCGCGGCGCCACATTGCATTGTATTTGGGTTAAAATGGAGGAAAGTGGGTCCAACGTATATAGCCTGTTGATTCACCAGTCGTGAATGCTCCCAGTGCCGGCCATCATTAGCCACTGTGAAGACCCAGAAAATGACATAGATTGTGAAGAAAAGAGTAACATTAATTAATTAGCTAGCTGCATGTGCTTTATTGCATGTCTTTACCCATGGACTAGGTGGAACTTGTGTTGTGTTGATGAGAAAGTGGCAAACACGTGTGCAGGTGTTCAGTACAATAGTATGGCTCAGTTAACCTGGTCGGGTGTAGCTAGTTAGGTCCGGGCCTAGAGACACTGGCATGTGCTGGAACCACTGACAACAGCACTGCTGACACAAAGACAGGACCTGAACAAATGAGGTGTAAGGAGGAATGCAAACAGTTAATTGTCTCCGGGATCCTCCACTTTGTAACCTACACCCCCACACGTCATACCTACAAATAGCTACCAAGGTCACACAGCACAGGAAACATTGCAAACGGTGGCAAGCACACACACAGATACACAATCCCCAGCCTTGTTCACTCTAGCCTGATGACGTTGTCAACATGGAAGAATGCACCGTTAGATCCTGTTGACAGTGTTCCACTATAGGGCAGACAGTGAGAGGCCTAGTCCAGCAAGAGTGCTTAGAGGTGCACCACACGGACTCTGTGTGGAGGGAGAGGAGGGGAGGGGGTGAAGTACTAAGGCACAGTCACTCACTTGCACACATTTGGTCTGACAATTGAGCATGTCTGTCATGTTCCGCACTACAAGTACAGCTTCGTTCCTTATATACAGTGGAGTGAGCCATGAATATTATTACACAGTTAATACTGCATGGTTTAGTATTGGTTGGTATGATTAGGGTTTAATTGTGTATGTGAGAAATATGAGGCACGGGTGCTCATTTAATACATGCACATATGCACACGTACACACAACTTTGAGGTGACACTGACGTGAACACAAGTAGTGCATGTGTAGGGGTGGGGGAGAGGGTGGGGGAGAGGGAGGGGGAGGGGGAGGGGAAGGGGGAGGGGAAGGATGCAGTGATGGCTACCACATACATACACACATGCACACACACCTTACTGGAGGGGACACTGATGTGGACACAAGTAGTGCATGTGCACACACACTACACGTGTGAGCAGTGCAGACAACAGAAACAACAAACACAAGCAAGTAGTGAGGCCATACAAATGCATGTCCCAGTGCAGATCAGCCGACACCTCAGGGTGTACTAGTGGCCCACACAAGCCCCACTGTTGGTCACATGACTGCCATGTGACCATGTAGTGATGCACCTCATCTCCCTGATCTGGCTGCAAAAGGCCTCAGAGTGGTCTGTGGCTTGCAGTTGTTGCATGTGGTTCTCTCAACCCCCCACAGCACATGAACTGGCCCTCCTCCATCTGGTCCATGGGATGGAGGGGAGGATAAGTGACAACACACTTATAACATGGCTGGTAGTCTCCCATTGACCCACCCCCTACACTATCACCGCCCACTCACTCACTGCTACCACAGCATCCCAAGAGCACCTTGCAGATGGTCACACAGCGTTCAGCTCACAACCCGCCCTTCCACTAACCTCGATCCATGCAGGAGGGGCCAATTGCAGTTGTCTCCACAGATCCTGCCTGCCCTCTTGTGGGTTGGCCTTGATCTGACTCAGACATCTCATGAGCCTCTGTCAGGATTGACCACACCAGACGTCGTGAGGAGTTGGGTCAGGAGGACCCTCCACAACACACTGGACGCTGCCACCTGGGATGGGAAGACACACCAAACACCTTCCACACCACCAGCTACAGATGAGTGCTGGGTGTCACATTGTGTGGTGAGTCTGAGCTGTCACCAATCACCAATCGATGATGGAGGCGGCCATTTTACAAGTGGATTATTATTAGCATAGATAGTAGAGAACAGGGATTGGCAACTCCCGATTTCACACCTTGTTAACACCTACATTCAGGTTAGGATGACCTTTGCTTGCCGCAATGAAAATGGCGTCGCCGCCGCCGCCGAGATGCTAAAGACGATGCTAACGTGCTAACGGACGCTTTCAGAGTCTTTGGGACACAGAAAACGAGTATTCAGAACGAAAGACTACGATGTGGATCGTGTGATTAGGCGTTTCCTGAGCTGGTCTGACATTTCGTTGCTTTGTATGAATGGATTGAAATGCAAAATTTGTCATTTTGTCTACCTATGTACTTTGATCAGGATACTTAGCATGATCAAAATATGAGTTGGAAGGCATACACCAATCACTATAGGATTGGTCTAAGTCAAAAAGATCATCTGAAATGCCCTCTCACAACCAGGAAAGGTACAGAACTACACCACACTAATAATCAGCAGTTGTGCACTATGAGGCCTGACAGTACCCCGGAATTAAGAGAAATCTCTTCAAAACCGGTCTATAGGCATGCTACAGGGACTGAAAAGTATTGCTCTTTAAGTCTTTTGAGCATACATGCAATGTCATTGGCAGTAGAGGTACAGAAAGTCCTATTACAAGGTAAAATGATCCATAATTGAGCCTTGCAGTGCCTTTATGTGTGTATGTGTCTGTTTTTTCAACACCTATCCACTCTTATATCCCTTAAGGGACCTTGAGCTATCTTTTTGTGGATTTGCAGTGATTTGTGACCTTCCCCTGGTGGTTTGTTCTACCACAACTGTCCCTTCTTCTCCAAATCTCTCTTTCAAAGGTCGCGCCAAAAATCACATTATAACACTTAACGAGCACTGCACCAATGGCCTTAGTTACCAGTGTTGACCAAGGTCTTGTTAACTTGCAATAACAGCTTAGTTAACAGGGTTTAACAGAGTTGATAGTTAACAGACTTGTTAAACCCTGTTAAACCAGGTCATGAATATATAATCATATTCATAATACTGTTAAGTGTATTCATGATATCCATAGGTGTACATGTATTATTTATGTATTGTATATATGCACATTGCAATGTGTATTATATCACAGTTGCACCATAGATATATTATTTATGGTTGCACAATGTCATGGTATTGTCTAATAAGTAACACAAGTGCAGAACCAGCGGTAGTTCTTCACTATACATCATGATCATTGAATTGCACACACATGGATGAAGATTCAAATTGTATGTGTGAATCACAAGCAGAAAGCAATTTAGCTAACTAAGGCAAAAATGATGTATTTAGACATTCTTTGAAGTAGCAGTATGGCGGACTTTATTCTTCTTGGCAGCAAGTGCAGCAAGTAGCTGTCTTGACCCAGCTGACTCCCCTGAGTACATCTTGTAATATAACGATTGTCTGGCTTTTACTGTCTTTGCTTGCCTTTTGCTTTTGCACTGAACACACTCAGAATGAAATACACTAGGTTTACACTGTTCTTGATAAAGCAGTGTACGTAAACGCTGGCAGTTACTGCATTCTCTGTCCTCAACATCTCCAGCATGTTCTTCTGGGAGGTAACTACGCTCACCTTTCGCATCTATATGTCCAGAGCTACAGTCTTTGCGAGCGACCTCGAGCTCCGTAGCAATCGGGGATGGAGGACGCTGGGCTATCGGCATTTGCGCTGGATTCTTGTCTTCGCGTGCTCTTTTCGCCATTTCGATCTTGGCCTTACGACGATTCTTCGTTTGTCTCCTCCTGTAGCTTGCTGATCTTTTCCTTTTCGTCTTCCCCATTGTTCGACCGTAGATCTATCGTACGTACATCACGTAGCTAGCTTATATATATACCATATACCATGGTGATTGCGCAACCATAGGAACTTAATTATTGCGAAGCGGTCGCATATAATATCCGATACTTAAGGGCAAAAATGGCGTCATTTCTTCGCGAAGCATTTTTACGCAAAAGGTTAGTCTGTTGCGCACTCACCATAGTATATAGTATATATAATGCGGTAGGTCGGTCCATAGCCTCTAAATACAACCTTGGCGGCATATTTACCTCAGGTCGTATATATCGGCTATGGACCTCCCTACCGTACTATATATATGACATAGCTATAGGCCAATTCAATACTGTGCAAGGGGTGTTCTCTACGAGTGAAACCCTGTATTAAGGCTTGAAGGCGTACCCACTAACATAGCTGTTACGGTGCGACTGAATACGGAAATATCCTGAACTTGGCGGGAGAAGACCTCTGAAAGACGTAGAAGCTGAGTCTAGACATGAATTTGGACAACCTGTGGTATCACTGAGCATTCCTCCCTTAGCTATTCATTGTTTAGGTGCTAATGAGCCAACAATTTGATGCTATTAGTCACTACAGCCAAGGTTACTTTATGCAACTATCAATCCTTGTCCCCACCTCCCCCACCTGGGATGCCCCAGCTCAGAGGTGGGGATTGTCACACAGCTGATGCACATCTGCCCACCCCTTGCTGCACGTGTATCTGGTGCTGTATACACTCAGCATTGGTAAAACCTATGTAGCACAGGACTCTGCAGAGGCTGCGTTATCAGCTCGCTTGTCATACAAGTGTTGCGCGGTGAACCTCCTCAAGTAGTATGCAGGGTGCCTATATACTGGGGATGTGTGACCGAGGCCTTTGGAAAGTAGGGTATGTGTTCCATGCTGCAGGAATTTGGTGTTACATGTGCATGTGGCGCTGTATACACTGAGCATTGGAAACAATTGCTGAAGGAATTTGGTGCTGCATGTGTGTGTGGTGCTGTATACACTCAGCATTGGTAAAACCTATGTAGCACAGGACTCTGCAGAGGCTGCGTTATCAGCTCGCTTGTCATACAAGTGTTGCGCGGTGAACCTCCTCAAGTAGTATGCAGGGTGCCTATATACTGGGGATGTGTGACCGAGGCCTTTGGAAAGTAGGGTATGTGTTCCATGCTGCAGGAATTTGGTGTTACATGTGCATGTGGCGCTGTATACACTGAGCATTGGAAACAATTGCTGAAGGAATTTGGTGCTGCATGTGTGTGTGGTGCTGTATACACTCAGCATTGGTAAAACCTATGTAGCACAGGACTCTGCAGAGGCTGCGTTATCAGCTCGCTTGTCATACAAGTGTTGCGCGGTGAACCTCCTCAAGTAGTACGCAGGGTGCCTATATACTGGGGATGTGTGACCGAGGCCTTTGGAAAGTAGGGTATGTGTTCCATGCTGCAGGAATTTGGTGTTACATGTGCATGTGGCGCTGTATACACTGAGCATTGGAAACAATTGCTGAAGGAATTTGGTGCTGCATGTGTGTGTGGTGCTGTATACACTCAGCATTGGTAAAACCTATGTAGCACAGGACTCTGCAGAGGCTGCGTTATCAGCTCGCTTGTCATACAAGTGTTGCGCGGTGAACCTCCTCAAGTAGTATGCAGGGTGCCTATATACTGGGGATGTGTGACCGAGGCCTTTGGAAAGTAGGGTATGTGTTCCATGCTGCAGGAATTTGGTGTTACATGTGCATGTGGCGCTGTATACACTGAGCATTGGAAACAATTGCTGAAGGAATTTGGTGCTGCATGTGTGTGTGGTGCTGTATACACTCAGCATTGGTAAAACCTATGTAGCACAGGACTCTGCAGAGGCTGCGTTATCAGCTCGCTTGTCATACAAGTGTTGCGCGGTGAACCTCCTCAAGTAGTACGCAGGGTGCCTATATACTGGGGATGTGTGACCGAGGCCTTTGGAAAGTAGGGTATGTGTTCCATGCTGCAGGAATTTGGTGTTACATGTGCATGTGGCGCTGTATACACTGAGCATTGGAAACAATTGCTGAAGGAATTTGGTGCTGCATGTGTGTGTGGTGCTGTATACACTCAGCATTGGTAAAACCTATGTAGCATGGACTCTGCAGAGGCTGCGTTATCAGCTCGCTTGTCATACAAGTGTTGCGCGGTGAACCTCCTCGAATTAGTATGCAGGGTACCTAAATACTGGGGATGTGTGACCGAGGCCTTTGGAAAGTAGGGTATGTGTTCCATGCTGCAGGAATTTGGTGTTACATGTGCATGTGGCGCTGTATACACTGAGCATTGGAAACAATTGCTGAAGGAATTTGGTGCTGCATGTGTGTGTGGTGCTGTATACACTCAGCATTGGTAAAACCTATGTAGCAAAGGACTCTGCAGAGGCTGCGTTATCAGCTTGCTTGTCATACAAGTGTTGCGCGATGAACCTCCTCGAATTAGTATGCAGGGTACCTATATACTGGGGATGTGTGACCGAGGCCTTTGGAAAGTAGGGTATGTGTTCCATGCTGCAGGAATTTGGTGTTACATGTGCATGTGGCGCTGTATACACTGAGCATTGGAAACAATTGCTGAAGGAATTTGGTGCTGCATGTGTGTGTGGTGCTGTATACACTCAGCATTGGTAAAACCTATGTAGCAAAGGACTCTGCAGAGGCTGCGTTATCAGCTCGCTTGTCATACAAGTGTTGCGCGATGAACCTCCTCGAATTAGTATGCAGGGTACCTATATACTGGGGATGTGTGACCGAGGCCTTTGGAAAGTAGGGTATGTGTTCCATGCTGCAGGAATTTGGTGTTACATGTGCATGTGGCGCTGTATACACTGAGCATTGGAAACAACCACTGAAGGAATTTGTAGCTATAGCACTAATGGGGCTTTAGGTGGCTGTCCAATTCCCACTATTAAGCATGGAATGCAGGGTGAATGCATGCATGGCTTCTAGATCTGTCTGCACAATAAATAAGCTGGTGCCTTTATACCTGTCATATTCTTGTGTTTTTCAGAGTAAGCCAGTTGATATGCCTGCTAAGAGACAAGGACACTCTTCTATGTATACCACACGCAACCAGCGAAGGAGTAGGGTAAGATCACTTAAGAAGACAGTGGAAGCACAAGGGCTGAAGATTGTGAGACTAGAAAAGACATTGACACAACTGAGGAAGTCACCCAGATTGAGGAAGAGTGTCTCTACCACTGGACTTATCCCTGATTTTCAGTATGATGATGTACAACAGCTTCCAGAAGGATCAGTTAGACCTCTACTGAACCATCCAGCAATAGGTAAGATACATTCATGGAGGATCATGAGTAAGATCCACACCATACCTATTTTTCTGTCACTTGCCTCTAGTCATAGCTAAATGGTTACATGCATGTACATGTATAAGTATGTATATTATTTATGTCAATTCTAGCTGCTGGTGTCTCAGAGGATTCAACTATGCTTGCCTTAAGGTCATGCAACCCTCATCATAGCTTCTTCTTCCCCGTCACCTCTCAAGCATTTCTGTAACATCATTAGTAGCATCTGACTGTATAGGGTTGGATGGTGTTAGGATGAAGCTCATGTCTGTATCCTTTGCTGTTTCTTATAGAATGGCTTGGAAAGGGTACCTTTGGCACATGTCAGGTCATGTGGTACGCTGGAATGAATGTTGCAGTGAAGTCTCCTCACCACCGAATTATACAAGAAAAGAACGTTTTAATGGAAGCTAAGATGTTACAGGTGAGTATTACCACAATTTCATACTCATACCGAGAAAATGCAAGGTGTTCATGCAGTGTTTGCTGGACGCAGTAATTGTGCATAATTTCCGCATGATCTTGTTCATCTTGTTCATGCTTTGCTGGACCATTTATGCAGTGTTGCTCCGGACATCCCAATACACCACATTTCTTTGGTGCTATTTACGGCTTGGTGTCCAATGTACTACCTTCCCTGGTCATGTCTTTAAGCACTGTTGGTGATTCACCCATAACACTTCAGTCCTTGCTTAAAGGCAGCAATTCTATCGTGATGGAAGATTGCACACTGATTTTGCTAGGTAAGCTGTATAAGTGGTATAATCTGCATATGTTCAATTGCACTATTTTTAATTTGTAAGCAAAGCTGGCTGGTATACTGGTATTCTGGTATATTGCAGTGTGAATACTATAGTAGTACTTCCATCAATATACTGTAACAATATTGTTGCAACAGCCGAAAGTACAGGATTTTTACTACTATATTGTAGCTGGGGATTTTCAGCTGGCTTCTAAGCCTGTTGTATATACACTTCCTTTGCAGGTGTCGCTGCAGGACTTTCCCATATACATGGGAAAGGCATCCTGCACAATGATCTGAAAGCAGACAATGTAGCACTAAGTGACTGCTTACCAGCAAGCAACGAAGCCCCTGTACCTCGACTTTGGCCAACTATTCTTGATTTTGGAAAAGCATGTCCTTGTGAGAAAGGAAAGATGTACGTTTTGGAATCACGTCAGAAAGAGATGTACCGTATTCGTTTTAGCCACATAGCACCAGACTTGGTTGATGGCAAAGTGCGCCAAAGTTATCTATCAGATGTTTTCTCTTTTGGCCAACTAATTGGAAGAGTGGCTCACTTACGAACAAGCAAGGGACTACAGCAACTAGCTGCCAACTGTACAATGTATTCATGGAGTGACAGACTACAATTGGAGAACATTGTTAGTACACTTAAATCTATGCTTTAGTGAACTGTATGATTGATACTTCTGTGCCAGTTTCTTGTATCTTTTGACTTGGTACTTTTATAATGGAATTGAAATAAGCAGCAACAATAGGGTTTTTATTTTTATTTTTTTAATGTTTTAATGCCATTTCTGACTGCGCAGTACAAATATTTCCCATGGAGTAATGATCACATCGAAACATAGATACATGTCCACTAATTGTCAAAACAAAACTATAATGGAATAATTACCAGAGTTTCTGAATTGTTACTATCCTTCATTACTGCAACACGTGACACAATACTTGCCACAGGTATAAATGACAGCACCCCACTAGATGGGCTCCACACCTCAATGGGGGCAGGGTACCTGTTGAACCTTTCTTGGTGCTCTTCCAGCCAATGAATCAGTGCAAATGAAAGCTGTGTCGGAAGGATTCTCCCACTAGCCTTGAGGTGTAGCGTTACATGAACGTATTTAGTAACCAATCCGATTCCATTGGCAAGCAGCAATCCCCCAGATCCATCCGTAGTATAATACCCTTTAACATGCGCAGAACGCAACAGACGAGATGTAGATGAGCCATAGCTTTGCCCCCCTAGCATCATCTGTGTGTAAGTATCACACACAAAGTCTAGTCGTCAAAGACATCACCAAATATTGCCTGGCACGAGATGGTTAAGCGTGCATGTTCCTCGGCAGTTAGGGCTGTTGTGCATTTGCACCCGGCAAGCTTTTCATGACCAATAGTGTTCTCAATGATGTGCTTCAGGTCGTCAGTAGAGTCTATGGACGAGATCAGGTGTATGGGTGAGGCATGTGCTACATCTTCCGTGCTGTCTATAAAACTGAGGGTTCCCCGCTTGCTGCATTGTGTCAATAGTTGCAAAATAGCCTGCACTTCTGGTGATTGTGCATGCACGTGACTGTTGAGATACATACCATCTGCAAACTGTCGCATAAACTGAACTTCAACTGACCGATTGTTGGTTGGTATGGCCCCAAGTTGGCCATTCATCCTTTCAAAACCAAAACACCAGAAAGTGTGAATTGGTCCAAAATCGCGGATAGTCAGCCATGTGACATCAGGAAGGGGATGCAATGATGGCAGTATTGCTTCAAACGCAGAGATCACAACTTCATCCGGTTTTTCAGTGTTGTCGTCCGCTTCAAAGAAATCCTACATACAGGGAAAAGATTTGCAAGTAATCTTCCATGTGTAGTATAGTGTACGCCAGCAATTAGCAACAGCTACCTATGACCCACCACTTACTGTCTCACATAGAATAGAAATCCACACAGTACTGGGCAGCTTCTAGTCACAAGTCAACAATGTACAGGTATACTCACTGTGGCATCCAAGTCTCCTGCGTCAGTACTTGCATCCGAGTCAGACAAAGCTGTCTCCATGTCGGGTGAGCCAAGAACGGGTGAGCCAGTTTCGATGTTAAATTCCAAATCACAATGGGGTTGCACGGTCAGTGACATTTCGTCTTCAGACTCGGTCGCAATGGATGGGCGCTTACTTGCACTTCGCTCAGACTGCTACAGAGGAGATGAATTTTCTGACATCACAACAATTCTGATGACATGGTGTTATAAAACAGGCGACATGGTTCACTTTTAGGGCAACAGTGGGAGGACAACTCTGTAAATTGGTCATCAAAGGTGTTTGATGAAAAATATAGCTACGTACACTGCATGAGCTTCTAACCTTTGCTTCTCTTTTCCAAACATTTGATTCCTGAAGAAAGTACAAAGCCCTGTGCTCGCTAAAGGAATTCCTTGACAACCATCTGTCACAGTGAGGACAAAAACGCAGAAGAGCACCTACACTCGATCGCGGAGTACTTTCAGCCATTTTGTTGAACTTACGAAAGCGTATATAGCACGTGCGCGCATGCAGATCTGCGCGTGCGCACTTCACTACATCGGTTGAATAGCGCGGGATTTGAACTGCAATCTCTGGCATGGCTTTCTCTGGTTTCTCATCAGCTAGCTTCCATAGTCACTCTCGTTCGACTTCAAGTACGTTCATTTCAATCTACTGTGTCTACTATGCTCAATAATGATCATTTAGCTAATGTCATTGTTTGACAACTACCTTTTGTAGGTTCAGCACCAACACCAACTCCTCCAGTCACTCCAACTGCAAGGAGACAGGGAAATAGACATTCCACTCCAAGTAAGTCTGCGTCATGAAGAATGTCAGTTTTAATAGCTGTATATACTTTCACCTTTGATTTTATATCCATCTTTGTGCATTCTTTGAATTGGTTTCAGTTGCAAGACCTTCAGGCTTTTCTGCAGTGAGTTAGCAAACTAGGTACCAGCTTTGAGAATACATTATGCAAACATTTACCTATAGCACGAATGCTTAAATTGTTATTGTCTGTTTCCTTAGAACCCAATGTATTCATTCCAAAGCATCCATGAAGACCCACAGGCATTGGACGACATGGTAGCTGAGCATGCTACATCACTGAATGCCCTCCAACAGCAGTTTGACTTGCTAAAGCAGGATGCAGACCATTTCAGGTCTGTGTCTACAGAACAGCAAGCTCAAATTGATCAAATGCGCCAACAGGTTGGCTTGCAATTTCATGCTACACAAGCTGCCTTCCACATGTACCTACAGCTAGTTAAATCTGCTTTTAAGCACTTTTGCCCTGAATGACTTATAATTGTATCACATTAGATACAAGACCTGAGTAGCCAGTGTCCATCATCACATCGGGAGCGGATACCAAGGACACTGTCAGTAAGTCCGGCATAAAGAGAGATAGGTGATACCTGGCTAAAATGAATAATTGTTGTTTGTTCAGCTATAACAGTGCATCTTTTTCCGCAACTCTTTTATTTCAGAACTTGGTTCAAACGCTGCACACAGCAATGGAAATTTCTTTTGACGTTACTGACAGGTTGGGCAACATATCATACGTGTATTGCCAGATGTCTCATGCTTCATGACCCACAGCTGTGTGATACAGTTATATCCAAATGTCTGCAATATTTAACATCCGTGGACATGTATAAAATAATGAAAATGGAATGTCAGTTGGACACAGTTTCATTTCAATTCTTAGATACGACTCAGTACTGAACAAACGTGTCAGGTGTGAGCTCTACAGGGAATTGAGGGGTCAAGAAGAAGCACACGGGAAGCCTATGATTGAAAGTATGGTTAAATGCGCATGTTTAGTGCTCTGGTTTTGTACGTAGCTAGCTGCCCAATTTGTGACAATTTGCTGTAGGAGCTATGTCACGTTTGTTTGAAAAACTTCGGAGAGGGTGGAGGGAGAGCCAAAGTGACATGGCTGATAGAGTGGAGGCTGATGCCAAAAGCAGGAGGAAAGCTGCACGGAGAAGAAGGGTATGACTATTATTAGCTACTATGTGATTTGTATTATATTACACTAACTTCATTGCGTTGAAATCCTAACTTTCTGCAGTTGTACATACGTCGCAGTAAGCACATTGCAACCGAAGAGGAAAGGGAGAAGTGGCAGCAACTAGATAACAATTATATGACAGATGAGTCATCTGATGGGGAAGATGGACTTCTGTCACATCATCCTGCCTGGCGATCTAGTGGTAGGTTTAGATCAAATTGACACTGCAGAAGGAGTAATTGTGCATAAGCATAACTTTTACCATTATATTTCTGTCGTTGTCTTTCAGAGTTGAATGACTTAGTGAAAGCTTTGGAGGAAAGGCGAAAATCCAGCTTACTCGCATCCCAGCACCACCGCCCACCAGCTAAACAGAGAACAGAGTCATCTCCCAGCAGAATGCTCCCTCCAGCTGGTGCCCCTGTCTGGACACTAGACACTGGACACTGAAACTGCCATTTTAACAGACTTTTATTTTCTTTCCTGTAAGCCTTGCTTCTATTATATTCATTGCTGTCACATGACAATCAATTGCTATAAATAGTAACATGCTGCTCATAGCAGAATCATATTCATGATGTGCAATTCTTCTCAATATGAATATTCATTACCTGTACTTGCTGGCTAAACCAATATTCATAGTTTACATAACACCTTGGAGCTTCAGTTAACAAGGTTTAACAAAGTTGTTATTGCAAGACAACATGCTTGCTAACTCCTTGTTGTCTACTCTGTCAGTTTCCAGTGTTTAACAAGGTTTTTGTCTAGCAGTTAACAAACCCTGTTAACTAGCTCTTTTCCTGCAATAACAAGTTAGTTAACAATGTTGTTAACCAAGGTGTTTGGTGCAGTGGAGGTGTCAGTTCTAACCCGGATGCATAACCAGTAAACACAGTATAAAATAATACAACAGTACAGGAGAGTTGCCAATCCCTGTCTCTACTATCTATGTTATTAGCAATTGTATATAGTAAAGACTACAATCATTATGCATGCCTTCATCAATACTACAATCATATGCATGCCTACTTGTACACTTAGTAGGACGCGAAACAGTCTGTCATGTCAAAGGCACAGCGTGCCTTACCAGTATTGAGCCGTGCCTGTGTCAGGTCTACATCAAATCTGTATAGTGATCGAGTCTACTGTCGAGTGCAGCGCAGCAGCAGAAGAAGAAGGGCGAGTGAAGGAAGGATGAATTGAATCGACTAGCTGAGCTGAGCCTGTAGGTACTTTTCCGGCCATACACAACACGTATACCTCGTGAAGGTGCTTACAAAAAGGGAAATCTCACTCGTTCTCCTGCAATCGAGTCGGTGATGAAACTCCATTATTTGTATTTTCCTTCATTTGTAAAATAATCTACAATGCACAGCAGTCAGAGTTCCAAAACATCGCTAACTCGCTTGATTGCAGACCACCAGACTCTCTTGCAATCTGCTCAATTAGATACAGATGACATTTTGTTGCCAAAGACACACCTGATCCGCTCGGGAGCTCCTACACTTCCGGTGTCGCGTTGCCAATCTCCCATCCCTTCGTTTATCTATGAGTTGGTTAAGCAAGAACACGGCAGACAAAATGCTGTTATCAAAATACTCTTCAATGATATACAAATCCTCTTGACATGGACAACGGAGCAGCATTGGCTACTAACACACGCTGTGCTGTAGCTACTGCCTGCACTGATCACAAATTGAGTGCTGCTCTCAGGTTCCTTCTAGCTAGCTAGCTACCACAAGACTTACAATGCACAATAGCTACGTAGATGAAATTAATAAATGCAAGTACGACCCAGTGTAACATCAACTCACTAATCTTTCGGATCACGTACACTATAAAAATGGTGGTGGAAATATGCCACCAACTTTGGTGGATTTTACTTGTCCCAAATAAGCCACCGATTTTGGTGGCAATAACCCACCACACAGGTATGGTGGTTTATTACCACCATATTTGGTGGTCCTTTGCATCTATTTTTAGTGGTTCAGTGCCACCCCTGGCTTGGTGGTACTTTACCACCAAATCTTTTGTAAACATTTTACTGGTTCGGATTTCAATTCCAAATTTATTAAACAAAAGTACAGTACATAAAGGCAAATTTTTAGTACAGTATAAGCAATAAAATGTAGTGTAACAAAAATAGCTTGTCTATATGAAAGCATGCCATGTATACGCTATCTTCTGCATGTGTCTCCTGAAGATGGAGATCTTCAGACCAAATTCTGCAGTGCAGTGAAGACAAAATTAAGCGACTGTCAATAATGCATGGTATACATATGGACATGGTGCAATTACATTACATGTATATGCACACCTGCAAGTGCACCATGAATGTGAAGTACGTACATAAACAAAAGAGGTATACACAAGAATTTAATAACCCATGCACAAACTTTAAACTTTGTACCGTACACTCAGCTGTGAAGTTAAAATGGCGGCGCAGGTCAAAAATAACTCGAGCCACGTGCTTGCACTTTGTGGCAATTTCCCTTCAAAAAGGGCAAAGAGTATGCGAGGAAAGTTTGATGCTGTCTCTGAGGAACTGGTAATGGTGACAACTTATTGTTGTATGTGTAGAGGTAGCATATGCAATTATGTGCAAATTTAACAGTTCATTGCGGCCGTCAGGCGTGACAAGGAGACAGGAAAACAAGCCAAGCAAGGTCCAACCACTGCTGTATAGGTCCTTGGAGAGCAGCACACTCTCCGGTCCATAGCAATAGAAAGCAGCTCTTAAGTCGTGTAAACTTGTCATTCGCACTTATGTGCTGCATAAAGTTAATGACAGGTTTACTCGTTATTCTCGCCTAAAGGGTTAAGGGTTGTTAGGGTTAGGGATATATATAGTGCATATACACGCACCTGCATGATCCAGGTTGCAGGTGCCCAAGGTTCAGGAGGTGACTTTGTGCAGCACATGCATGTTGCACAATGACCTCCTGTAAACAAACACAGACATAGACTGAAACGCATAATTGCATGCATGCAATATGCACTGCGGACACGCAAGCATATATTGCATATACGTATATAAATTTAGTGATGAATATATGGGATGCATGCAAGCAAAGGAAGTCTGCAAGCATGCACACATGCATGTAGACTCACTTCAGGGTCCTTCCATGCAATGCATAGACTCCTGCATGTAATTAAGGAAAGACAGACATCAGCTGACGCTGATCTAGTATGCACAATGCAAGGGACATACATACATATATACACATGCATGAAGACCTACCTCATGCAGGGTCCTTCCATGCACAGCATGTATAGTCCTGCATGCAAAGAGAAGACAGACAGAACATGCAGCAGTGCTTAGTCAGCTGATGCTTATCTGTTAGGTTAGGTGAGTAAGTATGCATGCAAGGGAAGTCTGCATGTATACACACACACACATGCGTATAAGACTCACCGCAGGGTCCTTCCATATATACGTACATAGCTGGATAGACACCTGTGTGCATATACAAGGAAGACATGTATACAGAGACACATGCAGCAATGCTTACTCATGCAGCTGATGCTGATCAATTTGGTTGCACAAATCAGAATGTGCAAGGAAAGTCTGCATGTATACACATATGTGTAAGACTCACCTCGGTCAGGGTCCTTCTATGCAATGATGGACCTATGCATGCAAGGAGAAGACAGACAGAGGCACATTTGGCAGTATACGTAGTTACTCAGCTGATACTGGAGTTTGCATGCATGCAGAGAGGTTTGCATGTATACACACATGCATGAAGACCCACCTCAGGGTCCTTCCATAGCTGCATATAAAGGCTGCTCACAAGGAATGCAGATTGAATGTGCATTGGATAATCTGCAATTTTTGGAGCATATACCAATGCAGATTGGATTACACATTGCGCCCACACGCTGCTTTTGAAAATTGTGCAAATGATCACAAGTCTTGAATAGAAAGGTGTTTTCCATAGTCAAACTGTTCGTGATCAGCTACTTGGTGCATGCCTATATGCACATAAACTGACTCAAAAGTTGTCAGAACACATCATACGCTGAGGAAGGCCAGCGCTTGCGATGTATGTGCGATGCCAAGGCTTGACTTAATCTCGCATTGCCAGTCCCTAGTCTGGAGTAGCAAGTTTGCAGACCGCTTTCATCAGCGCTACCTTCTTGGGGAAAGCAGTCAACAAGAGTAGTCAGTCTCTTCCACTCCGAGTTTCACCAAGAAAATAAGAACTGGCTACGCGAGGTTATGGCTAATGGCACTTCTGAGAAAGCGCCAGGCCTAGAAACGCCTCTGTGGCCTCCACAATTTGCTCACCACAATGACCAACTTTCTACACTTCACAACATATGACGTCAGACGCAAACCCTCTAGTTGTCCTCAAAACTTGCAAGTAGAAGAAAGGATTAAGATGTGACATGTACCATAGTGACCACAATATTACCAGCAATCTATTCTTATATGCTGTTTCTCCTGAAAAACGCGGAGGAACAATTTCGCTATACATTGTCAGCATAGGATAAAAGGCACCATTTGCAAGAAGTTCACTGGTACATATACTATATCTGCTGCATCATAAAAATACTGAGAGGTGACCAAAACCTCCTACTACCTCCCCTGTGTACCTTAAGATACTGGCCACAATCTGGTCACTTTCAAGATTGTGCCGAAGACCATGGCTGGACGACATCAGAGACTAATATGCTATTACTTGGCTAACCACTCACAGTTCAGCGACTTCAACCAAGTCAATGCAATTACAGTTGGAAAAGGTACGCATGTGCAAAAAAAATTCAAAAGGTGAAATGATAATATGTGATTTAAAATGGTGGCAGTGAGCGATCACGTCAGGTGACTTGTCTTTGTATTGTAACAGCCCACCAGTCTAGTAAAAATTTCATAGCCGACCACAAATGGAGCGAAAATGGCTAGGATAGCGACTTGGAACATTGTCTGAGAGAAGCAAAGAAGCCTGAACCTACACTCACACGCAAAGAACAGCAGACCCTGAAGGAATTGAAAGACCTCAGCAGACGTGAGGGCCTCACCATCCTACCAGCAGACAAGGGCAACGCAACAGTAGTGATGGACTCCATCCAGTATGCATCCAAGCTAGGGGACCTACTTGCAGAGAACAGCTACAGGCCGCTACCCAGGAACCCAAACGCCAGAATTGAGAAGCAAGTCACTGATGCCCTTAAGAGTGTGGAAAGAGATGGCAACCTTCCAGAACAAGCAAGGTAGAAGCTCACCCCAAGGCACTCCACTGCCCCACAGATCTATGGTCTACTCAAGATCCATAAGGCAGATGTGCCACTTCGACCCAATTTCCCCTAGTTTACCCTTTACAGCCACCAGTACAGCTCTGGGTACATTGTGGCAAAAAAGGTGGGCAATGAGGTGCATGTTTTTGCTATAGGATACACTATATATATATACATGTATCTACACTTCCTCAAGGCTATCACATTGTTTGTCACCACAGTCACGCTGAAAATTTACTGCTTTACGAAACAGGATGTTGATTATTGTACTACGTGGAGTAAGAACTACTTACCTTCAGCATTCACTTCTTCCCTGCTTGCATGATCAGCTTGTAAGTGTAGTACGCCCACATCGCAATAGAATTTCAAATCCCAGCATTCCATTGGTACATGGCGCAGGGTAGGCGGGTCAAAAATGGCCGTTTCGCGCGTATTCCACAACCACTACCGTGACGTCGATAGTCTTGCGCAATATATAACATGGCGTGCCGCCTTCCTCTGCGCCATGCATAACGAAATCTGTACTCCGGGCGATGCCGTATTACTAGATTGCGCGCATAACCTAGTGAAGTATGAGTTAATACTGCACCAGGGATAGACTATTTAAAGCCATTTGTCAGTTTTCACCCTCGCTACGCACACAAAACAGATCGTTCCCACAAAACACGTGGAAGCTCTGTAGTGGTACAATGTCACTGACTGTAATAAAAAGCTGTTCCTTTTCACTCACTGCAGCTGGTTCAGCATGTGCAGTCCTTCTCCATGCAATGGTAAGGTAAGGATACTTTAGAAGTGGATAAGTTTTCCGGACACTTGGGGTTAGGGCAATATCAACTTAGCTAACAATGTTGAAACCACTGACTCTGTAGTTAGATATATTACTCAGTAAACAATGATTAAAATGATAAAAAATTGGTTACATCTTAAATGTCAAAAGTTAACTGCAGCAATTTCTTGCAGTTTGACCAAGTAGCCCTGCAGATGTGTATAGAGAACTTGATTAATCTGAGTGCAGTTAAGCTACGTATTCGTATACATACACTGTGCCCCTAGTATGGTGAGACACATATTACAACTTACAAAGCCAGCCTCCCCAGCCCTGTATACTTCTCCAGGAAATTTCAGGTGGAGGACCCTTTCCACCTGCCACAGGGGGGGGGGGGGGAGGACAGACGCCATTATTACAACATGACTGTACATACATGCAAAGCTCGGACATAGGCCACTACGTACATACCCACTCAGACAGTATGACTGAAAGGTGCCTGGCAAGCCTCTAATTATAGGCATGCATGGGATATGTTTTGGAGAAAGGGTGGGGGTGGGAGTTTACAGGGTGAGGGTGGGGGGTGAGGTGGGACAATACAATAGAATGTATACATGTATTTTGTACATGGGTTTGGAATTGGAAAATAAGAGTGGATTCAATGAGGGGATAGGGGTCTGGGGGTGGTCAGTTAGTAGAGGGAAAAGGGCGACTGAGTGGGGGTGAGGTCCACGTGGTGCTGAGCCTTGCGTTGGAAATGTGTGCTGAGCAGGATACTGAGGTTTTGCTCAGGTCCAGGAGGATGCGGCGAACTGAGTTCCCCTGGAGGTTGGGGAGGAGGGCATGCAGGGAGGCAATTGTTTGGTTGTTGAAGTGGCCAAGGGTGCCAACTTCGATTGTTTCTAGAACTGATTGAAACCCCAATGTTTCGAGGTCGTTGAGGAGGGCTAGATAGTTTGGTTTCAGTTGCTTCCGCCTGCGGGCCTCCTGGAGGCCTTCTGGAGTGTTCGTTGGTACTGTGAGCTCTAGGAGGATGATGCGGTTGTTCTGGATGACGACAACATCAGGTCTGGCTGTGGTTGTTGTTATAGAGGTGGGGATGGTTGCGGGAGGATTTTCTGAAGCTCTCCGACCAGGGAGGTAATATACGCTATCGCTAACTCTTCCTTCCACGGCATCGTGTTCTGTAGAAAGTTAGGTACTAACTTATGTTCTTTAATGCAGGCCATGTGGCGACCGGATAGGACCAGCACAGCACAATGCAGCATCAGTGCAACTTGCGTGAGGGCTAGGTTTGTGGAGGAAATGGGGGCACTGATGCTACTTATTACTACACAACTACACAACAAATGCCAGTGGCTACAACGCAAGAACACACACAGTAGGCGGAGACCGTCCTTTATGTCTAAAACCTAACTCTTCGCATCTTTCCTGAGGGCTAAGAAGCTGTTCGCTGGAGTGAGCTGTGGGCTGCACCCATTTTGACGACACTTGCATAGGCAGAAGACGGTGCAGGGCAGAGTGGCATAAATGAACGATATATAGATGGTTTGGTGTGAGGTTGCAGACATGATGCAGGCTATCTGTAAGCTCACACCTACTATCATATTTGCTACACTATGGTACTGGAACAATCATCATGCACACATACTTCATTTGCACATGCGGTGGCCAGATTTCAACTTGCATTGGCCAGTGAGGGTATTTTGAAGTCACAGGTGACAAATCATCTTATATATAGGCATAATGGTGGTTGAAGTAGGTGTGTGTCTCTGGTGCTTCACTGTCATATTTGGCTAGAATATTCTGCCTTTGGTGGGCATTTATATTGTCGGTCATTTTCTGTGGCTCGTTAGGGGGAGAAAGCTACAGAAAGACCTCAGAAAGCGGCACAGGTCGCCGTTAGTCATCGCTTTGAATGTCCCGCTCTGTTCATTGGATGCCAACATCAGCGTCATTTGCACCATTGCCTCGGACAAAGGATAGGAGTGGCACTAAGCTCAGAAAACGCACCGTATCGTTTGCTGCGTGTTCAATTTGTGGCTTCCCAACTTTCTATCTTCACAACGCTGCCGAGAACAATTGACAGGAGTAAGTATCAAGTTGCCCTAGCGAATCGCCACCATTTTTGCATTTTTGTGACGCAATTGTCTTACAAATGCAGACCCTTGCCAGACTGGTCTAAATTTTCGCAGGCTAAAGCTTTTGCAGACTAGGGCACACAGAGGCCGACCACACGCACAGGCAGACAAGAAAGCACACAGAGACAGACAAGGAAGCGTGCAGAGGCATACAAGAGAGGACACAGAGGTACAGTCAAGAAAGGACGCAGAGGCAAATAAGGGGGCAGACAAAATTACCCCTTAGAGAGAACTGCAGACAGGCACACTGAATGTGGCTGTTTCGCCCTATTTGGGGACTCTTCAGTGCAGTGTACTCTCAACAGTGCACACATTGGGGCAGAATAGGGCTCAGACAGTAGCTAATTAGGCCAGCTTTTCTGTTTAAGATCAACTGGACTGGATTCTATCCTTTCCCTGGAAATCGATGGATAATGTACATGTAGTGGACCAACAGATACTGAGTACTAGACAGAGGCACACTAGGGCACACACATGCAAGTACACTCAGAGAAGTTATATTGCATCATAACACGTAGAAAACAACGGAGTCCGCAGAGGTAGGCAAGGGAGCACGCAGCGATATAGTCAAAGAATGACGCAGAAGAAACTTGGAGGGCAATCAGTGGCAGATAGGGATTCAAAGTAACCTACGCGCGTACCTTGAGGGTTCTTCCGTACTTATCACCCATGAAACCAAATAAAGTATTAAGTCTTCGCGAAATATCTGAATGGAGACGATGTTACGTCCTTATGGAAGAAGGATCCACTGGATCAAAACGCCTAACAGACCACTTAGACTGACGGCCATTTTCATGACGAAACTTGAAAGTATAATTACGCAATCGCTATTCGTGGTGGTATATATAGTACCACTCCTATAGCATATCCGCACGCCACAGTCGGGTGGTGGTATATATCCACTACCTCGGTGGCCATAAACCACCAGTATATTTACCACCACCGCAACATTTGATGTGGTGGTATACATCCACCACAAAGGTGGATGTATACCACCAGTGTTTTTACAGTGTAGAGGATCATGAAAGTGAGGAATGTGACAGATTTCTTGTTATAATGAATGGCTTCAAAACGCAACTTCCAACAGTGATCCTCCAGCCATTGCATCACAGTAAGCCTCAGTCAGTCTATCCAGTGGCTCAGGAGCACTGTAGTGGCAGTTGAGCTGTGGATGAAGTGTTTAGGCTGCTGCTAGAGTCGTGCATCTGTCTGTGACTTGAGACAGATCACCGACACTCCAGCCACAGGCTCTGGACATTCCAGCCACTTGTTGGAAGACTCTCGATAGGTAACGGTGCTGGTACACTGATCTTCTAGAGCACGCTACAGCTCCTAGCTCCGCTTGCAGCGCTTCGACCTCCTGAAAGTCGGCGAATCTCCTCACCAGCTCGCTCTTTCTACCACTGACTGGAAGTTCCTTCTCTTTGAGAAAGATTTTTAGCCGTTGAGCGGACCAGAGACTGTGTAGAGGCTCCGTCGACGTCGTAAAAGCGCTCGAGGTGTCCATTTACCTATGTTTACGTATTGCGGCTGCGCGCACCGTTCACCGCCGACCTTTTGACCGCAGGTGGCCATGGGCGGAGTTCATGCATATCCTCTATTATATAATTATATAAACGTACATATATTAAATACATATAAGTAAAGCTTTTTATAATTGTACATAATTATACACATTTGGCCAATAATTAAATGCAGTATGTATACGTATAATATTATGTAACATTTTAATTATATGTAACACAAGTTCACTGCAATGCATATGCTATAACTATGTCTATATATATATGTATCATAAAGTAAATGTGCTTATGTATTTCAATGTTAACGTTATTATATATGTATTATCATTATATATACAGTATAATTATATTCTACAACCACACTCTGCTACAGTGTGCATGTACACTGTCACATGGTGCACATTCCAATCTACAGGCTTATACATGTATAGGCTGCATGGGCATGCATATAATGAAAATCGTCTATATATAACTAATAACATAGTTAGAGTTCTTGATCAGAGGATTAACGTTGCCATGGTTCTGTTCCTCACACCACGTGAGTTCAACCATCACTCACTCTTGTTGGCTACAACACTGTGCACCTCGAACAGCAGCAGCAGTCACCTGTAAACAGGTAGGGAGACAGGTAGAGGGAATTCAGAAGAGATGTGCACAGTAAATTTAAAAAGCCTAAAGGAATGTATATATATAATCACACACAATTATACACTACTGCAGTACCCTTTATACTCTTTATAGTATTATACCCTGTTGCCATATGTTAATGGTGAGGTACATATGCGAGATTTGTTGATTAGTTCAGGTATATACCCTGTGAAAAGTGACAGAAGATGTGAATCAATTGTCACCTTTAGCACTGAAGCACACCTACGTACGTTGACAACTACACAAACCTGTTCACTGATCGGATCAAATTGCAATCATTTAGCTAATTCGATCAATCAGTGGACATCATTGACTGTTCAGTATGCATGTTAAGCCAAAAACCAGACAAACTAAAGCAAGCAAAGCAGTTAGCCAATGATGATGATGATGATGATGGAACATTATTACTCAAGCTGTGATATAACATTAACTGTAACAATAATGGTCTATCTAGGCTGAGCATATGTGCTCGATTGTCTCTTCCCATTGATGTTTATCTGCTGCATGCTTGCGGAGTTCTTCAAGCCCCTTCATGTGTCGCATATTGAGCCCTACCTTGTCCATGTCTGTTCTTAATCTGCTTAGTAAGCACTTGGGTGGTCTTCCTCGTCTGCCTTTGAGGTTGGTGTTAACAGTTACAGACAGAGCCAGCTGTGCTGGTGTGTCAGTAGGCATACGGAGGCAGTGTCCTAGGATGCGTAGTCTGGATTGCTGTATGTCTAATGAGAGGGGTCTGGACTTTGTCAGTCTGTACAATGCCTCATTGCGTATGCGCTTTGGCCAGCGATAGCCTGCTAGGATTCGTAGATGTCGACGATGTAATGCACAAAGTTTCTCTGTCATTGTTGCATTCAGTCCCCATGTCCCACAGCCATAAAGTAGTACTGGTCTGACCAAAGCATTCCACACACGGATCTTCAGCTCTAGTTAGTCAATAGTCAGTAGAAAAGCTGGAAAGTGAGATGTCCAACTCCGCTAGTGAATTGGCCAACTCTGCCAGCGAAAGTGGAGGAGGAAGCTCTTCAGCGGCTGTCGCATGAATGTGTAAGAAAACAAAATCTGCCAAAAGCGCCTTAATGGGTTGTACGGGAGGCTGTTGGTGATCGAGAGGGGTCCCCATTGTGCTGTGCCAACTGGAGGAAAGGGTTACCCATACAACTCCCCATGCACACAGAGTACCCCACACAGCTCCCACCACACAGTCCCACCATACAGCTCCCCCCACAGTCCTCGGGGGACTGCTAGACCAACTAGTACAGGAGAGGGGGCGAAGCACATTAGCAGGAGTGAGGAGTGTGCACAATGTGAAGGAACTCATGAATACACTCTGCCTGCCCACATGCAGAGGTGGGGGCTGTCCCATGCCTGAGTGGACCATACACATATGTAGCACTCACATGGTGTGTTGCTGGACATCGTCAGAGAGCGAGACTGAACACCAGACATGTGATATGAACATGGCATGCAATGTGCACTAGGAGGAGTATTAACCCATTTGTTCCGAAGTTTATAATTCCCGCCGAACCCCTAAATGCGAGATAAAATGGCAGCGCCCGGAAAATGTACAAAGTGGGCTCGTAGCGTAACTTCTAGTGCTTTCTTTCGGCCGAAACGGTAGCAGTAAGGATTTTATCGTGTACAGCTGTGTACCAGAAGAACTTCAGGTCGTTCTTGTCCTTCGCCGCTTACCTCGCACAGGATAAAGATGGCCTGTTCGATGGAGAAGACGGAAATGAAGTTGACGCTTGAGTGTGCGGCACAACACTGAAGGTAAGGACTTCTCAGTCTATCGCTGTCACCCAGTAAGAAGGTTTGCCGCTTTTGACTCTTCGTCATTGTACTTAACTCTCACTGACTGCTATAGTCGCTGATATTGGCGACCGAATTATGTCTTCGTATTAGCTGCAAATTTCGGCGCTCGACTGCGACCCGTGGGAAGAACTAGAAGATGAAATAACCTTCCTGGTGATAGCTCAGTCACTGCCGCATATTCGTTTAAAGCAGCGTTTCTGTGCAAGACTAGTAGCGAGAGAAACACAACGTTTAATGCGAGCCTTCGGCCATGATGTCCAGACACGTCATCCGGATTACGCACAAGCTATTTCATGACGTCTAAACACATCATCCGGAAATAAAGGGTTAAATATAGTAGCACACTCACGGACACAGCCCACATAACATGGTCATTTACACACATGAACATGCACATGCACAAATTAACTGTGCTCACTTGATTGTGAAGGGGCTCTGTCATCAGTGTCATCCCCATCAGTGACGTCGTGTTTGCTGCCTGCCCAGCCATCATCAACGATGCCACCTTCATCAGTACCACCTTGGCTGGTGCCACCAGATCCTACAGGAAGGGAGAGAGTGAGGGGAAAGGAGAGGAAAGGGGAGGGGAGGGGGCAGGAGGGGAAGGAGGAGGGGAGGGGGAGGGAAGGGGTACGAGAGGAAGGGGGATAGGAGGGGCAGGTGAGGAAGGGGGAGTGGAGGGGCAGGAGAGGAAGGGGGAGGGGAGGGGCAGGAGAGGAAGGGGGAGGGGAGGGGCAGGAGAGGAAGGGGGAGGGGAGGGGTAGGAGAGGAAGGGGAGGGGAGGGGGCATACGGTGCCATACTGCAACCTCACATGTGTCAACTCAAACACGAAAGTGAGTAGCAGACAAGAGTCTTGTAAATTACGCACGCACGCAATGCAATACCCTACGTTGTGTGTCATGTGACATGAACATGGCATGCAATGTGCACTAAGAGGAATATTAATTATAGCAGCACACTCACGGACACAGCCCACACAACATGGCCATTTACACACATGAACACGCACACACAGAAGTTAACTGTACTCACTTGACTGCGAAGGGGAGGGGGTGTGGTCACTGTCATCTTCCTGGCCCTCAGCACTAGTGTAGACTCTGCCATCAGTGTCATCCCCAAAGGTGATGTCACGTTTGCTGCCTGCCCCACCATCACCAATAATGCCACCTGCATCAGTGTCATCCTGGCTAGTGCCATCACATGCTACAGGAAGGGGGAGAGTGAGGGGGAAGGAGAGGAAGGAGGAAGAAGGGAAAAGTGAAAGATGGAAGGCAGAGTAGGGGGAATGGAAGGGAATAAATACTGAAAAAATCAAGTAAAGAATTAAAAAACTTAAAAGAATAATTCAAGGATTAAGACTACACAAACATAAGGGTGCATGATGAATTGATGCGGTTGCCATAGCAACAATTTTCATCGTTACAGACTTCACTGCCTTGCCTCACTAACTACATATTTCAGTGAATTACAGACTTCATCTGGTCAGATTGCACTGTGTCTGTGCACTGTGTGTCAACCTGTCAGTGAGCCCCACTCTACCCTGGGTTGGACTAGCGGGATAGACTGCTAGATGGAGCACAAGCACTGGAGCACGCAGTGGGTGAGGTGGGCACACTCTGCAGTGGACTACCTGGCTGCTGCTGTGGGTGGGGACAGGGGGGAGGGGTGGGGACAGGGGCAGGACGGGGGGCAGTTGGTGAGAGGGTAGTGGGGAATCCCCCTTGTGCTGGGAGTACTGGTGGCAATGGTGTGTGTGTGCCTGGACCATCTGGTGGTGTGCATGCCCCCCATCCACCCACACAGCTCCACTGCATACAGCAATGTTACCAACAGAGAAATACACACACTGTGTGTGATTATTCCATCATGCCGGTGCACTAAGATGCTCACTCTACACCTAGATACCTCTGTGTGGGTGAACAGCCAATACGCACAACACACAGTGTACATCAGACATTCTATAGACCAACACTGAAATGAGGGCATACATGCAATGTGTACAGAGGTAGGTAGACAGATCTCAGGTGTTGTGAACAGTAGTGTGATGTCAAACGCGACTTAATTGATGCTTAGCAGAGAAGACAAGTGCAACTGATCCACTTTGTGCTTGGCACACCTGCATGTTCTCCGAGTGAGGGTGGACGAGGTGGTGGAGGTGGGGCGCACTCGTGTCCATGGAGTGCTGGAGAGACACCTGCTCCCACTGCAAGTGGGTGGTGGGTGGGGCCTGGAGGAAACGGAGAAAGAGCATCTTGTAGTTTAGCTATTGTGTGTGCTGCAAGTGCTGCAGACACTGGAGCAAGACAAGATTTGGGTTTAAGGACTGCAGAAGAGGGAGGGGAGGAGCAGGGTGGGGGTGGGGGCAGGAGAGTAAGGGGGAGGGGAGGAGCAGGGTGGGGGTGGGGCCTAAGTGTGGGGTGGGGGCAGGAGAGTAAGGGGGAGGAGAGGAGCAGGGTGGGGACGGGGCCTAAGTGTAGCTAAGCAGCTGCCTTGATATTACCATGTCTCATGTCTCCAGGGGGAAGTCCCCTGACACATGGGGCAGCAGCAGTGCACAAACGCAATCACAAGCAGGTTGCACTTCAAAAGACAAAACGAAGATTAGGTTAAACGTGAAAGGTGAAAGAATGAGAGAAATTAGGCGCCCACAAATTAAAGAATGTGCACTATGAAGATGTTGCCATAGTAACAACAAACTGCATCCAAGCAGGCTTCACTATCTGGGAGGAAGGGGGAGGGGAGGGGCAGGAGAGGAAGGGGGAGGGGAGGGGGCAGGAGAGGAAGGGTAGGGAGGGGACAGGAGAGGAAGGGGGAGGGGAGGGGGCAGGAGAGGAAGGGGAGGGAGGGGCAGGAGAGGAAGGGGGAGGGGAGGGGACAGGAGAGGAAGGGGGAGGGGAGGGGGCAGGAGAGGAAGGGGAGGGAGGGGCAGGAGAGGAAGGGGGAGGGGAGGGGACAGGAGAGGAAGGGGGAGGGGAGGGGCAGGAGAGGAAGGGGAGGGGAGGGGCAGGAGAGGAAGGGGGTAGGGAGAGGAGGGGCAGGAGAGGAAGGGGGAGGGTTTGGACTAAGGGAATAGACTGCTAGATGGAGCACAAGCACTGGAGCATGCAGTGGGTGAAGTGGGCACACTCTGCAGTGGACCACCCAGCGTAGGAGAGTCCACAGTGCGCCCCCACACAGCTACGTACCTCCACACAGCTCCCCCCACACAGCTCCCCTCACACAGCTCCCCCCACAGTTCCCCACAGCTCCCCCCACACAGTTCCCTTGTACCAATATTGCTATTGGAGGTACACTAGGCTAGAGTAAACAACAACAAGGCTGGAGTAAACAACAACAGTAAGTTGGTACTCTCACCTGATCCAGAGCGGCTGATGCAGGGAAAGGTGAGTCTATGCTTATATCCATACTTAGAATCTGTAGGCAATGGCGTGTGTATGCCTGGACCATCTGGTGACTGGTGTGCATGCCCCCCCCCCACAACCCCACGCACACAGCTCCTCCCAGCTCCCTCACACAGTTACCCCACACAGCTCCCCGTGCAGCTCCCCCTACACAGCTCCCCGCACACAGCTCCCCCACCAGAGTCCTCCACACACAGCTCCTCCCAGCTCCCCCACACAGTTACCCCACACAGCTCCCCACACAGCTCGCCAAACACAGCTCCCCCCATACTGTCGGTACTCTCACCTGATGCAGAGCGGCTGATGCAGGAGTTGGTGAATCCATCCTTATCAGTATACTCGTCAATGATGAACTGTCTCTGCACACCAGTTGGTAGTCTGTTAATGATAGAGCGGAGGAGGCGGACTCTCCCACCCCGGTCGTACAAGACAAAGTGTAATGTGTGCTTGTTTCCTGAAATGCCCTTCAACACAGATACTCCAAACTCCACCATGAGTGAGTCTGACATCTAACAATTGAGGAAGGAGCAACAAGCGGAATGTGAGATATTATATTATACATACAGAAAATGCAAATACACATTTGCACAAGCAAACACAAAAAAGTTATACAGATACATCCATCCATGTGCACACACACACACAAGTTGCCTAGTGCATGCAGTGATTGCATAGCAGTGAGAGTAGTGTACACCCTAACCCCAATCTTAACCGTAATCCCAACCCTAAAAGCTATAGCTGACACTCGACCGCACATCACAACCACATGAACTGCACTAGTGCTTGGTACATTGACAGTGAAATGTAATGCCACATCAACTCACATTAGCCCACATTCCCAGCAAGCACTTCTCCACTTACTTACATATGTACACACACAAGGACACCAGGTGACACTTGGACCACATGTCACAATCACATGCCTTGCACTAAGGCACTGGTACAATATGTCACAACAATGTTATACCACCTCAAACTTACACCACGACCAATTCCCAGCACCAACTTCTCCAGTCGACCCATTCCAGACAGAGTCTGCTCTACTTCAGTGAACTTCACATCCCTTTCTCTTGCACGCTGCATGAAGAAGCAACTCTGGTCATTAACATGCACAACCCACCAACACAACTGATACACAATGTGCTGAGTCAGCAAAGACAATGTCAACACAATATTCCACTCTCGAGACCAACTACCACATGTCAGCCGACTCACTGGCAACAGGGCCATGTCTACCTCAAGGGTGGAAAGTGTGCTCCTGGTCACACAACACACTTTGCCACACAACCATGCGGGGTACACACAACATGTTATAACAAACAGCACACATACACACAACACATGCACAGAACACAAATGATATGCACTAGCTATCACCACCAGCAACCCAGCAGCACCCTTTCAATGGGCGGCAGAAGGAGGGGGCAAAATGGACAGTTGACATGAACCCAGTGAACAGTGAACAACACATGCATTACATCCACTTGGTAATAAAAGAACAGCATTGCAATGGTGAGTGTCTCCACAGGAGGCTCTGTCACAATCATCTCATGCGTGTGCCCTTTGCATTGGGGCTGCAACCCACTCACCTCCTCAGGTGTCTATTACTGCCAGTGTGGGAAGACTGCTTGCTATCAGTGGCCATGTCTACTGAACTACACCCAAAATGTGGGTCACTTTACACATGCCCCAATACAGAAAGGTCACTCCTAGGCAAGTTGCTATGTTGTTAAAATCCATGATCAAAACACTGTCAAATAGTGATTGGTACAAAAGACTACTTCCAAGACACACTGTACATGTGCACACACTGTACCTCTTGTGCATGGGGGGCGCATGAAATGGCACTCAAAGTGCTTGACTTGAACAGCCCCCCCCCACAGCTCCCCCCCTGCCACAGCTTTCCCACATAGCTCCCCTCAGTTCCCTCCCCCCCCCAGTTCCCCACACAGCCCCTACCCCTACCCCACAGCTCCCACCCAGTTTCTGTCAAATAGTGATTGGTACAAATGACTAGTACATCACAAGCCACACTGTACATGTGCACACACTGTACCTCTTGTGGGGGGCGGATGTAACGACACTCAAGGTGTTTCACTTGACTGAGCCACAAGAACAACCTCGGCAACACATCCACTGGAACACCCCCCAGAGTAACATGTTGAACACTTCCGTGAATGTCTGCAGGCACTGGGTAGGGAAAAAGGAGTTGAACATGTAAACACAATACATACTTAACTTCACATAGACGTCCTCACTATTGCTTGTTACACACTATACACTACATCCAACTGAGTCACACAACATGCGACTGACATACACCAACCTATATCCACGGGGCAGTCCCAATTGTCTGGGAGAAAGCTGAGGTACACTTTTGACAAAGATTTATTTAGTCCAATGCCAAATAGAACACTGCGGCAGAACTCCTTGGGTAGAGTCACATCTTTACCACCACTGAGTGTCAACGTTTCAAGTGTCTTGCTTTCTCCAAGTGCCTTTTCCATCTCCTTCAGGACCTCATGGTCCATTGCCTGTAGAATAACACAACAAACACAGTCCGTCATGCAATGGGATGGGGAGAAACACCAATTGCCACTGTCACACACTACACACTGCAAGTGGGTGTCACCCTCACAGCTACTGCATGAGGCACTAGCTGTCAAACAGGTACAACACACCTGAAAACATGCAGTTAGTGCATACACACATGCACACATCATCCTAGCATACAAATAGACCATCAAAGCATACAGTATGTATGACACTACACTGCTGGATATAGATGAGGAGCACAAAGAGACAAAATGACATTGCTAAATTAAAGTTAAGGTAAGGAAGTAACGACACATTACATGGAGTTACAGTACATTACACTGTAGCATAAACTGTTGAATGGAATTGATGACGAGATTAGAAGTGGTTGTGCAATCATGATGGCTGTCATGCCGTGACTGTCATTGTGATGTGCATGGTCCAATACTCAATGTGCCACCACACATGTGCAGTTGGGTTGGAGGTTACAATGAAAACAGAAACAAAACAATCTCAGAATGTCCACCTTACCATTGTGCCTCACAGTGATGCCTACCTCACATCCTTGCATCACTTGACACTCAAACACATGTCATACTCATAGTATACATCAGCATAGAGAGTCTCGAGAGGCTTACAATTAAGGGTACAGGGTACACTCGAGAGAGATGAAATGCCAGCCAAAAGATAGATAGCCAGAGGGCTACTGAATTTGCTATGAACTACTCAAGCTGTCGTCTTTACATAGCAGCCAAAAATGCCGTGAAAGTGCACGCCTTCGTCCTTGATGCAAATATGCGTCATTGGCACTTACGCGCATGCAATTATTCGACGCATATATGCGTCATTGGTAATTAAAGGGTTAAGACAACACGGCCGGGTCACCATGAAGTATACAAAGAAGGTTCAAATGGTTGCTTAGGCACATATTGGTGTGGGTGATGACTTACAGGTGAGAATAGATGGTCTCTAGGAAGCATAATGTGGGTGTGGTGAAATAGGTTCTTACTGAATCAAGCGATGCAAGACATGAATCATCATTACGTCTCACACTGATGCTTACCTCACATCTTTGTGTCCACACACACTCCACCATTCGTACATGTTGGAGGCACAGCAGCTTCACTGCTACATTGAGGGGAGGGTACGCCAAGTGCACCTTGCCAAAGTTACCTTTCAAGGCACCATCTGTGAATGGTAAACATAACAACATGTCATGCACTCAGTGAACTCTAAACATGGCAGACACATTCTGCAGCTCATAATGACATTCATTACCATCACACCACACCACAACAGTGGCTAGTGGTACACAGTGGCAGAGCTACTCATGCAGAGTCACTCCACACAAACACTGCACCAAGTGGTCACTGCTAGTACAGATGAGGATGCTCAGCCAGTGTCACTGATGTACACCCACTCTCACCACATGCATGAACCTTCCACTGACAGACCCTTACTTGACCCCAGACCTTGTTGGCCATCCAATTGAATGTGCACATGCTATATGCATCAGAGTCTGTGTGCCCTCCACTCTCACCACAGTTTCTGATCCTGTCAAAGAGGTCCTCAACCTGTCTCCAGGTTTCAAGACTTCCTGCATAGTCAATGCCAATACATGTGAATGACACTATGGGAATAGCATGCGGCCATGCTTTGTTGCTAAGCAACACCACATCATGCAACGATGGATTAGTAAATTCACAGATATACACTTCTAAACTTGTGCAGTGAAAAGTGGAACAGAATGGCTACAAAATAACATATCCTGAACAGAAGTACTACACATACTACACATACTACACACAAGTGTAGGTAACACTATAATAAATATAGCGTAATTACTGTAGTATCATGCATGCTAAGCACACTGAAGAGAGGGGAGCGGTCCTTCCACACAGTAATGCATGAATGCACGGGTAATGAGATAAGAACTATTAACCATCTACGGTACATGTCACAAGTTATACTTACGGAAATCCGACGAATTCCGCGGAAATCCGTCGCGGCTTTCCGTGAAAACCTGCGCAGAAATTCGCGGAACGTATTTGGCTTCTCTGCGGATCGTCTGTAGTGAGTCCGCGGATTGCATATTATTCACAAACATCGCGGTGACCACAACTATTCTGACACCTGCCCGTATCCTGGGTAACAACCACCCACGGGTGGTGGGATTGCGTAATTCACTGGCTACGCTGGCTACGTGAAGCTAATCCATCTCCTTCGAACGTTCTGCGCAAACCTTCAGCGGAACGTTCCGCGGGTGCCCTACGGAGGTTCCGCAAATATTCAGCGATGATTCCGCGGATAACCAGCGATAATTCCACGGATAACCAGCGATGATTCCCCGGAAGGCTCACGGACATCCGCACTTCGCCGCTCGGAGATCCGCAGAAAACCTACGCGGCAAATCCGCAAAATTCCGTAAGTAACTTGTGACATGTACCGTATTCCAGTATAAATGGAATACAACAAGTAAAAGACAGCAGACCAGCAGAGGAGCATCAACCACCTTGTGGTGTGACTTGCATGTATACAAGGGTATACTTCATGCACGACCTGCAGTACTGCTTCATCTACACCAACTCACCATGACCACCAATGGTCAGCGTCTGCAGTTGCCGATGGCACAAGCAAGGCTCGAGCAAACGCTGGACCTCTACCACAACTCCACCTCCAGGCAACCATACTTCAAGACGCTGCAGTGAGCTGTGCTGCTCCAAGCAAAACCCAAAGGCAATAGAGTCATAAGCTGTTTTAGGCTCCACTACTACCTCTTCACCCATGACACTTGGCATCAGCCTACCAACCAAATCCCTGTCGTGTGTCTCAAAGAACGACTGCATCAGAAGCTCATCAAAGCCTTCGATACCCCTAACATTGCTGTTCTGAAGGAGGTCGTAGTGTGCCATCTTCGTGGTCCCACAGTAAAAGCGCCATGTCTGTGCCAGGTGGGGCTTCCCGAGATGCTCATCCCAGAATGCACACTGAGCTGCAACCTCCAGCCGAGCAATGTGGGCTGCAGTTAGGAACTCCTGAACCGTGAAGTGGATAAAGAAAAAACTCTCGGCGATGATGCAACGCAGTTTGTCCACAGGTCTTGCAGTGAGGAGGCCGCATCCCGTTTCACGGTTGGAATATTTGTCTTGGAGTCCCATGAGGTCTGATGCAGTGAAAATCAATTTTTGCTGCATGGTGCATTTGTTTGCTATTTTACACAATTTGAGGAAGTCATGATCTTTGACAGGGATCTTGAGAGTACTCTGTAGGCCTGGAAACATCGAAGACACTGTCTCACACACAAACTCATCATAGAGTTGTGTTAACGTAGGAGGGAGGTCCTTCCTTGACAAGAACACGCATGAGATAATGGAGAGCACAACAGGGATGGAACAGAGGCCCTTGATGTGGGGAAGAGCATCCAGCTTGGCAGAGAGCTTTGCAGACAGTTCTGACTTGCCTTCTCCTTCAAAGTACTGGTCTATGAAGTGTTGTATCTGTTCACTGGTGAAGCCAAGAACTTCAATGTTAACTAAGGGCACCTTTGCAGACTTGAAGCGATGGTGAATTTCACTCATCACTATAGAGCGGGAGGTGAGGATGATGTGGCTCTTTCGGAGTGGTGACCTAAGGGGGCGGGGACTCAGCAAGTTAACAAAGAAGGGGCTGTGGCGAAGATCATGAGAGAGTTCGTCGTAGCCATCCAGAATCAGTAGCGTATCAGCACCACAAGTCGCTTTCATTCTCTCAACAACTCTCTCCATCTCACCAACCAACTCAAACAGGCCCATCAGCTGTTTCAGCTCAAAGGAAGACGGGTCCTGTACCAGTGGGACGAGGTCACGAAGCTCCACCTTCACCACCAACTTGTAGCCGTGGGATGCCATGTCCCTGGACACTTCTTTACACAGTTTTTTGGTCAAGGTAGTCTTGCCTGTGCCAGGAGCACCACTGATAACCACCAGTCTGTGCTTCTTCACAAGTGACATAATGGAGCCATACTCCACCTTACCCTGCAACTCTGTGAAAGTCCTGTCAATTCCCTCTGTCATTGAGCGAACAAACTTCAGTTGGTCATCTTCAGATTTCGGTATGAAACGTGATAAAGCCAAGTTAATGAATTCCATTTCCTGTTCCAGCTTGTGAGGGGCAAAAACGACAGTTATTTTCTGGTACTCGTCTCGGAGAGCATCAGAAAAGTGTTGGAACTAGGCGACATTAGAGAGAATGAGGAGAACATCCATTTTAATCACAGCACTGTACATGAGCACTTCATGCGGTGCCACAAATACATACCATATTCACATCAAAATTGTCATTTCAATTTCTGTCAGGAAAAGTATCAATTCAAGTGCAATCACATCATGAAGAATTGTCTGTTTTTCTAATTTCCAGACCATCTGACTCTATGTTCATCACAATCACAAGTACATTTTGGGTCACATCTCCGTTAAAGAGGTAAAGATATAGAAACACCTCTATGAGTTTGCTAATGTGACCTGCATGTGACCTCGTGAACAACTCGCAGCTACTTTTGAGTGACGTCATGCACAGTCTGCATTTGGGGTAATGTTTGTTCAATTGTACCCTACAACGTTAACGTTTGATGAACACTAGCCATATTCACGTCAAACGTCTGCCATTTTTGTCTCTCTTTGTCCACCATATGTACGTACATGTCTGTAGCCAATCTCACATTGTAAACATCATTTGCTAACATCTTAGTGCTTTAGCAATGGACTTCAGTGATCATCCAGACTGAGATTGAGTTTTTCACGTGTATTTTGAAAGTGGCCATTATGGTGAGGGACTCGACTTATGCAGGCGTACTATTGATTCGCCTTCTTCCTAATCTTTCATCTGTAATACCAAATATTTATCACTTTTGATGCTTTCTTCATACCAGCTCAAACAGTCTCAAATGACCTCTTAACTTCACACAGGTGACAAATTTTGGAGCCAAATACAGTAATTCACTCTATTGGTAGCCATACAAAATGAAGAGAAATACATCTACCTACATACAGATTCACCACCCCATAAGTACGTATATATGTCCGCATGTGGGACATGTCCGTTCGAAGCCAGATTGTTTATTTTGGGACTGACCTCTGTGGTTTGTCACATTCTTTCGTGTTTCCATGGAAACGCACATGACTGCGCGTGATGTACGCGTGACTCGACAACCAAATGGTGTCATAAAGAAGCACCCGACGCGAACATCCACACTATTCGAGCCGATAATCCTTCCCAGACAAAGCGAAACATTATCGCACTGCGTAAAGGAGGGTAGCGCCGATGTTTCCCGGAGCACGTGGCGGCCATTTTGTTCGAAACATGGCCATGTCACGAGAACATCATGTGATCTGCTCCCCGCGAAGAGCTAAATGGAGGTGCACTTACAAAAGCGCTGTGTGGTAATTTTTGAGAGGGTTTCCAGGCAAGTTGAGCACTTGAATAGTTTGGCAAAGGATGTATCTAGCCTTTCCATGTGTCATAATAGTATGCAGTATTCCTATCAAGAGTTATTCGTCCCCGAATTTGCATTACCAATCAGCATTAGCAGTTTTCTTGCTGTAACTTCTCAGCGGAGTTCTGTAACAACTTATGACACATGGAAAAGTTAGGTACTCTGATTTCGCAGTGATTGATGCCATTCTTGTCCGTCTCAACCATTCCGAAAATTACCACACGAGCATTTACTACTATTTTACTTGCTTAATTTGCGCCGACATTTCTCGACAGAGCGAACTATTATTACCACAAATCATATGTCGGGTTACAGAGGGTTTCTTTCTCTTCTGTTTGGTACTAGTCTTGCTTTGATTCGACGAAGCTTGCAGGAGAAACAAGCAAAAATACGAAGGTAAAATCAGCGCGCGCGGAAGCCATATTGCTACAATTGGACATGTCCCACATGCGTCCTTGTGCTTTATCAACAACTCAACCCTCACACTTCGAGCAATAAATTGCGTAATGCGATCCTAATCAACTTTAAGTAACACGTGCAGTCCACACATTGTAAAGCACACAAATCTGTGCTTTACCCGTTACAGTGTTTAGCAAAATGGTTGTTGCGAACGACATTTGATGACTCAACTTTACACTTTGAACCCATTTTGGTGGGCAAGCTATAGCTCAAGTACAGTCAAAGTTCAAAGGTGAGTGAATTGAATGCCGTTTGTGACAAACATTTTGCTACAATCCTGTATAAGAGACTGGCTCAATCTGCCTTCTTTGCATAAAAACACCTCCACACAACCCCGCCACACACATGCACACACACACAACACGAGCAGCAGCAGCCAACCTCCTTCTCTCCCTCACTCCCTGACACTTCACTATGTCCACCTCCTGATCCTCCTCCTCCTGCAAGTGCAATGGTTGAGAGAGTCAAGGACTACTCAACAATTAAGTTATCATAAGAATGCGACCAAAAAGTAACATAATATTATAAAGGGAGACACCCAAACCTGCTAGACCCTCCATGTCGTGAGCAACGAAAGGACTAGATTAGACACACACACACACACACACATGTACACACCATGCACACACACCTGACTCCAGCCTCCGCTGCATCTTTGCCCAAAGCAGACATCCGTGGGTTGCCTTGTACAGAAGTGATTATGCCACAGGCTGTCATCAATGATTCATCGGTGCATGTTCTTAGCAAGTAGTCATGAAGTATTGAGTTACGATGTCTTTGGCCGTGAGCATTTTGTATGCTTTCTAAAGCACCATCTGGAATAATGCCATTATGAAACAGGTCCAGGGCAACAGAACTAGCATCCATTTCTAATATGAATCGGTCACGATACTCATTGAGAATTTCCTCAGCTGTGTCGATGAAAAGAGATCACAGCAACATTTAATAATACAATGCAATTTGTATTCATAACACTATGTTGTGTTCATTAGCTAACCAATAGTTCAGATAACATCAACAGTTAATGACATCCTAGTAGAATATACGCATGCACACACACAACACACACACCAGGCTGTGCCCACTAGCTTTGGTCAGTGCATTATTACGCATGTATTTACAGTACCACTACCCATCAAATACCACTACAACCAAACATGCAACAAAGACAACACATGTACGTTCCTAGCACAACCAGCAGCTGTGCTGACATGAACCTGCCCTTCGCCTACCTTGGAGAGGACCTGGATTTCTCTCTACGTCACCGGCGAGGAGCAGCAGTCCACGCAGAAAGACGTAGGGTTTAACCACAGCTTCAGACAACCACATGCCAATACAGGCAGCACGTCTTAGAAATGCATGGCAGAAAGTGGAGGGTCGGCACTGGGGGAGAGCAGGGAAAGTCCCATTACAGAAAATGGACATAATCATTATGAGTACAATGACATGTGTCACTGACAGCTGCAGGGGTAAGCCCATTCGAGACACTGGCACATGGTAGAGAGAAAGTCAAAAAGGCATCCATCAGGGAGCATCCATTGAGATGGAGCTCACTCACCCTAATGCACTTCACAAAGGACTTCTGGACAGTGAATGACGTCACTAAACGCCCATGGATTTTTTGGCCACATCTCACTTCTCTCCCTAGTCTCAGAGAGGGAAGCCTTACAAGTTGTCGACAAATCCGCTTCGACAATGCTTGGTGCTTGAACCTGTGTAAAGTGAAATGTATCAGCAATCATACATAATACTATTCAAAACCACTTTGCACACAGGCTTCCAATGCAAACGCAGAGAGTTGATTGAGACATCATAGACCTGTGAGAACCCACCTCTTCAGAACTGCCATACACAAATAGTGAGTGGAGAGGGCACAAAGATATACACACAGGAATACCCGTGTCTTGCGACAACGAGAGATGCCTCTTTTACCTACATGCATTAGACAAGAAAGGTGGCATCACGGCACGCAAGGTAGGAATGGTGATTGTTTATAGCATGCACCGCACCTGACAGTGAAGATGCTTTTCTAAGCTTCCGCCATGACTCTCTATCCATTGTCCACAGAGGTGGTCCAAATTCATAAAGAATTAGCGAGATGTGCACAAACATGTTACAAGTAGCCAATGTTGTGTGCCAAAGGATGAAGTCAATCGGAAAGGTGATCCCATGAAACATGGTCTTAAAGGCTGTGCTGTAGCTTGCCACAGGAAGAGGAAGCTGGCATTGTCCACTTGTCCCTTCTGGACCCACAGGACCCTGTACAGCAAAGAGGGCAGCACACCTCCTGACAGTTGGGAAGGTAGACATGTGCCTGGTCTGATGATGTGTGCATGGCTACAGCAGTAACTTGTGCAGGGCTGAGGAGGCTGACACGAGGAAGCTGGGCTCAACATGTAGCAGTGTAGGGAGGGAGGGATTGGTGCTGTGAGAGTGTGTGCTAGGCTAAGCCATACATGTGGAGCATGTCCACTCTTGTTTACATAAGGAGACCTTTGTGGTTTCAGCACATTCTTTATGTGCACATATATGGCTGCCTGTGATGCATTATGTGATATAAATTCTATATGGTAATGCAGTGCTCTTCACACAATATGCACTAGTCCGGGGGAAACACTGCTATTTACATCAAGACATCGCCAAATGGATTCAAAGAGCCTATGCTGTCATTTTCAGAGGTCAAGGCTTCTTCGTAGAATGACGTCTCACCCAGTCAACGCTAACTCGCGATTTACAAGACCACAATGTGAGGACAGGGAGTACAGTCATGGTCTCAAAGAAAACAAATTTAAGCTGTAATCTGGATACAGTACGCAATGTTTGGTCAAAGTTTCTGTTCAAGCCAAACTAGAAAGGTGGTAGTGTATGGAAGTGGCACTATCTGCTATAATATGGTGTACAATCTTGTTAACGTCTGCATGTTCAAACTTGTGTTGTGTACACTTGGAGCTGTTTCTTGTACAGTGTGTGGAAATTTGTACTCAATTGTTTCGAAGTGCAAAGGAAACATCTCGAAATCCACAAACTAAGAACCCCGTACATGGAAACGACATATAACCGTATATGATTGCAACTAAAACAAACAGCCGAGTGTAAGTATATGACGAGATTGAGCCAATACAGTAGTCAGTGACCCTTACTGTCTGATTCTGCAGAGTGTCCTGCAGTGGGACCTCAATGAGGCAGGTGTTGAGGTGACCATCAGACGTTTTGACAGCTACTTGTGGGCAGTCCACGCCACAGTCTCCTGGGCCATGCCACGCCCACTTTCCAAAGAGAGAGATGAGACAGTCATCGATCACCTCAGTGAGAGGATACTCATCAGGGAATTGATCACTAGCCAAAGAAAGGCTGGACTGGTTGGGATCTAAGGATGGGAAGAAATTGAGGTCTCTCAACAGCAGCATGTCGCTGTACATGGAGTCTGGCATGTGGCCTGGCAGAGATGACTATATGGTTGATATGGGCACACTCCACAGCAATGGTGGTGAACAGGTGCTCAGAAGTTACAGCACTGAGGAACCACAATGTTAGTGGGTGCACAGTGCGACACACGCTACACAGAACACAGACGACCATCAAACCACCGACCTGTCGCCAGGGTCTTCACTGCTTCTGCTGTGTGCCCAATGAGCTGTACGCAGCTCCTCACAGCCAACAGCAGGAGGAGAGAGTGGACGTACACACGCAGCACTGTCTGTGCAAGCCGTCGGACGCGTGATGAAGCTCTCCTCAGTCTGGCAGTGTTGAAGATGACCGGCAAGTGGTTTGGGAGGCGAACACGAGTAGGAGCTCTGTGGTGCTTGGAGGAGCGTGTCATGTTCTACAGAGGGACGGGAGGAGGGGACTGTTGGAATGATCAACAAAGTTGTAGTGACTCGCGGTGACACCAGTCTCCCAGTCCACTCTGCGAGGTGGACAAGAGTCGCCCCGCAGACCTTCCCCGGTCAGGGGGTCAGCAGAAGCCGTGAAACTCACTCCAGGGTGAGCGGGAGTTGGGTATATACGAGACAGCAAGAATAGACTCAACTACGGGCTATGATTGGCGGGAAAAGACCCTGAAGTATCACAAATGCAATTGTTCGAACGATGGGAGGAGAGGGTGTTTATAGAGAAACTTCTTATATTCGCTGGGTGAAGTCTTCCTTAATTGCTCTAGCTATGTAGGTACTGCCTTCAAATGAGCAATAAAGTTTTTCGCTGATTATGAGCTGGATTTGTGCCCCTTCATTAAACGGAAATTGGCCACCAGTACACCAGCGGCAAATAGCGATTATTTAAATTAGTAAAGAATCACTCACGAAAGTTCACCTCGGCTCCCGAGCGAAGAGGTGAGATGGACAGCCGAGACACGCTGCGGTCTGAAGAGCTACTGTGAGCGGTACTATATATATGACCGTCGCGGCACAAAATGGCGGTTTATAGCAATGCAGCGTGCACGCGTATACAGCGCGCGGCGCCACATTGCATTGTATTTGGGTTAAAATGGAGGAAAGTGGGTCCAACGTATATAGCCTGTTGATTCCCCAGTCGCGAATGCTCCCAGTGCCGGCCATCATTAGCCACTGTGAAGACCCAGAAAATGACATAGATTGTGAAGGAAAGAGTGACATTAATTAATTAGCTAGCCGCATGTGCTTTATTGCATGTCTTTACCCATGGACTAGATGGAGCTTGTGTTGTGTTGATGAGAAAGTGGCAAACCCGTGTGCAGTTGTTCAGTACAATAGTGTGCCGTATGGCTCAGTTGGCCTGGTCGGGTGTAGCTAGTTAGGTCTGGGCCTAGAGACACTGGCATGCGCTGGAACCACTGACAACAGCACTGCTGACACAAGACAGGACCTGAACAAATTTGGTGTAAGGAGGAATGCAAACAGTTATTGTGTGGGGGATCCTCCACTTTGTAACCTACACCCCCACACGTCATACCTACAAATAGCTACCAAGGTCACAGCACAGGAAACATTGCAAACGGTGGCAAGCGCACACACACACAGATACACAATCCCCGGCCTTGTTCACTCCAGCCTGATGACGTTGCCAACATGGAAGAATGCACCGTTAGAACCTGTTGACAAAGTTTCACTATAGGGCAGACAGTGAGAGGCCTAGCCCAGCAAGAGTGCTTAGAGGTGCACCACATGGGACTCTGTGTGGAGGGAGAGGAGAGGAGGGGGTGAAGTGCTAAGGCACAGTCACTCACTTGCACACATTTGGTCTGACAATTGAGCATGTCTGTCATGTTCCGCACTACAAGTACAGCTTCGTTCCTCATATACAGTGGAGTGAGCCATGAATATTATTACACAGTTAATACTGCATGGTTTAGTATTGGTTGGTATGATTAGGGTTTAATTGTGTATGTGAGAAATATGAGGCACGGGTGCTAATTTAATACATGCACATATGCACACGTACACACAACTTTGAGGTGACACTGACGTGAACACAAGTAGTGCATGTGTAGGGGTGGGGAGAGGGTGGGGGAGAGGGAGGGGGAGGGGGAGGGGAAGGATGCAGTGATGGCTACCACATACGTATACACACATGCACACATCTTGGAGGGAACATAAGGTGTGTGTGCATGCATACACACATGCACACACACCGACTGGAGGGGACACTGATGTGGACACAAGTAGTGCATGTGCACACACACTACACGTGTGAGCAGTGCAGACAACAGAAACAACAAACACAAGCAAGTAGTGAGGTCATACAAATGCATGTCCCAGTGCAGATCAGCCGACACCTCAGGGTGCACCAGTGGCCCACACAAGCCCCACTGTTGGTCACATGACTGTCATGTGACCACGTACTGATGCACCTCATCTCCCTGATCTGGCTGCAAATGTGCTGCCCAAAGGCCTCAGAGTGGTCCATGGCTTGCAGTTGTTGCATGTGGTTCTCTCCACCACAGCACATGAACTTGCACTCCTCCATCTGGTCCATGGGATGGAGGGGAGGATAAGTGGCAACACACTTATAACACGGCTGGTGGTCTCCCATTGACCCACCCCCTACACTAGCCCCGCCCACTAACTCACTCCTACCAC
>OX465041.1:758338-800838 GCA_949841015.1 Aplysina aerophoba
GAAACAGGAGTAGAGTTGAACATGTAAACACAATACCTGCGTATACATACTTAACTTCACATAGACGTCCTCACTATTGCTTGTTACACACTATACACTACATCCAACTGAGTCACACAATATGTGACTGACATACACCAACCTACCATCAATGGGACAGTCCCAGTTGATGGGTGCAAAGTTGAGGTCCACTTTTGACAAAGATTTACTTCGTCCAATGCCAAATAGAACACTGCGGCAGAACTCCTTGAGTTGAGTCACATCATTACCACCACTGAGTGTCAACGTTTCAAGTGTCTTGTTTTCTTCAAGTGCCTTTTCCATCTCCTTCAGAACCTCATGGTCCATTGCCTGTAGAACAACACATCAACACAGTTCGTCATGCAATGGGATGGGGAGAAACGCCAATTGCCACTGTCACACATACACACTGAAAGTGGGTGTCGCCCTCACAGCTACTGCATGAGGCACTAGCTGTCAAACAGGTACAACACACCTGTAAACATGCAGTTAGTGCATACACACACATGCACACATCATCCTAGCATACAAATAGACCATCAAAGCATACAGTACGTATGACACTACACTGCTGGATATAGATGAGGAGTACAAAGAGACAATGACATTGCTAAATTAAAGTTAAGGTAAGGAAGTAACGACACATTACATGGAGTTACAGTACATTACACTGTAGCATGAACTGTTGAATGGAATTGATGACGAGATTAGAAGTGGTTGTGCAATCATGATGGCTGTCATGCCGTGCTGTCATTGTGATGTGCATGGTCCAATACTCAATGTGCCACCACACGTGCAGTTGGGTTGGAGGATACATTGAAAACAGAAACAAAACAATCTCAGAATGTCCACCTTATACCATTGTGCCTCACAGTGATGCCTACCTCACATCCTTGCATCACTTGACACTCAATCACATGTCATACTCATAGTATATCAGCATAGAGAGTCTCGAGAGGCTTACAATTAAGGGTACAGGGTACACTCGAGAGAGATGAAATGCCAGCCAAAAGATAGATAGCCAGAGGGCTGCTGAATTTGCTATGAACTACTCAAGCTGTCGTCTTTACATAGCAGCCAAAAATGCCATGAAAGTGCACGCCTTCGTCCTTGACGCAAATATGCGTCATTGGCACTTACGCACATGCAATTATTCGATGCATATATGCATCATTGGTAATTAAAGGGTTAAGACAACACGGCCAGTCACCATGAAATATACAAAGAAGGTTCAAATTGTTGTTTTGGCACATATTGGTGTGGGTGATGTCTTACAGATGAGGATAGATGGTCTCTAGGAAGCATAATGTGGGTGTGGCGAAATAGGCTCTTACTGAATCAAGAGATGCAAGACATGAATCATCACTACGTCTCACACTGATGCATACCTCACAGCCTTGTATCTCCTCACAAGCCACCTCTCGTACATGTTGGAGGCACAGCAGCTTCACTACTACACTGAGGGGAGGGTACCACAAGTGCACCTTGCCAAAGTGACCTTTCAAGGTACCATCTGTGAAAGGTAAACATAACAACATGTCATGCACTCAGTGGACTCTAAACATGGCAGACACATTCTGCAGCTCATAATGACATTCATTACCCATCACCCCACACCACAACAGTGGCTAGTGGTACACAGTGGCAGAGCTACTCATGCAGAGTCACTCCACACAAACACTGCACCAAGTGGTCACTGCTATATAGTACAGATGAGGATGCTCAGCCAGTGCCACTGATGTGCACCCACTCTCACCACATGCATGAACCTTACACTGACAGACCCTAACTTGACCCCAGATCATGTTGGCTATCCAATTGAATGTGTACATGCTATATGCATCAGAGTCTGTGTGCCCTCCACTCTCACCACAGTTTCTGATCCTGTCAAAGAGATCCTCAACCTGTCTCCAGTCTTCAGGACTTCCTGCATAGTCAATGCCAACACATGTGAATGACACTATGGGAGTAGCAAGCTGCCATGCTTTGTTGCTAAGCAACACCAAATCATGCAACGATGGATTAGTAAATTCACAGATATACACTTCTAAACTTGTGCAGTGAAAAGTGGAACAGAAAGGCTATATACAAAATAACATATCCTGAACAGAAGTACTACACATACTACACATACTACACACCAGTGTAGGTAACACTATAATAAATATAGCGTAATTACTGTAGTATCATGCATGCTAAGCACACTGAAGAGAGGGGAGCAGTCCTTCCACACAGTAATGCATGAATGCACGGGTAATGAGATAAGAACTATTAACCATCTATTCCAGTATAAATGGAATACAACAAGTAAAAGACAGCAGACCAGCAGAGGAGCATCAACCACCTTGTGGTGTGACTTGCATGGATACAAGGGTATACTTCATGCACGACCTGCAGTACTGCTTCATCTACACCAACTCACCACGACCGTGAATCTTCAGCATCTGCAGTTGCCGATGGCACAAACAAGGGTCTACCAAACGCTGGACCTCTGACACAACTCCACCTCTAGGCAACTCTACTTCAAGATGCTGCAGTGAGCTGTGCTGCCTCAAGCAAAACCCAAAGGCAATAGAGTCGTAAGCTGTTTTAGGCTCCACTTTTATGTTTTCTCCCATGACACTTGGCATCAGCCTACCAACCAATCCACCATCCCTGTCTTGTGTCTCAAAGAACGACTGCATCAGAATCTCTTTAAAGCCTTTGATACCCCTAACCTTGCTCTTCTGAAGGAAGTCGTAGTGTGCCATCTTCGTGATCCCACAGTAAAAGCGCCATGTCTGTGCCAGGTGGGGCTGCCCGAGATGCTCATCCCAGAATGCACACTGAGCTGCAACCTCCAGCCGAGCAATGTGGGCTGCAGTTAGGAACTCCTGAACCGTGAAGTGGATAAAGAAAAAGCTCTCGACGATGATGCAACGAAGTTTGTCCACAGGTCTTGCAGTGAGGAGGCCGCATCCCGTTTCACGGTTGGAATATTTGTCTTGGAGTCCCATGAGGTCTGATGCAGTGAAAATCAACTTTTGCTGCATGGTGCATTCGTACGCTATTTCACACAGTTTGAGGAAGTCATGATCTTGGACAGGGAGCTCGAGAGTACTCTGTAGGCCTGGAAACATCGAAGACAGTGTCTCACTCACAAACTCGTCATAGAGTTGTGTTAACGTAGGAGGGAGGTCATTCCTTGACAAGAACACGCGTGAGATAATGGAGAGCACAACGGGGATGGAACAGAGGCCCTTGATGTGGGGAAGAGCATCCAGCTTGGCAGAGAGCTTTGCAGACAGTTCTGACTTGCCTTCTCCTTCAAAGTACTGGTCTATGAAGTGTTGTATCTGTTTACTGGTGAAGCCAAGAACTTCAATGTTAAGTAAGGGCACCTGGGCAGACTTGAAGTGATGGTGAATCTCACTCATCACTATAGAGCGGGAGGTGAGGATGATGTGGCTCTTTCGGAGTGGTGACTTAAAGGGGTCGGGACTCAGCAAGTTAAGAAAGAAGGGGCTGTGGCGAAGATCATGAGGGAGTTCGTCGTAGCCATCCAGAATCAGTAGCGTATCAGCACCACAAGTCGCTTTCATTCTCCCAACAACTTTCTCCATCTCACCAACCGACTCAAACAGGCCCATCAGCTGTTTCAGGTCAAACGAAGATGGGTCCTTTCCCAGTGGGACAAGGTCGCGAAGCTCCACCTTCACCACCAACTTGTAGCCGTGGGATGCCATGCTCCTGGACACATCTTTACACAGTTTTTTGGTCAAGGTAGTCTTGCCTGTGCCAGGAGCACCACTGATAACCACCAGACAGTGCTTCTTCACCAGTGACATAATGGAGCCGTACTGCATCTTACCCTCCAACTCTGTGTATGCGCCGTCAACTCCTTCGGTCATTGCGCGAACGAACTTCAGGTGGTCATCTACAGATTTCGGTACAAAACGTGATAAAGCCAAGTTAATGAACTCCATTTCCTGATCCTGCTTGTGAGAGGCATAAACGACGGTTATTTTCTGGTACTCATCTCGGAGAGCATCAGAGAAGTGTTGGAACTAGACGACATTAGAGAGAATGAGGAGAACATCCATTTTAATCACAGCATGACGTGCCACACATCCATACCATAGTCACTTCAAAAATCATCAGTTCAATTTCTGTCAGGAAAAGTATCAATTCAAGAGCAATCCCATCGTGAAGAATTGTCTGTTTGCCTCATTTCCAGACCATCTGACTCTATGTTCATCACAATCAATCACAAGTGCATTTTGGGTCACGTCTCAGTTAAGGAGGTACAGATATAGAAACACCTCTGTCAGTTTGCTAATGTGACCTGCATGTGACCTCGTGAACCACTCGCAGTCATCTACAGGCTGCATTTTGTGGTACTATTTGTTTAATTATACGCGATAACATTTGATGAACACTAGCCATATTCACGTCAAACGTCTGCCATTTTTGTCTCTTTTTGTCCACCGTATGTACGTACATGTCTGTAGCCAATCTCACATTGTAAACATCATTTATTAACATCTTAATGCATTGGCAATGGACTTCAGTGATCATAAAACACATCCAGACTGAGATTGAGGTTCCCCAGTGTATTTTGAAAGTGGCCATTATGGCGAGGGACACGACTTATGCAAGCGTACTATTGATTCACCTTCATCCTAATCCTTCGTCTGTAACGCCAAATATTTATCACTTTTGATGGTCTCTTCACGTCAGCTCAAACGGTCTCAAATGACCTCTTAGCTTCACAAAGGTGACAAATTTTTGGAAGCAAAACGATAATTCACTCTATTGGTAGCCATACAAAATGAAGAGAAGCACATCTACGTACATACAAATTCACCACCCCATAAGTATGTCCTTGTGCTTTATCACCAACTCAACCCTCACACTTCCATCACTAAATTGCATAATGCACTCCTAACCAACTTTTAAGTAACACGTGCAGTCCACACATTGTAAAGGACACAAATCTGTGCTTTGACCGTTACAGTGTTTAGCAAAATGGCTATGCGAATGACATGACTTGACTCAACTTTACACTTTGAACTCACTTTTGGCGGACAAGCTATAGCTAAAGTATGGTCAAAGTTCAAAGGTGAGTTGTAATCGAATGACGTTCACGACAACCATTTTGCTACAATCCTGTATAACAGACTGGTTTAATCTGCCTTCTTTGCATAAAAACACCTACACACAACCCCAGCACACACATGCACCCACACAACACAAGCAGCAGCAGCCAACCTCCTTCTCTCCCTCACTCTCTGACCCTCTTCTAGGTCCTGCAACGGTTCAGAGAGACAAGTTATAATAACAATGTGACCACAAAGTAAACATAAAGTCGACAAGTATTTCGAGTTAAAAAACTCGTGGGGCTGCCGCCCCAACTCAAACTACTTGCTCTAGCTCTCAATTGCTGGTTAGGGGTAGTAGTGCACCAGGGCCAAGTCATGTCAGTTTATTAGTGCATGCAATCAAACATATATACAAGCACACAATACCAGCATTCACACATGCAGGTTTGCACGGATTGGCACACTGTGCACAATTAAAGCATGTTTGTTTGAAGGTTAACAAAGTTTAATAGCTTCACCAACAGAAAGTGCAAGCACACAGGAGAAAACACGGGTCATAGAAGCATAAATGTGCACAGAAGGCCATTCGTTCGAGTGCAACGCAGCGCGCCAGCTCTGAAGACGATTCCAGTGTGTGCCACGTATTCCTGCGCTAGAGACAGCTGGATAACCTTAGCGTAGACAATTCACGGGCTTCGCAAAGCTTGTCGTTGCGCCTGTCAATCATCCTCGGCAGTGTGGTGAAGACCACTAGTGTACAAGTCACAGCGAAGACGATGAAAACAATATTGTGCGCTCACCGAGTTCGGCGTCGCTCTTGTCCTTCGCCTAAGGCGGTAATTCGCACAAACTTGAGCTTTTACGCCGTAGAACACAATGCCGTAGACAAGAACATAACCAACGGCGACCTGGGCGACGTTTGAAGTCCTTTCCGTGCCGTCTCCCCTTCACGACGCTAAGAAAATGGCCGCCTATATAAATGTTTCTCCGCAATACTTCGCCTGTACTTGCAATATAAATTTCAGTGTAATAATACAACCGTAGCTTCACGTATTATATATATATATATATATCTTTCCGTAACATGAAGCCATACAACGAGCGCAAAATGAAAACAATATAGGGGCTGCCGCAAGCATTGTTTGTAACAATTGAACCACAGAACAGACCAAAACAAAAATAAGGTCAATTGGACGGACTGGTCATTTTACCTGCGATTACGTTGCGTGTAAAGCGATAATCGTCTTTTTTTTGCCACGCGTCTTCTCAATCATCTGCTATCCCTTCTCCTGTTATCCCTTCGATACTTAAGGCGCAGCTGAGCGCAGTTGAACAACAAAATAAGGACAGAACAGCACGCCACAGCGCCAGAGTACGTCTTTACTCAAACCTTAGTTGCACAATCATTTTTACCCATCGCCTGCAAATTTAAAAAAGTAGTGTGAACGTGATGAAACGCATTTAGAGGAATATTAATTACTAGCAAAGGCATCCTACCTAGAATGTGGACACAATTACTAGCAAGTAGTTCGAGTTTGGGGCGCCCCATTGGCGCCCCACGAGTTTTTTAACTCGAAACACTTGTTGTTCGTTTGTTCGTTCAGGAATACGACTTAGAAGTAGACTTCAGTTGCAACATAAATGGATATATGAAATACATTGTCCCTGAGGTCAGATTACAAGAATAACAAAGCACCTTCACATGCAGCATATGTACGTGTAGGCAGGAAGAAGTTTAGGGCATGCAAGAAAAAGCAGACTAATGAAAACTGGAGTAACTAGAAGGGACATCACAGATTGACAGTTTTGACGAATATAACCTTCTACATTGCTATATGCAAATAGCATAAGGCTCCACTCAAGGGGGACAAGAAAATGATTTTATATAGACTATTTCTGCTGGCAGTGTAATTCGACAAGTTTTAAAACGAATTAATTGACTATTAATTAAAAGATTTGTGATTTTTATGATGGCCATGTCTGACGAAAATAGTGAATAAACACATCACCATCAAACCTGCTCTTCTAGTTACAAAATTAGCCACATCTACCACCTTAAATTGAAAAGAGTTGGTTGCACCTGGTCCACCCCCTCCAGCCCATCCTTCCCCTGCCCCTGTGCACACCCCTGCCAGGAGGTCACATGAGCCAATGACAATGATAGGACAAGCTAGTACACTGAGTGCATGTACACATGTACACACTACAAGAAGGCTCAATGGTGCATGTTTGGAGGGAGCATTCCGAATGCGGAGGAGGCAGAGGTTGGGATGCTCTTCCCAGCAGTGCTGGAGGAGTGGGAGATATGGTGAGGCCAACCGCCTGGAAGCTACAGCTCTTGGACACATGCAGGGGTGCTAGGTGATTTGACTGTGTTACAGACAGTGCCACACACCTTGCTGTGACGGACCAGGTGAGTCAGTGGCTGCAGTGAATGGCTGAGTGGGTGGGGTGGGGTGGGGGCCACCATGGAGGGAGTGGGCGGGGCAGGAGGTGGGGGAGGAGCTGTCATCCCTGTGTGTCTCTGTCAAGGGAGAAGGAACAGGATGGGAATTCACAGTGCATACACCATATATACCACATACGTATGTACACACACCACATGTGCCTTTACAATTCTACGTCATATATATAAAGTGTATATACATACTTTGCATTTGATGATGCACTATCATGGAAGTGTACATAACCAAAATTACTGCTCTGAGAGTCATCATAATCAAATATCCACACGTTATCACAGGTCAGGGATCTGGAAACATGCACTGTCCCTGAAACACCATTACCAGAAGGACTGTTGGGGAAAAGCCATCGTGGGAATGAATGGAATATGAAAATAATTCATATCTCAGCACAGGGGTACATTATAGGTGAAACAAATACGCACACATGTGAATACTAATTGCATACTTTATACACATCATCCTTACAACACGGAAGAAAACGTTATGCTAATTTCGTGCTAGATCTATTACTGAACTTCACTTGCCAAAACTCTGAAATAATTGTCAAGCGTTTCGACAGCTATGCGGTTGTCTTCATCAGTGGCTGGTACAAAACCGAAAGTGACTCGCTAATATAGGCTACAATGGCGGTAAAGTTTAGCAGTGGGTGACAGCAGGTGAAGTGACAGGTGATGCATAAACTTAAGGGACTGTTGGTGGATCGGAAATCCTGCAGGGTACAGTGGGAAAGTCTAGCAGAAAAATAATGAGTTGTAAACTGGGGGCAGTGTACCATCATGTCTGTTCAAAGTGTGAGGGTGTGTGGCTGTGTGTGAACACGGAGACACCCAAACCTGCTAGACCCTCATGGTGGAAGTTAAATCCATTAAAATAACATATCCATGCAATGGAGGCTGTGCAGAAGAATAATGTCATTGTAATTATGTGTGTATGTAAAAATCATGCTTACTTAACAATGCACAAATAGTCTTACCTGTTCCCAGTTTCATCTTCATGTCTTCACCCACTTTTTTCATGTTTGGATTACTCTCTTCACCTCCCTTCTCTGCCAATGCAATGATGATGTCACAGGCTTTAATCAAGGCTTCCCTGGTGCACGTCCACTTCAGGCAGTCATGCAGAATATCATTTCTCTGCCTATAACCATTAGCCTTCGCTACATTCTCCTGACAGCTTTGAGGAACAATGCCGTTGTGCTTCAGTTCACCAACAACAGCCTTAGCATCCACATATTTAAGGAACTGCTCACGAAAGAAGTCTAGAATGTCTTCAGCTGGAAGGAAAAGGGGACACAGACACTCATCAAAATTTGCCTTTGCACACGAATGCCCTGGGTCATCTACAGCAAGGGTGCCTGTTTTGTAAATGCATATAGGCATTGAACATGTAGCTATGTTGGGGATTCTCAGTTCAAAGGACAATCTTTCATTGTCTTTCAACAAACTTCATGAATCACGGTCCTCAGGTGATTGCATATGCCGCAATATTACCACTAATAAATACTGTGTGAAACTAGGTCATATGTACTGTATGTACGTATGACCTAGAGCTGAGAATCCCTAATGTAGCTACATGTTCAATGCCTGCATGTTTGTACTTATCCCTCATTATGTTGGCATGAGCCATCCTTGGCCAAGTGCACATTGCTATGAAGTAGAATTGAGTTGCAACATAAATGAATAAACGTAGCTCTGTCTGATTCAAGTGAACAAGTGGTGTGATGATCACAAAGGGCATGCTGGGAGGGCAGAGGTCGTGGGACAGGTGTCAGAAGGAGGAGCTGCGAAAATTAGATCGAGAGCAGCTCCTCAAGAGATGCAGAGCGAAGGCTCCGGTAGTGGCAATGGTGCAGAATCCTGTGGGGTGGCTGAGGCTGTGGGGCTCAGTAATGAACTACAGAATTCAGCACACCAGGGGCCTGCAGATGCTAAGTAGGCTCATGTCCAACCATTGTGGCGTTCTTCTTTGTCAGTTGCATCCATAGCTGTATGAGAAGTGACCAACGCAGAGGACTGAGCATTTAGTGACATATGAAGTGTGTATTGTTTGTGTGCGCACGCCGGCTAGAGTGCAATCAACAGTTATAAGCGCTGCCTATTGTTTACAGTTGGCGCGAGCGGCGGCCATTTTGGTAATGAGGAATACGTATATAGAAAGTTACGGCAAGACGCACAATGGATATATATATATATAATACAGACACGCTCACTGTACTTCTCGTACATGTGGGGCTCGCTCAGGCTCGCCCCAATTACATAGACAGCTAGTAACACAACAGCTAACCTGAAGCTTCCCTCTCCTTTCCCTTTCTTGGACCTGGATTGCTCTCTATGTCTCCCGCTAGGAGCAACAGGAGACTGAGGAAGACACACGACCGAACAGTCACAGCCTTAGTGATGGAGTTGCTATGGTGTGCCACAGGACTTGGGAGCACAGGACAAGGACAGTGGGGTCTGACCTGTGGGGAAAACAGGGTGGACAACATTTGAGACACTGGCACATGGTAGAGAGGAAGTCAGAAGGGCATCCATCAGGGAGCATGCAGTGAGGTGGAGCTCACTCACCCTAATGCACTTCACAAAGGACTTCTGGACAGTGAATGATGTTACTAAACGCCCATGGATTATTTGGCCACACCTCACACCTCTCCCTAGTCCAAGAGAAGGAAACCTTACAAGTTGCCTACCAATCCGCTTAGACAATGCTTGGTGCTTGAACCTGTGTAAAGTGAAATGTATAAGCAATTACACATTATACTCTTCAAACCACTTTGCACACAGGCTTCCAATGCAAATGCAGAGAGTTGATTGAGACACCATACACCCATGAGAACCCACCTCTTCAGAACTGCCATACACAAACAGTGAGTGGAGAGGGCACAAAGATATACACACAGGAATACTCTTGTCTTCCGACAACGAGAGATGCCTCTTTTACCTACATGCATTAGACAAGAAAGGTGGCATCACGGCACGCAAGGTAGGAATGGTGATTGTTTATAGCATGCACCGCACCTGACAGTGAAGATGCTTTTCTAAGCTTCCGCCATGTCTCTCTATTCATTGTCCACAGAGGTGGTCCAAATTCATACAGAATTAGCGACATGTGTGCAAACATGTTTAAGGTAACTACTGTTGTGTGCCAAAGGATGAAGTCAATCGGAAAGATGATCCCATGAAAGATGGTCTTAATAAAGGCTGTGCTGTAGCTTGTCACAGGAAGAGGAAGCTGGCGATGTCCACTTGTCCCTTCTGGATGCACAGGACCCTGTACAGCAAACAGGGCAGCATACCTCCTGACAGTTGGGAAGGTAGACATGTGCCTGGTCTGATGATGTGTGCATGGCTACAGCAGTAACTTGTGCAGGGCTGAGGAGGCTGACACGAGGAAGCTGGGCTCAACATGTAGCAGTGTAGGGAGGGAGGGACTGGGGTTGGGAGTGTGTGCTAGGCTAAGCCATACATGTGGGGCATGTCCACTCTTGTTTACATAAGGAGACCTTTGTGGTTTCAGCACATTCTTCATGTGCACATATATGGCTGCCTCTGATGCATTATTATGTGATGAAAATTCTAGTATATAATGCAGTGCTCTTCACACAAGTATATTCGTCTGGGGGAAACACTGAAACGTTTCTTGATGAAACTTTTAATAGGGTTTGCTTAAGAACTTTGACTACATGGAAAAGGTAAGACACGGCATACACACTTGTGCCTCTAACTGCTTCTTCCGCTCCTTCCTCAGCCTTTTCCTCTAGACCCATTGACATCAATGTTTTGTGTTATTTCACATTGCTCAATATCGCTGTGATATTGCGATCTACCAGTGTAGGTAGCATTGACGCATTAGCCTCTAGAAAACTAGAAAGGTCGTAGTATGTAGAAGCGGTATACTATCTGCTATAATATGGTGTAATATCTTGCTAATGTCTGTTCAAATTTGTTTACATTTGCAGCTGTTTCCTGTACAGTGTGTGCAGATTTGTACTCAATTATTTCCGAGTGCAAAGGAAACATCTTCAAATCCACAAACTAGGAACCCCATACATGGAAGCAACATATAACCGTATGATTGCAACTATAACAAACAGCCGAGTGTAAGTATGTGTCAAGATTGAGCCAATACAGTAGTCAGTGACCCTTACTGTCTGATTCTGTAGAGTGTCCTGCAGTGGGACCTCAATGAGGCAGGTGTTGAGGTGACCATCAGACGTGTTGACAGCTACTTGTGGGCAGTCCACGTCACAGTCTCCTGGGCCATGCCACGCCCACTTTCCAAAGAAATAGCTGAGACAGTCATTGATCACCTCAGTGAGAGGGCAATCATCAGGGGATTGATCGCTAGCCAAAGAAAGGTTGGACTGGTTGGGAGCTAAGGATGGGAAGAAATTGAGGTCTCTCAACAGCAGCATGTCGCTGTACATGAAGTCTAGCATGTGGCCTGGCAGAGATGACTATATGGCTGACATGGGCACACTCCACAGCAATGGTGGTGAACAGGTGCTCAGCAGTTACATGCACTGAGGAACCACAATGTTAGTGGGTGCACAGTGCGACACAAGCCACACAGAACACAGGCCACCATCAAACCACCAACCTGTCGTCAGGGTCTTCACTGCTTCTGCTGTGCGCCCAATGACCTGTACACAGCTCCTCACAGCCAACAGCAGGAGGGGAGAGTACACGTACACACGCAGCACTGTCCGTGCAAGTCGTCGGACGCGTGATGAAGCGCTCCTCAGTCTGGCAGTGTTGAAGATGACCGGCAAGTGGTTTGGGCGGCGAACACGAGTAGGAGCTCGGTAGTGCTTGGAGGATCGTGTCATGTTCTACAGAGGGACGGGAGGAGGGGACTGGTGGGACGAGACACTCTCTGAGGGGAAGGGCGCGGTCAATAGCGTAACAAAGTTGTAGTGACTCACCAGTCTCCCAGTCCACTCTGCGAGGTGGACAAGAGTCGTCTCGCAGACCTTCCCCGGTCAGCGGGAGTTGGGAATAGGACAGGAAGATCACAAGCTACGGTACAAGTTGGGTACGAGACAACAAGATCAGAGGACTCAACTACGGAATTGGCGGGAAAAGACACTACAGTATATCATACAGTTAGCAATTTATACAGCAAAGAGGCAGTTGTTATCACAAATGCGTTGTATTGGGGTCATCCTTTTTATACAATTTGTCACAAATAGAAAGCGCTTAATTACATGTACTAAATGATGTGCATGGCTCACTGACGAACTACCCAGTGCGCGTTCAGCTGCAGTCCACGTGTGCGGTGGAGGGAGGCCGTTTCTGACCTGTGGGAGCTACAGGACGCGCCGGTGAGGTCGTGGCGTGGAGCAGCAAGAGAAGCGGAGGTCGTTTAAGAAGGGACCACATCGAAGATGGCCTTTAGCTGAAGTTGGCCTTAGCCTTTAGCTGATTACATTCGAAGGACTGTCAGTGGACGGACGGAGTTGACCAGTGAATACCTGGTGAGGCGGGGCTCGCTGGTGAGCTGGGCAGTGTGGACGTGTCATAGTCGCGCATTGTCAGTGATGTGGTGTCGCAGCTAGCCCCTACTTCCTAGCTACAGCTGGTTAGCTGTGGGTAAACAGAGCCAGCTAACTAGCTAGCTAATTCCGTCACTGGGACCAGTCTCGACTCCCAACTGACTTTAGCACGGCACAGCTGTGACTGCTGGTAGACAGCCTTGTTAGTGTGTGCTCTAATGTTATATGTGGGAGCGCATGCTGCATTGCTAAATACCGCCATTTTCTGCGCTGACCTAGGGTAGTAGGTAGCTAGTTCGGCTCGCTGTAGCTCTTCGGACCGCATCGTGTCTCGGCTGTTCATCTCACCTGTTCGCCTGGGAGCCGAGGTGAGCTGTCGTGACTGATTCTTTACCGACTGAGCTAATTTAAATAATCGCCTCTCACTGTCTGCCCTATAGTGGAACTTTGTCAACAGGATCTAACGGTGCATTCTTCCATGTTGGCAACGTTATCAGGCTGGAGTGAACAAGGCCGGAGATTGTGTGTCTGTGTGTGTGCTGACCACAATTTGCGTTGTTTCCTGTGCTGTGACCTTGGTAGCTATTTGTAGGTATGACGTGTGGGGGTGTAGGTTACAAAGTGGAGGATCCACCAGACAATTAACTGTTTGCTTTCCTCCTTACACCCCTTTGTTCAGGTCCTGTCTTTGTGTCAGCAGTGCTGTTGTCAGTGGTTCCAGCGCATGCCAGTGTCTCTAGGCCTGGACCTAACTAGCTACACCCGACCAGGTTAACTGAGCCATACTATTGTACTGAACACCTGCACACGTGTTTTCCACTTTCTCATGAACACAACACAAGCTCCACCTAGTCCATGGGTAAAGACATGCAATAAAACACATGCAGCTAGCTAATTAATTAATGTGACTGTTTTCTTCACAATCTGTCATTTTCTGGGTCTTCACAGAGGCTAATGATGGCCGGCACTGGGAGCACTCGCGACTGGTGAATCAACAGGCTACGTTGGACCCATAGACGTTCCTCCATTTAACCCGAGCAATATGCCTAGCCTAGCAAGAGTGCTTAGAGGTGCACCACATGAACACTGTGTGGAGGGAGAGGAGAGGAGGGGGTAAAGTACTAAGGCACAGTCACTCATTTGCACACACTTCGTCTGGCACTTGAGCATGAGCATGAGAGGGAGGGGAAGGATGCAGTGGTAGCTACCACATACATACACACATGCACACACACCTTATTGGAGGGGACACTGATGTGGACACAAGTAGTGCATGTGCACACACACTACACGTGTGAGCAGTGCAGACAACAGAAACAACAAACACAAGCAAGTAGTGAGGCCATACAAATGCATGTCCCAGTGCAGATCAGCCGACACCTCAGGGTGTACCAGTGGCCCACACAAGCCCCACTGCTGGTCACATGACTGTCATGTGACCATGTAGTGATGCACCTCATCTCCCTGATCTGGCTGCAAATGTGTGGTCCAAAGGCCTCAGAGTGGTCCATGGCTTGCAGTTGTTGCATGTGGTTCTCCCAACCACAGCACATGAACTGGCCCTCCCCCATCTGGTCCATGGGATGGAGGGGAGGATAAGTGGCAACACACTTATAACACGGCTGGTAGTCTCCCATTGACCCACCCCCTACACTAGCCCCGCCCACTCACTCACTCCTACCACAGCATCCCAAGAGCACCTTGATGGCCACACAGCGTTCAGCTCACAACCCGCCCTTCCACTGACCTCAATCCAGGAGGGGCCGATTGCAGTTGCCTCCACAGACCCTGTATGCCCTCCTGTGGGTTGGCCTTGATCTGACTCAGACATCTCATGAGCCTCTGTCAGGTTTGACCACACCAGATGTGGTGAGAGTTGGGTTAGGAGGACCCTCCACAGCACACTGGACACTGCCACCTGGGATGGGAGGACACACCAAACACCTTCCACACCACCAGCTACAGATGAATGCTGAACGTCACATTGTGTGGTGAGTCTGAGCTGTCACCAATCACCAATCTTTGGGATCACGTAATGAGATGGAGTCGGCCATTTTACAAGTGGATTACTGTTAGCAATTTTATATAGTCAAAACTACAGTCATTATGCATGCCTTCTAGTACACTTAGTGGGACACTAAACAGTCTGTCATGTGAAGGTACAGCGTGCCTTACCAGTACTGAAGGCCGCGCCTGTGTCGGGTCATAGATATCTATGGTCAGGTCTACATCAAATCTGTACAGTGCTCGAGTCTACGGTCGAGTGCAGCGCAGCAGTGGACGTCACAGCTCTAGCTACCCGCGACCACCTGGTGAGTGATTCCCTCTGGGAGCTGGGCGGTGGGGAACGTGTGGCACTCGCGTTGAGTGTAGGGAGTGGGTCGAGGGGTCCGACACGCGCGAAATCTCGTACAACGTCACAGAAATCCAGCCTGAAATCCAGAAATCTCGAGAAATCCACGGGAAATCCTGAAATCCATTTGAAATCCACGAAATCCATTTGAAATCCACGAAATCCATTTGAAATCCACGAAATCCATTTGAAATCCACGAAATCCATTTGAAATCCAGAAATCCAACTGAAATCCAAACTGAAATCCAGAAATCGTGACTCGCTACTACACATGCGCCATTTTCTGCCGTTGGAGAAAATGGCGGTCTGCCGGGTCGAGTGGCTGCATGGTGCGCTAGCCCCTCTGCCCCCTTACCCAGCGGAATTTATAAGGTGTAGGAACCAGCGCGACATTGTGTCTGTTATTGACTAGCACCTCGACTAGTGCCAATGAATAGCGGTGCGATCTCGTGCGCAATCTCGTGTTCGGCCTCCGTCGCGACCGCGTGTTCCAGCCGAGTCCCAGCTGCAAGATCAGACAGTGTCTGCTCGGTCTGCTGCATTCTATTCATACGTTGACGAGTACTTTGACATACAGTTCGTACCAGCTGCAGCTTACATTTCAAGGTAAGATTTATTGCTACACGTGCAATATACCTAGCTATAGTTACATAGCTATAACGCATATACGTGATTCATGCAATTTTATCATTCATAAGACTACTAGTACAGTATAATAATAGTTACAGCTCTGTTGTACTGGTACATGTGCAATTTGCAAAAAATAGCTACAGTTAGCAATAGTGAATATAATTTGCATACAGTATATGCAATATACAGTAGCAATAAAAATGAATTCATTATTCACAATGCATGTATGCAGCATGGAGCCTGACAGTAAGGAGGAAGAAGCAGCATGTACGCAATTCACACTGGGCAGCACTTCAGGTAACTGGAAACACAGTATCGCTATATGACTCAGCATACAACACCATAAGCAAGGATGCTTTTGAAGTAATAGCTCAACTTGTCCGGTGTAAGGACACAGCTATTGCTATTAATGTCATGAATGTCGCCAAGCAGGCTGGCAGTAGTGACTGTGCATTGTTCGCACTAGCTAATGTGACTTGCCTGGCTTTGGGCATTGACCCACTGGCAGTGGTGTTCGGCCAGCAACAACTGAGGCCACACTTTGTTAGTACTCTTGAAACTGGACATGTCCCTGTCGTGAAGAAACGCAGACCAGCCACTAAAGTGAACAGGGTGGAGACCTGCTTAGTTTATTGTTATTGTAGGTTGCCTGATGACGGGACACAATGATATGCTGTGACATGTGCCAGGAATGGTTTCACTACAACTGCCTCAAGACCAAGCCATTAGACACCTCCACCTGGCTCTGCGACAATTGTGTGAAGTAGTTCAGAGTATCATGAAAATTGCTGTCTTGTGTACTATGCATGGATCACTTGTAGTAGCTTGATTTGCTAGTTTTCGAAGTATTTGACTGTACTGAAATGAGCTTAGCTAGTAGCCACGAAATTACATTTTATATTGTGATTAGCTATTGGCTATCATGTTACCTATGTAATCTGTGTAAAGCATGAGTTCCATTTATACTGCTAGTGTGTGGAGCAGCATGTGCAGCTATCCATGGTTGACCCCTAAAGTGGGCAATGTACTGCCACAAGCAGGCAAAGGTAGCTAGCTATATATTAAGAAACACCTAACTAGTGTAAACGATTACTACCTGAGTCAGTAACTAGCTAGCTATCTACCTTCACATTCACCCACATCCATCCACCAACACCGCAAACCACTTGTCTTAGCTCTCGTCTCAGCTCTGCCTCTGTGCCTGACAGACAGCATCTCGGACCTGCGGCTGTGGATGTCGATGGCTCGGTCGATGGTCGCCACATCACCCGAGGCGTACTGAAACCTGGCGGCTGCGAAGCGAGAGAAGAAATGGCAGAAGTCTGGGCTACGTATTTCCGGTGGGTAATAGGCAGTTTAAGGTGCAGCGTGCAAGCTATCACAGACGCTTTGCTGCTAAGATTGGCCTATAACTCAGCGTAGAATAGCTCAGACTGTAGAAATCCACGTGAAATCCGGTGAAATCCACTTGAAATCAAGAAATCCACGTGAAATCCAGAAATCCACTTGAAATCCAAGTGAAATCCAGAAATCCACGTGAAATCCAGAAATCCATATGAAATCCAAGTGAAATCCAGAAATCCACTTGAAATCCGGTGGATTTCGAAATCTCGTACGCTTGAGTGAACCGTGTCGGACCCCTCGGAGTGGGTCTATTCACAATAGACCCACAGTATTGTATAAAAGGCTGAGTCGAGGGGCGAATTGTATTTGGAGCTGCTCCCTCTGTCCGCGCTGCCGACATTACATGACGGCTGTCGTGCTGTCTTGTACCCGAGCCCCTCTCGTGAGCGCACACTGCAGTCTCAGTCCTGATGATGTGTTGGGTGTGTTGGGTTGGGTCCATGTGTGTTGGGTTGGGTCCAGCTGTCTCTGTGTACACTGGCTTCCATCTTTGCACCAGCTGCATGTGTGTCTGTGGCAGTGGAGCACTCAGTCACTTGTACATGTACCAAAGTGGAGTGAGGCGGAGTCGACTCTGCCTCGGTGTAGCCCAGTCTCAGCTGTGTAGCTTCCCTCCTAGTAGCTGTCATTCAGTGTTGGTGTGACCAGTGTGAGGAGTGCACGCATGCAGGACTGCACTGGCCCCCAGAGTGGGCCACTGTCCGCACACACCAGCAGTGCACTCTGCATTAAGGGGTGTGGTGCAGGTCAGGTGGGGTACCACTGACTGCTCACTGCTCTCTGCACTGCATGACAGAGTGGTCAGTAGGACCTCAAGTGGACGGCGAGGGAGGACACTCAGTGGTGTGTCGGTGGGACAGTGGAGTGGAAGTGTGTGTGTGTGTGTGTGTGTGTGTGTGTGTGTGTGTGTGTGTGTGTGTGTGTGTGTGTGTGTGTGTGTGTGTGTGTGTGTGTGTGTGTGTGTGTGCGTGTGTGCATGTGTTTAGGGACACCTCTCTATACAGGACAGCCAGCTGGGTCCCAATGGTGTCCTCTGTACAGAGGTTCCACTGTATTGCCACTGTACAGTTGCCATATCACTGCACATTTCAGTGTGTGAGATCACTGAGTATACATACTTAACGTAGCTAGAAGCATGTTATAACAGCTGACGGTTGTGTATGGGAGTGCTGTCTGCATTCAGCATGTAATTCAAGTTTAGACACTGTTCCTAATCCCATTTCCATTCCAGCGAAGTGGGAATCGGGTCCAGAGGACACACCAAACACCTTCCACACCACCAGCTACAGATGAGTGCTGAGCGTCACATTGTGTGGTGAGTCTGAGCTGTCACCAATCACCAATCGTTGGGGTCACGTAATGAGATGGAGTCGGCCATTTTACAAGTGGATTATTATTAGCAATTGTATAAAATTATAGTAAATACTACAATGATTATGCATGCCTTCATCAATACTATAATCATATGCATGCCTACTAGTACACTTAGCAGGACGCGAAACAGTCTGTCATGTCAAAGGTACACCGTGCCTTACCAGTATTGAGCCGTGCCTGTGTCGGGTCTACATCAAATCTGTATAGTGATCGAGTCTACGGTCGAGTGCAGCGCAGCAGCAGAAGAAGAAGGGCGAGTGAAGGAAGAATGAATTGGATCGACAAGGCCTAGCTGAGCCTGTAGGTACTTTTCCGGCCATACACAACACGTATACCTCGTGAAGGTGCTTACAAAAAGGGAATTCTCACTCGTTCTCCTGCAATCGAGTCGGTGATGAAACTTCATAATTTGTATTTTCCTTCATTTGTAAAATGATCTACAATGCGCGGCAGTCTCTAAGAGGTCCAAAACATCGCTAACTTGCTTGATTGCAGACCACCAGACTCTCTTGCAATCTGCTCAATTAGATACCGATGCCATTTTGTTGCCAAAGACACACGTGATCCGCTCGAGAGCTCCTACACTTCCGGTGTCGCGTTGCCAATCCCCCATCCCTTCGTTTATCTATGAGTTAGCTAAGCAAGAACACGTGTGCAGATGATGCACGACAGACAAAATGCTGTTATCAAAATACTCTTCAATGATATGCAAATCCTCTTGACATGGACAACGGAGCAGCATTGGCTACTAACACACGCTGTGCTGTAGCTACTGCTTGCACTGATCACAAATTGAGGGCTGCTTTCAGGTTCCTTCTAGCTAACAGCTTGCTAGCTAGCTACCACAAGACTTACAACACACAATAGCTACGTAGATGAAATTTATAAATGCAGGTACGACCCAGTGTAACATCAACTCACTAATATTTCGGATCACGTAATGAGATATCAAACAAGACATGAACTGCCTATACTCCACGTACCTGAGAGTCCAGGGCGGCCATTTTACAGTGGGTGACTATAAGCAATTTTATATAACAAAGACTACAATCGTTATGCATGCATTCTAGTACACTTAGTGGGACACTAAACAGCCTGTTATGTGGAAGGTATAGCCTGCCTTACCAGTACTGAGCCGCGCCTGTCGGGTCAGCTGGCGAGTCTACCTATGGTCGAGTGCAGCGCAGCTGTGGACGTTACTGCTCTACCCGCGACCACCTGGTGAGTGAGGGCCTTCGGGAGCTGGGCGGTGGGGAACGTGTGGTACTCGGCGCGGGTCTAGGGAGTGGGTCTATTGACAATAGACCCACGGTAGCTATTGTAAAAGGCTGAGTCGAGGGGCGAAAGGAGCGCACACATGCAGGACTGCACTGCACCCCAGAGTGGGCCACTGTCCTCACACACCAGCAGTGCACTCTGCATGAAGGGGTGTGGTGCAGGTCAGGTGGGGTACCACCGACTGCTCACTGCTCTCTGCACGGCACCACAGAGTGGTCAGTAGGACCTCAAGTGGACGGTGAGGATGAGCTGCCCTTAGTCCAGAGGAAGCCTATCACCATCTCTTGTTACAGTAGCTGCCCTAAACATGTTTGAGTGTGAAGGGCATTCGGTGATGTGTGTTTGTGTCTTCCAAAGTAGGGAAGGGAAGGGTTGTTTGCTGTGAGGGAAGGTTGGGAGGAGAGAGTTAGCAGCCCAGAGTGGAGTGCAGTGAGGAGGGTGGTGGTGACAGTGGGACCGTCAGTGTAAGAGCCTGCCAGAAAATTGACTGCTCTTCCTCCACCAAACATTTCCGTCCCTTGTCCTCGCTCACCTCAGATTGTGTTTCTGGGAGAGATTTGCGAGAAAGATTGTGAGTGTCAGTGAGTCCCAGACCATTGTGGTGTACAAGGTGGATGACCGCACTGGTCCACTGGTGGATGTCAAGAAGTGGTTGGACAACCAGGAGTCGGAGCCGGAGCTTAACCTGAGGGCAGAGTGCAGGTGAGAGTGGGTGTGTGGATGTGGAGGGGAAGTGTGTGTATACAGTGGAAGCTTAAGCTGAGGGCAGATAAATGGCAGGTGAGAGTGGATGTGTGCATTGGGGGTCGAGAGTGGATGTGTTGATATGTGTTTGATAAAGAGGACCACATGTGTCGTATGTTGTGTGTGCACCAGTTCATGTGGTGCAGTAGGTGACAGGGAGGTGGGTGGCGAGTGGGTGGGTGCACAGGAGTAGGTCATTGAGTGGTCTGGTGATTGGTGTGTTATCGGTTTCTTGGTCTTCAGAGCTGTTGTTGAATTCCTCTGCACTGCATGCGGAGCACATCCACTCCACTACTGATGAGGACCACTTCAAGTCCACCGACACCAACACACTCAATGCTACAGGTCCACTCTCCATCCTCCATACTGCACGGGATCATTAATTACTATAGTGTGAATGTGTGTGTGTGTGCATGGATGTGGATGTGATGCATGGTTTCATTTGGTTTCATTAAAATGGAACCTGAACCAGGTACAAAAATTAATTAATGGTGTAATTCATAATATTATATAATAATTTATGACATACAATAATAATGCAACCAATGAATACATAATTTCATAATACATGTACCGTATATCCTCTAATTTTTCGTCCTTCCTATTTTTCGCCATCTAGAAAAATCGTGCGATTTTCTTCTAATTGTCTGACGAATTTCGCTGTCTCTAATTCCTCGTCTTTCTTCCAATTCGCCGTCCTGGTACTCTATTGTGACATCAATTCCTTAAGCTTATTCTTTGTCTTCGTTTGCAAGCTGTTCGCAATGGACGAAGTATGCGTTGCGTTCGCCTTGGCTTCCTGCATGACAGCCCTCTTGGTACAAACATTGTATACAGCGAGTTAACTTACTAATATGCCTTTCGAACGTGATTAGATCACCGACGCTGGGTTCCCAGCTCTCTATATATACAGGGTACCCTCTAATAGCGGCTAGCTAGCCAATCAATAGCGGCAACAACTTGCAAACTGAAGGTGCACGCGCGCATATAAAATTATAGCCATTAATTTCTCTAATAAAATGGCGTCCGGCGACTTCTATTCGTTCGTCATTTTCTTCTATTTATTCGCCAGGTTCAGCTAGCTATATCAGAGAGTGCGGTAGCACTCTCTATGTAGGGATGGCACAGGGTGTTTCGTTTTCCCTATACATTGGTATAGGAGCGAAATTCGGAAATACGCAGAAAACCGGCGAAAGAAGGCTACGTACAGCTGAATATAGAACGGTCTTACTATAAACTGACCTTAAAGGCAAGCGAACATATCCCGCTGAGAAATAACCGCGCTTCGAAAATCCCGGTTTTCGTCTTCTTCTTCTTCTTCTTCTTCTTCTTCTTCTTCTTCTTCTTCGCCAGCTGTAACTCAAGAACGAAGGGGGCTATTGGAGCGCTTTTAGGACGAAACTACTAGAAAGTTCCCGAACTGTATTCTTTGATAGAACTGGTAGTCAAAGCGATAATATTCAACATCAAGGTTTTCGTGGCTCACAGCGACAGAGCTATGCGAAATCCGCCATGTTCTAATGACGTCACCTATTTGAAAAATGGCCTCTGGGGCAGCGCGCCGATGTTCGCATTTGCTTGGTAAAGCGCAAGATTGGCATAAGGCTTACCAAGCGTGGTGCGCCATGGAATTCTTCTTGATATCGTCCAAGACTGATAAGGAAACGTTCGCAAGATGTCTCAGTATCAGTGGACACGGTAATTCATCTCGGTCCGGTAAACTTTATCCCCCCAGTTTTGTATCACAAGATGTTCACTGAAGCAAGTCAATTATAACTTATTAATAGCTAAAACTGGCCGGGATATGATATACTAATGAGAGAAAGCTATAAGTTGACTTGCATAAAAAGTACAGAAACTAGAAAAGAATAAAAATTTTCTAGAAAAATAGTAAGAATGTAGGGATGGCACAAAAAGGACAGAAACAAGAGGGGATGTCGCGGTGAAGTAAGTGCTGTGTGCGGTTTCCACACAAGGCTCTATTGCACCATATCCCTACATCTGGCAGCATTCTGCATCATGTGCTACTCCCTGTATGGCCACATTAAATTAGTATCAGCTGTTGCTCTTGGTCTGTAAAGTGGGAGCAACTAAATTCCTTTAACTATGTATATACTTGAGTCTAGATCTGTTCTTGCCAATTATTTTACATATTCCTTTCGATGCACTCAATCCATTTCGACACTACTTACTGATTAGCTACATGCTGCTGCCAGATGTAGGGATATGGTGCAATAGAGCCTTGTGTGGAAACCGCACACAGCACTTACTTCACCGCGACATCCCCTCTTGTTTCTGTCCTTTTTGTGCCATCCCTACATTCTTACTATTTTTCTAGAAATATATATATATAGCCAATCTATATATAATTATACTTCCAATATATATATATCTAATATTATATTATATAATTTTATATATATATATATCTAATATTATATTATATATATATATATATTTATGACGCTTCCTCTCAGAACCTTGCCCTGACGAAAAATTAGAGGATATATATACTGCATGTCATAAATATAAAATTATACATAATATCATAATTTTATATGTCATACAGCTATACAATGTCATAATAATTATTACAAAATATATAATGACACATGCATGCATCTTGCAAGGCTAATTATTATAATAAAGTCATGACAGACAGACTGAGCATTCACTGGAAATATCACACAATGTATGATAATGTCATGACCACGAGGAGCAGACAAAGAGTGACGAAAATGGCTACTGTCAGTGTCAACATGGAACGGTACAATGAGGATGAAGTGGGTGTGTCTGTGTGGGCGTGTCCTATATATGGTGGTGGAAGGGTAGTGTGGTGTGGTCCATGTCTACGTCTCAGAGTGGGTGTGTCCTCATGTGTAGGAGGGGGAGTGGTTGGCTCTGCAGAGGGGAGGGAGGAGGTGGTCACTCATCAGCTCACAGCACACACAGCGCGCACATGTGCACTCAACAGGTGGTGTCAAACAAGAAGTACTACATGTACACACACATGCATGGACAGGTGGTGTATGTGTGTGTGTGTGCATGCGTGCATGGGTGTGGGTGAGCACATGCACAACACTAATGCCACTGATGAATCTAAGTTTGAGGGTGGTGCAATGGTGAAGTATAGAGATGAGATAGAAGTAGTGATCATGAAGTAGTGAAGTAGAGATGGTATGGAAATAGACTACTGCTATGCTAAACAACCACATCACACTCACCTGTGGCAGCTCTCCTAACTCTCTCCAAATCAGACAAGGGGTCTGCTGCAGCTACTGAGGGAGGTACCCACCGCAAGGGGGAGGGGTGGGGAGGGGAGGGAAAAGTGAAAGATAGAATGTAGGGTAGGGGGAATGGAAGTGAATAATTGCTTAAAGACCCAAAGGAAAGATTTACAAAACTAGTGAATAATTGAAGAATTAAGGCACCCACAAACATAAGTGTTGAAGACGGATTGAAGTGGTCGCCATAGCAACAAGTTTCATCAATACAGGCTCTATTGTCATTTGTCACTAAATGCATAAACTATTTCATTGAAGTATTTATTGAAGAAGACTTCACTAGCTGCCTTGCCTCACTCACTAACTATTTCAGTGAATTACAGACTTCATCTGGTCAGGTTGCACTATGTTTGTGCACTGTGTGGCAACCTGACAGTGAGCACCACTCTACCCTGGGTTGGACTAGCGGGATAGACTGCTAGATGGAGCACAAGCACTGGAGCATGCAGTGGGTGAGGTGGGCACACTCTGCAGTGGACTACCTGGCTGCTGCTGTGGGTGGGGACAGGGGGGAGGGGTGGGGACAGGGGCAGGATGGGGGGCAGTTGGTGAGAGGGTAGAGTGGAATCCCCCTTGTGCTGGGAGTACTGGTGGCAATGGTGTGTGTGTGCCTGGACCATCTGGTGACTGGTGTGCATGCCCCCCCATCCACCCACACAGCTCCACTGCATACAGCAATGTTAACAACAGAGAAATACACACACTGTGTGTGATTATTCCATCCTGCATGTGCTGTTAATAGAGATGACAGGTGCCGGTGCACTAAGATGCTCACTCTCTATACCTAGATACCTCTGCGTGGGTGAACAACCAATACGCACAACACACAGTGTACATCAGACATTCTATAGAATAACACTGGAAATGAGGGCATACATGCAATGTGTACAGAGGTAGGTAGACAGATCTCAGGTGTTGTGAACAGTAGTGTGATGTCAAACGCGACTTAATTGATGCTTAGCAGAGAAGACAAGTGCAACTGATCCACTTTGTGCTTGGCACACCTGCATGTTCTCCGAGTGAGGGTGGACGAGGTGGTGGAGGTGGGTCACACTTGTGTACATGGAGTGCTGGAGAGACACCTGCTCCCACTGCAAGTGGGTGGTGGGTGGGGCCTGGAGGAAATGGAGAAAGAGCACCTTGTAGTTAGCTATTGTGTGTGCTGCAAGTGCTGCAGACACTGGAGCAAGACAAGATTTGGGTTTAAGGACTGCAGAAGAGGGAGGGGAGGAGCAGGGTGGGGACGGGGCCTAAGTGTGGGGTGGGGGCAGGAGAGTAAGGGGGAGGGGAGGAGCAGGGTGGGGACGGGGCCTAAGTGTGGGGTGGGGGCAGGAGAGTAAGGGGGAGGGGAGGAGCAGGGTGGGGACGGGGCCTAAGTGTGGGGTGGGGGCAGGAGAGTAAGGGGGAGGGGAGGAGCAGGGTGGGGACGGGCCTAAGTGTGGGGTGGGGGCAGGAGAGTAAGGGGGAGGGGAGGAGCAGGGTGGGGACGGGGCCTAAGTGTAGCTAAGCAGCTGCCTTGAAAGTACCATGTCTCATGTCTCCAGGGGGAAGTCACCTGACACATGGGGCAGCAGCAGTGCACAAACGCAATCACAAGCAGGTTGCACACTTCAAAAGACAAAAACGAAGGTTAAACGGAGGTGAAATAATGAGAGAAATTAGGCACCCACAAATTAAAGTATGTGCACTATGAAGATGTTGCCATAGTAACAACAAACTGCATCCAAGCAGGCTTCACTATCTGGGAGGAAGGGGGAGGGGAGGGGCAGGAGAGGAAGGGGGAGGGGAGGGGGCAGGAGAGGAAGGGTAGGGAGGGGACAGGAGAGGAAGGGGGAGGGGAGGGGGCAGGAGAGGAAGGGGAGGGAGGGGCAGGAGAGGAAGGGGGAGGGGAGGGGACAGGAGAGGAAGGGGGAGGGGGAGGGAGGGGCAGGAGAGGAAGGGGGAGGGGAGGGGCAGGAGAGGAAGGGGGAGGGGAGGGGCAGGAGAGGAAGGGGAGGGGAGGGGCAGGAGAGGAAGGGGGTAGGGAGAGGAGGGGCAGGAGAGGAAGGGGGAGGGGTTGGACTAGCAGGATAGACTGCTAGATGGAGCACAAGCACTGGAGCATGCAGTGAGTGAAGTGGGCACACTCTGCAGTGGACCACCCAGCGTAGGAGAGTCCACAGTGCGCCCCCACACAGCTACATACCTCCACACAGCTCCCCTCACACAGCTCCCTCCACAGCTCCCTATATATACACAGTGAGCCCCCACACAGCTACGTACCTCCACACAGCTCCCCTCACACAGCTCTACCACACAGCTCTACCACACAGCTCCCCCCACACAGCTCTACCACACAGCTCACCCCACACAGCTCCCCCAACAGCTCCCCCCACACAGCTCCCCCCCACAGCTCCCCCACACAGCTCCCCCCACAGCTCCCCCCACACAGTTCCCTTGTACCAATATTGCTATTGGAGGTACACTAGGCTAGAGTAAACAACAACAGTAAGTTGGTACTCTCACCTGATCCAGAGCGGCTGATGCAGGGACAGGTGAGTCCTAACTTAGTAGTGTCTTTATACTCATACGTAGTAGTATACTTGTCAATGATGAAATGTCGCTGTGCATCAGTTGGTAGTCTGTCAATGATGGATTGGAGGAGGCGGACTCTACTATGGAGGGTGTACAAGACAAAGTGTGATGTGTGCTTGTTTCCTGAAATGCCCTTCAACACAGATACTCCAAACTCCACCATGAGTGAGTCTGACATCTAACAATTGAGGGAGGAGCAACAAGCGGAATGTGAGATATTATATAATAATATAATATAATGTGAGATATAATAATTATAATTATATTATACATACAGAAATAAAACAGAAAATGAAAATACACATGTGCACAAGCAAACACAAAAAGTTGCCTAGTGCATGATGTGATTGCATAGCAGTGAGAGTAGTGTACACCCTAACCCCAATCTTAACCGTAATCCCAACCCTAAAAGCTATAGCTGACACTCGAACCACACATCACAACCACATAAACTGCACTAGTGCTTGGTACATTGACACTGAAATGTAATGCCACATCAACTCACATTAGCCCACATTCCCAGCAAGCACTTCTCCACTTACTTACATATGTACACACACAAGGACACCAGGTGACACTTGGACCACATGTCACAATCACATGCCTTGCACTAAGGCACTGGTATAATTTGTCACAACAATGTTATAGCACCTCAAACTTACACCCCGATAATCAATGCCCAGCACCAACTTCTCCAGTCGACCCATTCCAGACAGAGTCTGCTCTACCTCAGCATCTTCTGTCACTCCACCTATAAGTTGACACTGCATGAAGAAGCAACTCTGGTCAGAAACATGCACAACCCACCAACACAACTGATACACAATGTGCTGAGTCAGCAAAGACAATGTCAACACAATATTCCACTCTAGAGACCAACTACCACATGTCAGCCGACTCACTGGCAACAGGGCCATGTCTACCTCAAGGGTGGAAAGTGTGCTCCTGTCACACAACACACTCTGCCACACAAACATGCAGGGTACACACAACATGTTATAACAAACAGCACACATACACACAACACATGCACAGAACACAAATGATATGCACTAGCTATCACCACCAGCAACCCAGCAGCACCCTTTCAATGGGGGTGGCAGTAGGAGGGGCAAAATGGACAGTTGACATGAACCCAGTGAACAGTGAACAACACATGCATTACATCCACTTGGTAATAAAAGAACAGCATTGCAGTGGTGAGTGTCTCCACAAGAGACTCTAGCTGTCACAATCATCTCATGCGTGTGCCCTTTGCATTGGGGCTGCAACCCACTCACCTCCTCAGGTGTCTATTACTGCCAGTGTGGGAAGACTGTTTGCTATCAGTGGCTATTGTCTACTGAACTACACCCAATATGTCGCAGCAAACTGTACATGTGCACACACTGTACCTCTTGTGGTGGGCGGATGTAACGACACTCAAGGTGTTTCACTCGACTGAACCACAAGAACAACCTCGGCAACACATCCACTGGAACACACACTAGAGTAACATGTTGAACACTTCCGTGAATCTCTGCAGGCACTGGGTAGGGAAACAGGAGTAGAGTTGAACATGTAAACACAATACCTACATATACATACTTAACTTCACATAGACGTCCTCACTATTGCTTGTTACACACTATACACTACATCCAACTGAGTCACACAACATGCGACTGACACACACCAACCTACCAACACCAGGGCAATCCCAGTTGATGGTTTCAAAGTTGAGGTACACTTCTGACAAAGATTTACTTTGTCCAATACCAATCATAAGGTGACGACAGAACTCCTTGGGTAGAGTCACATTATTACCATCACTGAATCTCAACGTTTCAAGAATCTTGTTTCCTTCAAGTGCCTTTTCCATCTCCTTCAGGACCTCATGGTCCATTGCCTGTAGAATAACACATCAACACAGTCCGTCATGCAATGGGATGGGGAGAAACACCAATTGCCACTGTCACACACTACACACTGCAAGTGTATATCACCCTCGCAGCTACTGCATGAGGCACTAGCTGTCAAACAGGTACAACACACCTGAAAACATGCAGTTAGTGCATACACACATGCACACATCATCCTAGCATACAAATAGACCATCAAAGCATACAGTACGTATGACACTGCACTGCTGGATATAGATGAGGAGTGCAAAGAGACAGTGACATTGCTAAAAGTTAAGGTAAGGAGTAACAACACCCAAACCCAAAATGTGGGGTCACCTTACACATGTCCCAGTACAGAAAGGTCACTCCTAGGCAAGTTGCTATGTTTTTAAATCCATGATCAAAACACTGTCAAATAGTGATTGGTACAAAAGACTACGTCCCAGACACACTGTACCTCTTGTGGGGGGCGCATGAAATGGCACTCAAAGTGCTTGACTTGAACAGCCCCTGTCCCCCCCCCCCCCCCCCACAGTCCCCCCCTGCCACAGCTTTCCCACATAGCTCCCCTCAGCTCCCCCCCCAGTTCCCCACACAGCCCCTACCCCTACCGCACAGCTCCCACCCTGTTTCTGTCAAATAGTGATTGGTACAAATGAATAGTGCATCCCAAGCCACACTGTACATGTGCACACACTCTACCTCTTGTGGGGGGTGAATGCGACGACACTCAAAATGCTTTACTTGACTGAACCACAAGAACAACCTCGGCAACACATCCACTGAAACACGCTCTAGAGTAACATGTTGAACACTTCCGTGAATGTCTGCAGGCACTGGGTAGGGAAACAGGAGTAGAGTTGAACATGTAAACACAATACCTGCGTATACATACTTAACTTCACATAGACGTCCTCACTATTGCTTGTTACACACTATACACTACATCCAACTGAGTCACACAACATGCGACTGACATACACCAACCTACCATTATTGAGACAGACCCAGTTGATGGGTTTAAAGTCAAGGTGCACTTCTGACAAAGATGTATTTAGCCCTATTCCAAACAGAATATGATGGCAGAACTCCTTGGGCAGAGTCACATCATTACCATCACTGAGTCTCAACGTTTCAAGTGTCTTGTTTTCTCCAAGTGCCTTTTCCATCTCCTTCAGGACCTCATGGTCCATTGCCTGTAGAATAACACATCAACACAGTCCGTCATGCAATGAGATGGGGAGAAACACCAATTGCCACTGTCACACACTACACACTGCAAGTGGGTGTCACCCTCACAGCTACTGCATGAGGCACTAGCTGTCAAACAGGTACAAAACACCTGAAAACATGCAGTTAGTGCATACACACACATGCACACATCATCCTAGCATACAAATAGACCATCAAAGCATACAGTACGTATGACACTGCACTGCTGGATATAGATGAGGAGTGCAAGAGACAATGACATTGCTAAATTATTAAAGTTAAGGTAAGGAAGTAACGACACATTACATGGAGTTACAGTACATTACACTGTAGCATAAACTGTTGAATGGAATTGATGACGAGATTGGAAGTGGTTGTGCAATCATGATGGCTGTCATGCCGTGACTGTCATTGTGATGTGCATGGTCCAATACTCAATGTGCCACCACACATGGGCAGTTGGGTTGGGGGTTACAATGAAAACAGAAACAAAACAATCTCAGAATGTCCACATTACCATTGTGCCTCACAGTGATGCCTACCTCACATCCTTGCATCACTTGACACTCAATCACATGTCATACTCATAGTATACATCAGCATAGAGAGTCTCGAGAGGCTTACAATTAAGGGTACAGGGTACACTCGAGAGAGATGAAATGCCAGCCAAAAGATAGATAGCCAGAGGGCTACTGAATTTGCTATGAACTACTCAAGCTGTCGTCTTTACATAGCAGCCAAAAATGCCGTGAAAGTGCATGCCATCGTCCTTGACGCAAATATGCGTCATTGGCACTTACGCACATGCAATTATTTGACGCATATATGCGTCATTGGTAATTAAAGGGTTAAGACAACACGGCCGGGTCACCATAAAATATACAAAGAAGGTTCAAATTGTTGATTAGGCACATATTGGTGTGGGTGATGTCTTACAGATGAGGATAGATGGTCTCTAGGAAGCATAATGTGGCTGTGGTGAAATAGGTTCTTACTGAATCAAGAGATGCAAGACATGAATCATCATTACGTCTCACACTGATGCTTACCTCACAGCCTCTTATCTCCTCACAAGCCACCTCTCGTACATGTTGGAGGCACAGCAGCTTCACTGCTACACTGAGGGGAGGGTACTCCAAGTGCACCTTGCCAAAGTGACCTTTCAAGGCACCATCTGTGAAAGGTAAACATAACAACATGTCATGCACTCAGTGAACTCTGAACACAGCAGACACATTCTGCAGCTCATAATGACATTCATTACCCATCACCACACACCACAACAGTGGCTAGTGGTACACAGTGGCAGAGCTACTCATGCAGAGTCACTCCACACAAACACTGCACCAAGTGGTCACTGCTAGTACAGATGAGGATGCTCAGCCAGTGTCACTGATGTACACCCACTCTCACCACATGCATGAACCTTCCACTGACAGGCCCTAACTTGACCCCAGATCATGTTGGCTATCCAATTGAATGTGTACATGCTATGCATCAGAGTCTGTGTGCCCTCCACTCTCACCACAGTTTCTGATCCTGTCAAAGAGATCCTCAACCTGTCTCCAGTCTTCAGGACTTCCTGCATAGTCAATGCCAACACATGGGAATGACACTATGGGAGTAGCATGCGGCCATGCTTTGTTGCTAAGCAACACCACATCATGCAACGATGGATTAGTAAATTCACAGATATACACTTCTAAACTTGTGCAGTGAAAAGTGGAACAGAATGGCTACAAAATAACATATCCTGAACAGACGTACTACACATACTACACATACTACACACCAGTGTAGGTAACACTATAATAAATATAGCGTAATTACTGTAGTATCATGCATGCTAAGCACACTGAAGAGAGGGGAGCAGTCCTTCCACACAGTAATGCATGAATGCACGGGAAATGAGATAAGAACTATTAACCATCTATTCCAGTATAAATGGAATACAACAAGTAAAAGACAGCAGACCAGCAGAGGAGCATCAACCACCTTGGGGTGTGACTTGCATGTATACAAGGGTATACTTCATGCACGACCTGCAGTACTGCTTCTTCTACACCAACTCACCACGACCGTGAATCTTCAGCATCTGCAGTTGCCGATGGCACAAACAAGGGTCTACCAAACGCTGGACATCTGACACAACTCCACCTCTAGGCAACTCTACTTCAAGATGCTGCAGTGAGCTGTGCTGCTCCAAGCAAAACCCAAAGGCAATAGAGTCGTAAGCTGTTTTAGGCCTCACTTTTACTTCTTCTCCCATGACACTTGGCATCAGCCTACCAACCAAATCCCTGTCTTGTGTCTCAAAGAACGACTGCATCAGAAGCTCTTTAAAGCCTTTGATTCCCCTAACCTTGCTGTTCTGAAGGAGGTCGTAGTGTGCCATCTTCGTGATCCCACAGTAAAAGCGCCATGTCTGTGCCAGGTGGGGCTGCCCGAGATTCTCATCCCAGAATGCACGCTGAGCTGCAACCTCCAGCCGAGCAATGTGGGCTGCAGTTAGGAACTCCTGAACCGTGAAGTGGATAAAGAAAAAACTCTCGCCGATGATGCAACGAAGTTTGTCCACAGGTCTTGCAGTGAGGAGGCCGCATCCCGTTTCACGGTTGGAATATTTGTCTTGGAGTCCCATGAGGTCTGATGAAGTGAAAATTAATTTTTGCTGCATGGTGCATTCGTTTGCTATTTTACACAGTTTGAGGAAGTCATGATCTTTGACAGGGATCTTGAGAGTACTCTGTAGGCCTGGAAACATCGAAGACACTGTCTCACACACAAACTCATCATAGAGTTGTGTTAACGTAGGAGGGAGGTCCTTCCTTGACAAGAACACGCGTGAGATAATGGAGAGCACAACAGGGATGGAACAGAGGCCCTTGATGTGGGGAAGAGCATCCAGCTTGGCAGAGAGCTTTGCAGACAGTTCTGACTTGCCTTCTCCTTCAAAGTACTGGTCTATGAAGTGTTGTATCTGTTCACTGGTGAAGCCAAGAACTTCAATGTTAACTAAGGGCACCTGGGCAGATATGAAGTGATGGTGAATTTCACTCATCACTATAGAGCGGGAGGTGAGGATGATGTGGCTCTTTCGTAGTGGTGACCTAAGGGAGTGGGGACTCAGCAAGTTAACAAAGAAGGGGCTGTGGCGAAGATCATGAGGGAGTTCGTCGTAGCCATCCAGAATCAGTAGCGTATCTGCACCACAAGTCTCTTTCATTCTCCCAACAGCGCTCTCCATCTCACCAACCAACTCAAACAGGCCCATCAGCTGTTTCAGCTCAAAGGAAGACGGGTCCTGTACCAGTGGGACGAGGTCACGAAGCTCCACCTTCACCACTAACTTGTAGCTGTGGGATGCCATGTCCCTGGACACTTCTTTACACAGTTTTTTGGTCAAGGTAGTCTTGCCTGTGCCAGGAGCACCACTGATAACCACCAGTCGGTGCTTCTTCACCAGTGACATAATGGAGCCGTACTCCACCTTACCCTCCAACTTTGTGAACACACTGTCAACTCCCTCTGTCATTGAGCGAACAAACTTCAGGTGGTCATCTACGGATTTCGGTACAAAACGTGATAAAGCCAAGTTAATGAATTCCATTTCCTGATCCTGCTTGTGAGAGGCATAAACGACGGTTATTTTCTGGTACTCGTCTCGGAGAGCATCAGAGAACTGTTGGAACTAGGCGACATTAGAGAGAACGAGGAGAACATCCATTCTAATCACAGCAATGTACATGAGCATTTCCTGCCGTGCCACACATGCGTACCATATTCACTTCAAAAATCGTCTTTCAATTTCCGTGAGGATAAGTATCAATTCAAGTGCAATCCCATCACGAAGAATTGTCTGTTTGTCTAATTTCCAGACCATCTGACTCTATGTTCATCACAATCACAAGTACATTTTGGGTCACGTCTCCGTTAAGGTGGTAAAGATATTGAAACACCTCTGTCAGTTTGCTAATGTGACCTGCATGTGACCTCGTGAACAATTCACAGCTACTTGTGAGTGACGTCATCTATAGTCTGCATTTCGTGGTAATGTTTGTTTAATTGTACGTTATAACATTTGATGAACACTAATCATACTCACTTCAAAAACCTGCCATTTCGTCTCTTTTTGTCCACCGTATGTACGTACATGTCTGTAGCCAATCTCACATTGTAAACATCATTTGCTAACATCTTAGTGCTTTAGCAATGGACTTCAGTGATCATAAAACGCAACCAGACTGAGATTGAGGTTTCCAAGGGTATTTTGAAAGTGGCCATTATGGCGAGGGACTCGACTTATGCAAGCGTACTATTGATTCGGCTTTATCCTAATCCTGTGTCTGTAACACCAAAATTAATATTTATCACTTTTGATGTTTCTTCATGTCAGCTCAAACAGTCTCAAATGACCTCTTAGCTTCACACAGGTGACAAATTTTGGAACCAAATACGTATGGTAATTCACTCTATTGGTAGCCATACAAAATGAAGAGAAACACATCTACCTACATACAAATTCACCACCCCATAAGTATATATGTCCTTGTGCTTTATCACCAACTGAACTCCCACACTTCCATCACTAAATTGCATAATGCACTCCTAACCAACTTTAACTAACACGTACAGTCCACACATTGTAAGGCACACAAATCTGTGCTTTACCTGTTACAGTGTTTAGCAAAATGGTTGTCGCGAATGACATTTGACGACTCAACTTTAAACTTTGAACCCACTTTTGGTGGACAAGCTATAGTTAAAGTAAAGTCAAAGTTCAAAGGTGAGTCGTGAATCAAATGACGTTTGCAAAAACCATTTTGCTACAATCCTGTATAACAGACTGGCTTAATCTGCCTTCTTTGCATAAAAACACCTACACACATGTACAACCCCAACAAACACATGCACCCACACAACACGAGCAGTAGCAGCCAACCTCCTTCTCTCCCTCACTCTCTGACCCTCTTCTAGGTCCTGCAATGGTTGAGAGAGACAAGTACTACTGCTTGGGTGCTAACAGGTCCATTGTCACCAACCTATAGTCACTGGGTAATGTACAACCTGCCCATGATCGAGCATCCTTCACTGATGTCTCATATCTCTGTGACACTGTGATGTAGTCAATTTGACTGTATAAATGGAAATAGGTTTGTGTTCCTCTGGCTTTTTGAGTTGACCTTGTCAGGTAGTGATGTGTCTTGAGGGGTGTTGAAATATATAGGCTGTTGGCAATGACGAGGTCAGATCGATCGCAGAATTCTAAAAAGCTTCAGCATTGTCATTGCGACTTCCCTATGACCATGCTCCTAAAAGGGATTATGTCTGTCCTGCAGCATTTCCCTACCATTGCATTAATGTCTCCCACCAACACAGTCACTTCCCTTTTGGGCATTGCGTCCACAGCTACCTGCAACTGCTGGTAGAAGTCTTCTCGGAGAGATGGATTGGTTGTGCAACGTGGGCTGCTAGGTCTGTGCGCAGTGACTGCACTAATGGGGTTGGGTCAGGCTTACCAAAGCAGGAGATCACTGCTAGGTGATCGCTGATGACTCGCGATGATTGTAAGGAAGGAAGTAATATTTTCCCCACTATGAAGCCTATCCCTCCGTTAGAGTATACAACACAGTGTTAGTGTGTGGTACTTTGATAGCATGGGAGCCAGTGGCCATTCATGTCTCCTGTAAGTCCAACATCTACTGCGTACGAATTAAGATCGACTCCTAGCTGTTCCACATGATTTTAGACACGAGGCTGCGGCAAAAAACCGTGGGGGGTGGGTCGCGCAAAGATACAATGAGACGTAGACATGGTTCTCTACATTTGCTTACTGGCTAAAACAGAAAGGCATGGCAGGGTGTCACCCGCCATTTTAACCCTTTAGATACCAATGACGCATATATATATATGCGTCAAATAAGCATCTAGCTTTGCGAACAGATAATGTACCGCAGAAGAGGCGGCAAGTTGGTTGAGGCTAGCTGTAGAGCTATTACATCTCCTAGGATTGTATTACATCACTACCAACTGTGTTCAGTGGTATATACTAGCTCGCTGCATGTGTCAACGTACGTATAGCATATTTGCCTTCTTCTTCCACCAAGAGCGAGTTCTAAGGGCTCAGTCCGCGTCAAAATGTGCAAAGTCCCTCTTTTCTTAAAGCATAAATGATCGAGGCGCTCATCATCTGCTTCAGTAAGTTGCTGCTGTTAGGTCAGGCGATTTTGTTACACCGCCATTTTGAATATACTTACGAACTGAGCGTTTCCGTGAGGAATGTAAGTTTGCCTGCATGCAAAGGGTTAAGGAGCCATTTTAACTGCTGGCTTATTAACATTCTGATATATGCGCATTGTTACTCCAGTTGGCCCTCAAAAGAAGGAGAGGCTGCACAGTGCTGTACTCAACTGCTGGTTTTCCACCCTTACCGCTGAGCAGACTACCCTTGACTCCAACGAGGAGTGCATCATCACTGTCGCCTGTAGCTGTTCCATGGTGCCTATGACTCTCAAGATACACATGGCAATACAGCAATAACTTTAGTTTCTTATGAGAAGCAGAGCCAATTATGCTTCAAAACTGTAGCCACCTCCTTAGTGGAAGTACTGAAGCAGTCTTGAACAGTTTCTTAATGTCAGCACCACGAAAATCAGCTGGAGCGAGCATCACTTTGGATCGCACAGGCATTTGGCAGATGATTTCCAGACAACCACTCCACGGATTGTCCACATTCAAGGTTGTACACGCATGGAGTCTACCGCGGTTTAATGGTGAATTGCTTTCGTGAACAATACTGACACATTTACATCCTAGTAAGGGAATTGAAGTGCTGATGGCTGTATTACACTATAGAAAAGATAGGAGGTCACTCAGTCCAGGGAGTAGTCCGGATGTGGCATCAGCAATGAATTAACATTCCTTAGCTTACATGCAACTGGTGTTTGTAATGTTAGAGTACATGTAAGTGTGTTGCTTATATTCAAACTTACCACAGGATCTTTTTAAATCTTTAGCTTTCTCCTTTAGCATTTGTGCCTGTAATCCAAAGTTACTTTGTTCCAAAAGTTTACAAAAGCATTCAAAGTATTTATCTTCCATTTGCAGTAGGAAATCAATGACCTTGTTCATCTGTCCAGCGGGAGTCGTCTTGGATTCCACCACCTGCAACTGCACTTGACTAAGAAATCCCAGAGCTGGATTAGCTGGACTGCAAATATCTGATCTCTCCAGCTTCTTAATCATTCCCGCAGCTCCCATTTCCAAATTTCCAAGCTCTTCTCTCATAAATTTCAAGGCTTCCTTATTCCAGCGGCACATGGGTTCTGGATATAAAGAAAAGGACAGACTTGCCATGCTGCTATACATGTAGCTCTTCTTTGAGTTAAAACTGGACACGAAAGACCACCCCACTAAAACATAAAAGGCATAAAAGATTTCAATTTCATCATCACCATCAATATGTACTATTAAAGTAACTGAGGACACCTGCTTTTGTTGGTTTATCAAATAATTTGGGCTCCTAGTACTATTAGCGGCATGACACTGGCTAACTCTTCGCTTCATTAAGTGTATTTACTCTGTTTTTAGAAGTATGGTAAGTTTTACTCAACGGCATGGAACAAAACAAAACGATAATGCTATATTGTCACATACCGCATGTACCCCCAATGTGAGCAGTGGATACCTAGGATACATGTTTGAACTACTAATGTGGTAGAGGCTCATGCTACGGCACTGAATGGGGATGTTGTTGAGCAATCACGTAGCAAGGAGGTGTATTGCAGTGAGACATTCTGACCTCAAGGGTCTTCGTCAGTCACTAAACCGAGAAGAGATTTAGTGACTAATGAAGACCCTCAAGATCTAAACATCTCACTGCAATTTACTCCTTGCTATGTGATTGTTCAACAACGTCCCGTTCAACTTGCAACAACTTCGGCCTTTTTTAAGTGCATAATGACACTTCAACCAGTAATCTCTGAAATTGCTAAAGTGGCCACTTCTCTGCTAATTAAAGCAGACCTGGGATGCCATCCTCATGCAGGGGCAACTGGAGTCACAGGTAGCTTGTTTTTTTAAGTTCTCTTCCACATACATTACATCGTCATTTGCTTCTCTTATGCAGCTGGAAACATCAGTGCATTCTTGCAGCAGTAACTGGAGCATTTTTTCTAGTATTGGGGGTGCCCTCCAGATCGTAATTTCTAATTGCAAGAGTCCACAAGTGAGTACTTTCCATTGCCCTGTACCATCATAGATGATCTAAACTGGGATTGAAATCAGGTATTGCATACTTTGTGTTAGTGCAACTGTTTTTCTTTTGTATAGATAGTTGCACAACGTTACTTCCTGTATGACAATGTGTGTTGTATATTTGGAGGTGAGAAGAGCAACAGGGCACCTTCCTATATGCATGTGGTTCACTATGCAATGCAATAGAAGAGAATGCAGTAAGGTGTATCGACAGATTCAAAGCTTTTCCTGTGTCAATTTGCCCAATCACAAATCGGCCTGAAAAAAGGCATGGGTAGATTTTCATAGCTGTCACAGTCCTGGGCTGTGGCGTTACCAAAGCACTGTCAATGGAATTGTAACGTTTCTCTCCATGCATTAGTGCAGTTACCTGTTACAAGCCATTCCAGTGCACTCTCAAATTTGGTGATTTGTCTTTAAAACTGGTAAATGTTCAGTCTTTTCAATGCGGAAGAGCTAACTCAGTCCTTTTATCACTGACGCTGGTCAGGTTTTCACTTTTGGATAAACGACTGTTGACTACATGCCATAGTAAGCCACTAAAATTCAGTATAGCACTAGCAGCAGGGACTTACAGGTGCACATGTGACACCCTATCTTTATTAGCATGCAGTGCTATACTGAATTCACTTCATTGGCAGGCAATGCTGGCACCACCTGGATGCATTGCATGTCAACCACAACAATGGCAACAGAGGTGTGAACTATGAATGTAATTATATACTGGGTATATATAAGTAGACACAGACATGATGCTACTTTGTAGATCTTTTTATGTAAAAACACACTTATTGTCAAAAATCTCACTTGTGCTGAAGTACAGAAGCATTTCACTCTTATGCCTACTCATGCCTCTTTGTCCATATTGGCTGTGTGCAGTTAGAATGCTTCGCCACTGAGTAGTTGTAGGCCAGGTTCAATGCAGGTGTTTGGGCACACTCCCCTTAAGAGGTTGGCTGGTATATGTCCCAGGTCTCATTGTGATACAATGTGGTGAAAGCCCTTTGACAGCACATAGCATAGTCTGCAGATAAGGGGTTACCGCCCACAGTGAAGAAGTAGATTCTGAATCTGCACGTCATACCTGAGGCACAACAATGCATTTCAGAAATCTCCTTGGAGCAAAAGGAAGCCACGGTTCACAGTGCTAATGTAAAGATTCATGAGGAGGTGCTATTCTGTCTGGCACACTCCAGTAGAGTTGTTGAGAAGGAGGAAGTTTACTAAAGACTCTAGGCTGTCAAGGAGTGCCTTCACCACATTGCATCACTACTGTTACAGTGAATTTCTTTCATTTCACTCTCACTATTTGCACATTTTGAGCACCGTTGCCAAAGGTAAGGTTAACGGCATTGCTCACAAACACAAGGTAAATGGCCCGATTCGGGCATACACAAGCATCAGACAAATGGAACACTCATTCTCCCTAATATTCTGTAAAAATGGCTGCAAATTCGCTGCCGGATGTCACATCACCAGCATTCCACACATATCATGCAAGTGGTCTATTCAGCTCATATGCACTTGGGGTGCAATACACACAGTCACAGCTGCTGCCGAATGTCGCTGTAGAGTTCTTGAACATCTCTGCTGTCACCCGTCTTCAGTGAAGCATGATTTTGTGTGAGCTGCATTGCGCTTCCCCTACAGAGTCACACTCTGCATGTGATGTCATGGCTCTACAAGTGTATCCCATTACCATGGCAACAGACAGCATCAGCAAGTGAGAGCTAGTGGGATATATGATCACAACAGAGGCCCATTATAGGCACAGCCATTCAGGCACAGATTTCACAACTGGTGCACTGCTGTTGTAAAGTGGACCTTCCCTCCATCTCTGCTATTAGCTATAACACACAATAATTTAACTAGCTACATATGCACATATTTAGCTAGCTAGCTATGTCAGCAAATGCTAGGCTCAACTAGCTCAATCTATAGAATGTTAGCTATGCATATAAAAGATGTGTGCATATAGCTGCCTTTACTGCAGTGTAATTAGTGAGTGTTACACACATATATGCCGACATACACACAGTTTCTTGCAACCAGCACAGATACCTACACCACATCCTTAGCTAGTACCTACAGTAAAACACAATGACCATACAGTGTGGACTGATTCAAATGTCCTGACGGCCACTTTGTCCACTTCTACTTAGATAGTAGAAGTGGACAAAGTGGCCGTTAGAACATTTGAACCTATCTGCATTGTCTACGTCTATAGCTAGCACCAAATCGGCAAACTTAAGTTTAAGCCACATTTTCTCACTATTGTACACAGGGGGTGTAAATAGCTAGCCTGCTTTCACAAATCATTTCCAGAGATATCCACAAACAGTAATGGACAGGGTAAGATTTGTGATTTTATGATGGCCATGTCTGACGAAACCAGTGAATAAACACATCACCATCAAACTTGTTTTATATTCAAATTATATTATGATGTCTACACTGCAATTTTAGTACTTTATTAAAACAAGTATTTCGAGTTAAAAAACTCGTGGGGCTTCCGCCCCAACTCGAACTACTTGCTGACTCAGTCACAAGTCAGGTACATGACAATTTGTTTAAACTTGCCCATACAGAAAGCATTGGCATGCACAGAGCTTCACTCATGCAAGGGCACACAAACACGGACAGACTGTGCAATTTTTGTCTTTCTTTCCTTTACTAATTTGGAGCTGCACCAAACAATCCTGCTATTCATACCTAGCCACATAGTGTGTTTCTTGCTTTAAGACAGAAACACAATCAGCAGGTATTGACACACACACACGCACACACACACACACACACACACACACACACACACACACACACACACACACACACACACACACACACACACACACACACACACACACACACACACACACACACACACACACACACACACACCACACACACAGACACACACACAGCCCATGGCCGGAGGGACACGGTAGCAGGTGTTTGGCCGAGGCAGAAAAGGATTCGCTCGAGTGCAAACAGCGCGCCACTGGAGACAATCGTAGCTAGACGGTTTCACTGCGTGCAGAGATTTTTTCGCGCGCGAAACACAGCTAGCAAGCCTAAGAATAGAGGATTCACACCCTCACCAAGCCTGGCGTTACTCCTGTCAATCGTTCTCGGCAGCGTTGTGAAGAGAAAGTCGGGAAGCCACAAATTGAACACGCAGCAAACGATACGGTGCGTTTTCTGAGCTTAGCGCCGCTCCTTCCTTTGTCCGAGGCAATGGTGCAACAACGCTGATGTTGGCATCCAATGAACAGAGCGGGACGTTCAAAGCGACGACTAACGGCGACCTGTGCCGCTTTCTCAGGTCTTTCTGTAGCTTTCTCCCCCTAGCGAGCCACAAAAAATGGCCGACAATATACATGTTTTGGAACGCAATACTTTGCTTGTACTTTACAATATAAATGTCAGTACAGTTATACTACCGCCGCGTCAACATTATATATATATCTATATTTCCGTAACATGAAGCCATACAAAGAGCGCAAAATGAAAACAATAATTATAGGGGCTGCCGAAATTACCTGCTAGACGGAAGTAAGCGATGCAATGACCAAGTGCATGTAATATCAAAAACGAATACATCGATCTGTAACTACCAATACCTGCATGGTACAATCCACAAGAAAGTACCACCGTATCCTCTTTCCACCACCACAACGACTAATAACAACACATGTGTGTTCCTTGCACATCCAGCTGTACTGGCATGAAGCTGCCCTCTGCCTACCTTGGAGAGGACCAGGGTTCTGCTCAATATCACCGGCTAGGAGCAGCAGTCCACGCAGAAAGACGTAGGGCTTAAACACAGCTTCAGTCAGCCACATGCCAATGCAGGCAGCACGTCTTAGAGATGCATGGCAGAAAGTGGAGGGTCGGGACTGTGGGGAGAGCAGGGGACAGTCCCATTAGAGAAAATGGACATAAACATTATGAGTAACATTGACAAGTGTCACCAACAGCTGCAGGGAAAAGCGTATTTGAGACACTGGCACAAGTCAAAAGGGCATCCATCAGGGAGCATGCAGTGAGGTGGAGCTCACTCACCCTAATGCGCTTCACAAAGGACTTCTGGACAGTGAATGACGTCACAAAGCGCCCATGAATTCTTTGGCCACACCTCACTCCTCTCCCTAGCCCCAGAGAAGGAATTCTTATAAGCTGCCGGCAAATCCGCTTTGACAATGTTTGGTGCTTGAACCTGTGCAAAGTGAAATATATCAGCAATTATACATTATACTATTCCAAACCACTTTGTACACAGGCTTCCAATGCAAATGCAAAGAGTTGACTGAGACATCATAGACCTATGAGAACCCACCTCTTCAGAACTGCCATACACAAATAGTGAGTGGAGAGGGCACAAAGATATACACACAGAAATACCCGTGTCTTCCGACAACGAGAGATGCCTCTTTTACCTACATGCATT
>OX465041.1:805838-968338 GCA_949841015.1 Aplysina aerophoba
ACGATACGACACATCAGGACTGGGCGCCGTCGCTGAACTTCACAAAGGGAAAAGCCCAACTAACTGGAATAGAGGTGGAGCAGACCAGACGTATAGCCAATGTACGCATTCATGTGGAACGTGTTATAGGTAACCTAACCGATCCTCCCCTCCATTTTTATATAATGACGTCATCGGTCAGGGAGGAACTGTCTGGAGACTTACCTATACGCAAACTCTGCAGTGTCCAGGCATTCCTGGACACTTGTGGAATGTTAATTTGATGACGTTTTCGCTATGAATATAATTACACTAGCAGTGGACGTGTGAATCGAGCGATAACCAAAGCGGAGACGAGCGATCTGAAGAGGTTAGCGATGGAAGCCTTGCTTAAGAGAGCAACTGGTCAGATGGCCATGGGTCACCCGAGGATCAAGCTTAAGCAGCTAGAGGCGGTTGTTAAGCTCTGCCAAGGACGAGATTAACAACCGCCTCTAGCTGCTTAAGCCTGATCCTCGGGTGACCCACTGACCGGTAGCTCTCTTAAGCAAGGCTTCCATCGCTAAACTCTTCAGATCGCTCGTCTCCGCTTTGGTTATCGCTCGATTCGCACGTCCACTGGTAGTGTAATTATATTCATAGCGAAAACGTCATCAAATTAACATTCCACAAGTGTCCAGGAATGCCTGGACACTGCAGAGTTTGCGTATAGGTAAGTCTCCAGACCCTTTTTCAGTGCGCTTGCGCAATACCGGAAAGGGTCTGGCCCCGTGAGACTAGGTGGTGGGTGGGTGGGTGCACAGGGAGTAGCTCATTGAGCAGGGGCGTAGGACCCCTTGGAGGAGTGGTCCGGCTATTTGAGAAAGGCGCGTGCGTAATTTTTGAAAAAGCTCATTAATATTCATGATTAGCGATGAACCGTCATAATTTTACGACTTGAAGTATATATAGGTTTTTTTTTTTATTTACCATGTGTATATCTCAGGCAGTGCGCATGTGTGCCTGGTTCTAATTATATATATAGTACGTCACAAAAAAAAATAAAAAATGACATCATATGATGTGTGCAGCAATGGCCGCCATATCGATTGAATATGCATGGAAGCGATGGAAAAACGTTGTCCTTTTAGTTGGGGGCTATCAACAAGTAAGTTTACCAAAGCTACTGTCTAGTTGCTGGTTTATGGTTAGACCCCCCCTGAGTCTGGAAATGTGTGCAAATTAGCTTTACTTTTTAGAAAATTTCTTTCCTGAGCAAAAAGTCGTCCGGCCATAGATGGTCCGGCCAAAGCCAGACCGGCTGAACCGCCTGCTACGCCTATGTTGAGTGGTGTAGTGATTGGTGTGTTATCGGTTTCTTGGTCTGCAGAGCTGCTGTTGAGTTTCTCTGCGCCGAGGATCATATCCACTCCACTACTGAAGAGGACCACTTCAGGTCCACTGACACATGACCAACACACTCAGTGCTGCTGGCCCCACTCACATTGATACTCGTTATATGGGTACTTGTAGTGCATGGGACATTGCTCAGTGAAGGCCATGTGTGACCTCTACCTGTACCTGCTGTCCAAAGGACACCAGATATACACATCTGGTGTGTGTGTATCTGTACAAGTGGTAAGCTGTAGTGTGTGAGGTCAACCGACATCTTATTGATTCAGTGTATGCTGAAGCACACTTTAACACGTGCTACCAATTTCAATTTCTGACATGTATACAACAACACCAAACTATAGGCACAATTACATATAATTTTATATTATTATTATTATATTAATAATTTTGATGTTAATAGCTATATTATTACATAATACCTATTAATATAATATACGTATGCATATTATATATACCCACTGCAAAGTGTGGTCAACCATGCTCATGAATGCAAGCACACCAGTAATTGAGTCCCAGTCAAGCCGTGAATTGAGTGCAAACAGATGAGCACAGTGTACTGGAGTGCACGGACACAACCTGCAGCACTGTCACTTAACTGAAGTACACTGGACATATATACAGTATAGTACAGCTAGCTATGTAATAATAATGTAGTGCACTATTTGCTACATGGAGACTTAATGTAGAATGTTATAAGTTATATAAATTATAGTCTTAAACAATATTATATCATTTAATTTTTTGTAACTCTGACAACATGTGGAAGTGACACGGGCTGGCTGGTGTGCTTAATTTAGCCCTACGTCCTCTGGAGCTACCGTATACATTTGCATGTAGCTGCATACAGATCGATGATCAGTCCCAAATTAGGGATAGCTCATCACCTCAGCCCAGTGGACATGCAGGGATGTAGTGTGAGGTGAACGCTTGGTCACCACGCTAGCTCATTTGTCCCTTTGCTCCAGTTAATTTGGTGTAACATACGTTCGTACATACAGTTAGAGGCAAACGCATCTAGCTCATTTGTCCTTGTCTTGTCCTTTGGGTCCTTCTTTAACACCAGAATGCAGCCATGGTGTGAGGCATGAGCTCACTCAGCTCCACCTCACAGACCTCTGTGTGGTGGAGAGCAGAGGATGAGGGTGAATGACGCAGTCATGCACACACACATTAGCACATACGCCCACACCCACACACATGTACTCATGCCGAAGAAGTACATGCATCATGCAGAGCTGTGGGTATGTGGCAAACAAATAGCTATCCAATCTCAAATCAACCACACCTTTGAATTGGGCAGTCCAAGCTCTCAGTCTGTCTGACACAAGACATTCACAGAGAAATATGAGGCTCCATTCATGCACGCACATACGCATGTGCATACAGACATGCACACACCTTATTGGAAGGGATACTGATGTGGACACACTACACGTGTGAGCAGTGCAGACAACAGAAACAACAAACACATGCAAGTAGTGAGGCCATACAAGTGCATGTCCCAGTGTAGATCAGCCGACACCTCAGGGTGTACCAGTGGCCCACACAAGCCCCACTGTTGGTCACATGACTGTCATGTGACCACGTAGTGATGCACCTCATCTGCCTGATCTGGCTGCAAATGTGCTGTCCAAGGCCTCAGAAGCACAAGGGCTGGTACAACAGCGCACACAACCTTCTGCTGGTGTGGCAGTGGTGTCTCTTGCATGGTATGCAGCTACCTGACTTTTACTGGGCACACCTACTACCCCTCCCCCTCCACTCACCACTCCCCCACAAGGAGGATGGGAGCAGTGGGAAGGGAGGGGAGGGGCATAATGCTGCAAACGAGCACACCCACATTTCACTGAAAAGCAAGTGATGGCATTGGAAGTGACAGGTCCCACATGGTTCGGTTCACAGTGCATGAAATATGGGCACCAGGATACATATTGGACAATGCAGCAGAGTCTCAGTATACCAGGCTTGCACACACCTCACCCTCCCTTGCCTTCACTCACACCCCTCGCTCCACACATGTTCCTCTCTCCCTACACCTCCCACCTTTAGCACTGTGTTGTGTCTCTGCTTATAATCAGTTGGTGGCCATCACTGGAGGGCAGCCCCTCCCTGTGAGAAGTGACGGCTCTACCACACCACAGCACACGAACTGGCCCTCCTCCATCTGGTCCATGGGATGGAGGGGAGGATAAGTGGCAACACACTTATAACACGGCTGGTAGTCTCCCATTGACCCACCCCCTACACTAGCCCCGCCCACTCACTCACTCCTACCACAGCATCCCAAGAGCACCTTGCAGATGGCCACACATGAGCCTCTGTCAGGATTGACCACACCAGACGTGGTGAGGAGTTGTGTCAGGAGGACCCTCCACAACACACTGGACACTGCCACCTGGGATGGGAGGACACACCAAACACCTTCCACACCACCAGCTACAGATGAGTGCTGAGTGTCACATTGTGTGGTGAGTCTGAGCTGTCACCAATCACCAATCTTTCGGATCACGTAATGTGAGATAGAGGCGGCCATTTTACAAGTGGAGTACTATTAGCAATTTTATATAATAAAGACCACAATCATGCAACACAATTATGCAACCTTCTAGTACACTTAGTAGGACCCAAAACAGTCTGTCATTGAAGGCACAGCGTGCCTTACCAGTACTGAAGGCCGCGCCTGTATCAGTCTATATACATCAAATTTGTACAGTGATCGAGTCTACGGTCGAGTGCAGCGCAGCAGTGGACGTCACAGCTCTACCCGCGACCACCTGGTGAATGAGGGCCTCTGGGAACTGGGCGGTGGGGAACGTGTGGTACTCGCTTTGCGTGTAGGGAGTGGGTCTATTGACAATAGACCCACAGTAGGGCTGAGTCGATGGGCGAATTGTTTTCGGAGATGTTCCCTCTGTCCGCGCTGCCAACATAGCATGACGGCTGTCGTGCTGTCTTGTAATCGAGCCCCTCTCGTGGGCGCACACTGCAGTCTCAGTCCTGATGATGTGTTGGGTGTGTTGGGTTGTGTCCAGCTGTCAGTGCTGACTGGCTGCCGTCTTGTGCACCAGCTGCATGTGTGTCTGTGGCAGTGGAGCACTCAGTCACTTGTACATGTACCAAAGTGGAGTAAGGCCGAGTTGGCCCTGCCTCATAGGCGGGTGGAGTTGACAGTGAGCCACCATTGAGTATAGGAGCGCTCAGCTATTATTTCAACCCTCTCCTCAGATTGTGTTTGTGTGCGAGATTGTGAGTGCATGTCAGTGAGTTCAAGGCCAATGTGGTGAACAAGGTGGATGGCCTCACTGGTCCACTGGTGGACGTCAAGAAGTGGTTGGACGACCAGGAGCTGGAGGCCGGGCGTAAGCTGACGGCAGATAAATTGCAGGTGAGAGTGGGTGTGTGCAGTGGAAGGATCAATGAGTGTGTGTGTGTGTACGTAGTTTGTGTATGATGGAGGGGACCACATGAGTTGTGTGTTGCGTGAGTGTGTCAGTCCATGTGGTGCTGTAGGTGACACTGTTAGTGGGTGCACAGGGAGTACTGTATGCGCTTCAGTTTAATGTTCACAGTTTTCGTGGATTAGCAACCATCCACAAATATTTCGTCCGCGAATATTTGGACATCACTGTAAATGGACACGTAGACAGCTCGAGCCAATTGATGACGTCATGTGTAACTAAAATGGCGACAATTGGTTACGGGGCAACCTCGCTTCGCTAAAGTTCCTTTGTTCCCAAGCTGTTGCTCTTGCTGCTGGCAAACATGTCTATTTGTCCTACTTGGTACCCAACGCGGCATCGTGCCAGATTTGGAGAAGATTGTGATTGTTTCTCCCTCAATGGTGAAGGCTGTACCGAAAGAAGTGGAGAGCACCACGTGCATGGCTGCAGCTGAGCAAAGCGGATCGATGGCCATGGGGTTGGTGAAAAGGAACCTATATGACAAGACCATCACAGAGACTCACAAAGCCAAAATCACACCAGGTATGCCGTGGAAAATGGCATTGCAGCAGCCTTGCGTCATTTTAAGACAAAGCAATCCATAGTCTGCGAATATTTCACCCACGAATATTTCAACACCACTGTACCCAGCAACCGCAAATTTAAAAACACGAAAGTCGCGAAACTTGCAAATTCATGAAATATAAACCAGCAAAAATTAAAACGCATACGGTAGCTCATTGAGGGGTCTGGTGATTGGTGTGTTATCGGTTTCTTGTTCTTCAGAGCTGCTGTTGAGTTTGTCTGCGTCAGTCGAAAAACACATCCACTCCACTACTGATGAGGACCACTTCAAGTCCACTGGCACATGACCAACACACTCAGGGCTGCTAGACCACCCTCTGTATATTTCCTGCACGCTTTCTGTTCAGCACAGGGAAATTGCTATATATATAGCTAGAGTGCGTGTATATAATATGTACATGCATGCGTGTGTGTGCATGGGTGTGTGGTTTCACTTGGTAATTCAATCATGAAAACCTCAACAGATATATACAAAGATTAATACATTACAGCTATTGATTAATTCTGTAATTCATTATACACAATAATATATATCGCCTACCTCAAGCTTCTTCAACAATAATATATAATACAGCCAACACTTGCATACATAATTTAATAATACTCCTCATACATAAATAATATTACAAACAATGACACATGCATGTGGCAAGGCTAATAAGGTCATGACAGGCAGTGCATGAGCATTCACTGGAAACATCACACATGTACAAAAATGTCATGACCACGAGGAGCAGACAGAGAGTGACGAAAATGGCTACTGTCAGTGTCAACATGGAACAGTACAATGAGGATGAAGTGGGTGTGTCTGTGTGGGCGTGTCCTATATAGGGTGGTGGAAGGGTAGTGTGGTGTGGTCCATGTCTACGTCTCAGAGTGGGTGTGTCCTCATGTGTAGGAGGGGGAGTGGTTGGCTCTGCAGTGGGGAGGGAGGAGGTGGTCACTCATCAGCTCACAGCACACACAGCACGTGTCAACTCAACAGGTGGTGATAAACAAGAAGTGCTGCATGTACACACAAGCACGGACGCATGGACTGCTTGCACCACATTGTCATCCCAATGTCCACATGCGCACACAAAGAGACACACATGCGTAACAACACATGACAAGGTTATACATGTCACATTCACACACACACAGTAGATGCACAAATGTCATCTTTTCCTTGACCTCTATAACTGGTCTGCTGAGTGTGTGTTCTGGGCAGTGGTCTAGTTAGTGTAATTGAGGATCAGCTAGTGGTCCGGACTCTATAGGAGAGCTGTCCCCCATTGGTCCAGGCATCAGTACTAGTGCTCCTGTGTACTAGTGAGGTCTACTGGTGCAATGAAGGGTGAAGAGGCAAGGGGAGGGGGAGGGGGAGACAGAGAAGGGGGGGGGAAGTGATGTTGCACACAGACAGGGGCTTGCTCGCCTCACACATGATCACACACACGCACACGCACACAGGTAGGTATACATATAATTGTTTGTATACACTGACTACTGAAAGGTCATTCTAAATAAATTTTCACCTCATTACATCACACCCTGTGGTGTGGTGTGTGTGTGCGTGTGCGTGCACGCAGACTTCATGCACAATGAGGCCACTGTCATCTGACTACTGCCACCCAAAGTGGAGAAGCCCAACTCCTGTGACAGGGAGTCTACGTACACCTGGCACACAGACAAACAAGTCGGGACATAAACAACAAGCAGGGACACCACACACCTCACAACACCAGCAACACACAACACACAACATAGAGCTATACACCAGCGTCTCAGTGCAGCGGACAGTTCTAATGATTAACCTGTAGGGACTATTGCTCCTCAGAGTGCAATGGTCTGAAGCACAGAGATGCACGTCTGGCCCAGTGGGGCAGGGGAGCCTGAGGGCCAAAGCAGGGCGGGTGGTCTGCTCCGTGTGAGCAACAGGGTGCCATATTTCCACACCTCAAGAGGGCTTTGTGGAGACACAATGTGCAACACAGAATACGCCACAGGAGGGAAGGGAGTGATGGAAGTTACTACACGTTTACTGAGCTTTATGCACAGTCATGCATGGTTTGGGATGGAGAATCGAATGAGACCACAAAGTGCACCAGCACACCGTCAGCAAAGCAACTTGTCCTTGGAGAAATGCAGTGTAAATGCCTCCATGCAGGTTGTCTGAGTGGACCACCAGCTCCTACTGGTTGTTGGGTGGTGTAGCTAGTAGTGGTGGTGGAGGAGGTGGTGGAGGTGGTGGAGGAGGTTACGGTGGTGGAGGTTATGGTGGTGAAGGTTACGGTGGTGGAGGTAGAGATCAACTCACCATGCAATCTTTGGGATCACAAAATGGGATATATATCAAACAAGACATGAACTGCCTATGCTACTTGAGAGTCCGGAGGCGGCCATTTTACAGTGGGTTACTATAAGCAATGTTATATAACAAAGACTACAATTGTTATGCATACAATCTAGTACACTTAGTGGGACACTAAAGGCAGTCAGTTATGTGGAAGGTATTGCGTGCCTTGCCGCGTGTGTCATGTCTACTGCTTGCTCCAATCCTGTGCTTAGTCGAGTGCAGCGGCTCCTCGCCTGCATGCATGCGCCCAGTGCGAGCGGGTAAGGCCGTTCACGCTCTGTCGTAGCAAGCGAGTCGGAGGGCGCACAGCCGTCTCAGCAGTGGGCGTCACATCTCTACCGCGACAACCTGGTGAGTGAGGGCCTCTGGGAGTTGGGCGGTAAGTGGGGAACGTGTGGTACTCGCGTTGGCTTCCCTGGGTATGTTCGATTCCCTTAAGCTTGCACTCAGGTGCAGGAGGGAAGACAGGTCAGTGGGACAGGAGATCTAGATCTAGCGGTGCGTGTGTGTGTGTGCGTGCGTGTTAGCATGTGTATGTGTATGTGTGTGTGTGTGTGTGTGTGTGTTTACTGTTCTTTTGACTGCAGAACTGGCAAACTGTGAAGTGTGTCCCAGCCTGATCATGATCACCTGGTTCTCTCTGGCCGTCAAAGAGAAGACATAATATTATAGTTATTTCCAATTAATATATAATTGCGTATATAAGCTGATAATTATAATGTCATGAGGAACAGACAAGAGTGACAAAATGGCTACAGTGTCAACACGAAACAGTACAGTTAAGTGGATTAAGTGGGAGTGACTATAGTGGTACACCTGGTGATGTGGTGTCACAAAGAGGGGCAAAGAGGGGAGGGAATGAAGGAGTCCAGTCTAAAGGGGAATGGGAATGGGACCAGAATCAGTGCACATAATGGCTGCAGCTGAAGAAACAGCCAACACACAATCATATACATATGCGTATATATTGTTTCCAATGATGGGAGTGTATTGGATGAAATTCACACACTACAGTGCAACAATAGACAATGAATGTACACACAACATGTCCACCACACGAGGTAAACACAAACACACAACAAACAAACATGACCACCGCCCCCACATCCACCTGCTGTGTGGCATGAGAAGCCACATAACTACAAGGTCAAGAGGGGGAGCAGTGCACAACACACATTGCCAGTGTTGTACCTCGTGCTCCGCTCAACTGAACACACACAGTATAGCAGAGCACCACACAGCAGCTGTGTATACAAGACAGACAATAATTAAGTATTTTCAGGCAGATAAAGCTTACAAACTTTAGGGGGCATTGCAAACACACAGGCTGCTTTTGGATGTGTGTGGAGATGCTATGGGAGCCTCACATGGTGTTTGCTTCGTGAATGACTGCAATGCAGGGCTGAGACAAATGTTACTTTTAGCATTCGAACTTTTGTCGGAAAAAGCTTGGCATAGTAATATTACAATCGTCATCTCAGTGTTCAACTGATCTAATAATTCACTGCATGTGACATCACTTTCGCATGTCAGGAGTCTGGAGATAGAGTAATGAAGGCTGTGCGAATGTTACTACAGACAAAAGAGGCTCCTCTTGGATGAGAAATCTTGAGGATTAAGCTGGACATGAACTCTCTACTGCTTATACATGACAGGGGGCACAAACATGGCCAACACTCATGAGCGGTTTATATTTTTCTCTCTCAGAATTATCTTAGAATGGTGTATATAGGCACAAAATGAGGTGCCATGTAAACGAAATAAAAGCACTAATCCACTTCATTTACTGCAGTACCAAAGATAAAGCTTCAGCAAAAGTAAGAACAAAGCTTTGAATGGTGAAACAATTCGGTGCTTCATCCCAGGCCTACAATGCACACACGTAGCTAACCATGTCATAGGCTGTCCTGTAATTAATGCATTGTTGGCCAGTGTACATGCATGGTGACGTGTAGTGCCACATAAACAGACTAAATGGAGAACAACTGATGTATACAGCGATGTACCTCGACTCTCAACTGTTAAAGTCATCACTCACACAAGACAGTCTGGTCTGAACAGCTCTACATCTGTCCCATGTGGACTCACACATGGTGTCTCATTGTCGGCGTTTGCCTGGCATGCTGTGGGCAGTTTTGTGATCAGCGGGTCTCTTTCCAGTGAAGCTAGACTGGAGAGGAGTGGACAACCATGAGGGACCAGGGACATCACCAGGAAGAGCAGTGTCCACAGCACCAGGAGATGGCTGGGAGTGAGTGGGGACGATGAAGCAATCACGGCGTTGTGCTCCTGTCAATGGACATGCTGAAAGGGAAGGAGAGGAGACAGGTAGTTGTGCATGTGTCAGTTGCGAGTGAACACTGAGAGGCACAACTCATCCCCACGTGCATGCCACACACAACAGTGCACACACCTGGCTGTGTGCACCACATGAGGTCACATGAGCCAATGAGGATGAGCCCACAAGTTCACCGAGTGTATGAGCGCATGAACACACTACAATTAAGTAGGTCCAGTGGTGCATGTTTGGAGGGAGCACTCCACAAGAGGAGGAGGCAGAGGGTGGGGATGCTCTCCCAAGCAGTGCCAAGAGAGTGGGAGGCGTGCGGAGGTCAACCTCCTGGAAGTTACAGCACTTGCACACATACAGGGGTGCTAGGTGCCTTGACTGTGTTACAGACGATGCCACACACCTTGCTGTGACGGACCAGGTGAGTCATTGGCTGCAGTGAATGGTTGAGTGGGTGGGATGGGGACCACCATGGAGGGAGTGGGCGGGGCTAGAGTAGTGATACCTGATGGACCAGAAGCACCCCAAGAGGTGGGGAGGTGTGTCCCTGTCAAGGTAGAGGGAAGAGGATGTGAATTTACAACATAGGATGAACACTCAAAATAGGGAAACTCCCACGTACCAAATATGGCAAACTCAATGAGCATGTGTTGTTAACATTTTGAGTGTGTGTACCGCAGGAGTTTCTGTCACATTGCAATGCGTTTTATGCAAGCAATCATGGCAGTACTTTATATGGCAACACAGTATTGTCTACCTATGCTACACACAGTAGTCTGTGTATAGCATACATGTACAGTAATTAATACAGTATGCATAACAGTGTTCATGTTGCATTTGCCGTATATATATATATAATTATATATATGCTGCGTTCAGTAGGTGGGTGTGATTAAGAATATATGTGGACAGTATACCAGCTGACACATGTGCCCCACCACTCACCTGGAGGTGCTAGCGGACTATAGTATGGCACGGCCATCATGGAGGTCTGCATCATGTGTGAGTAGTTCAGCAGAGCTGCAGTGGGTCACATGGAGAGAGGTGAACACAGTGGAGGGACTTACTGGATGAAGGAGCATGAGGATGTGACAGGAAAAGGACACAAACGCACACAGGTTTAACACGCATACACACACACACACACACACACACACACACACACACACACACACACACACACACACACACACACACACACACACACACACACACACACACACACACACACACACACACACACACACACACACACACACACACACACACACACACACACACACACACAAATAGAACAAAATTTAATGAGAATAAAATGATAGGTACATACGTGCATGCAACATTGCTAACAATTAATGTACTATTAAGAAGTGAGGTAGTTGTAATGGCAACAAATTGTTGGCTAGTACCTGGTTGTAGCAGTGGGTGGGGCCACGGAGGGAGGGGCTGTGCTCCGAGAAAAAGGGACAGTTGGAGCATATTAATTCAGAGGGGGGAATACTGGTACCGGGAGCAGTGGTGTGTGTACAAGTGGACCTCCTGGTGACTGGTGTGTGTTCACAGGCAAGGTCTGCATCGTGTGCGAGTAGTTCAGCACAGCTGCAGTGGGTCACATGGAGAGAGGTGGACACAGAGGTCAGTGGAGGGACATACTGCACTGCATGAGGACATGACAGCAAGAGGGCACAGATGCACACGGGTTTAACAGCATAAGGACATGAGCAGTTGGTGGTGACAGCACATACGCTTACATACACACACACGCACACACACACACACACACACACACACACACACACACACACACACACACACACACACACACACACACACACACACACACACACACACAAACACACAAACACACACACTGTCTGTGCACTGCGCGGCAACCTGTCAGTGAGCCCCACTCTACCCTGGGTTGGACTAGCGGGATAGACCGCTAGATGGAGCACAAGCACTGGAGCATGCAGTGGGTGAGGTGGGCACACTCTGCAGTGGACTACCTGGCTGCTGCTGTGGGCGGGGACAGGGTTGGAGGGGCAGTGGTAGCTACGGGGAAGAGACATGGCTGAGGTGGGGTAAGTTGGGTGGAGTCTGGAGAGAGAGAGAGAGGAGAGGGACAGAGTGCTCCATTTTGATTACCCCCCCCCCCCACACACACACATGTACACAGAAAAGGGAGAGATGTGGGGGATAGACAATGGCTGAGGTTAATTAGCTAAGTATACAGAGGTTGAGATGCACAGATTACTTCGAAATAGGGTCTGTGCACATATATAGTGTCACCAACATAGCTGGTCTGCTCTGTGTGAGCAACAATGTACCACATCTCCACACATCAAGAGGGCTTTGTGGAGACACAGTGTGCAACACAGAATACGCCACAGGAGGGAAGGGAGTGATGGAAGTTACTACACGTTTACTGAGCTTTCTGTGCAGTCATGCATGGTTTGGGATGGAGAATGAGACCACAAAGTGCACCAGCACACCGTCCGCAAACTTGTCCTTGGAGAAATGCAGTGTAAATGCCTCCATGCAGGTTGTTTGAGTGCACCACCAGCCTGCATGGTTGTTGGGTGGTGTAGTGGTGGTGGAGGTGGTGGAGGTGGTGGAGGTAGAGATCACCTCACCATGCAATCTTTGGGATCACGAAATGGGATATATACCAAACAAGACATGAACTACCTATGTTACCCGAGTCCTGAGGCGGCCATTTTACAGTGGGCTACTATAAGCAATTTTATATAACAAAGACTACGATCGTTATGCATGCATTCTAGTACACTTATAGTGGGATACTAAACAGCCAGTTATGGAAGGTATAGCGTGCCTTACCAGTACTGAAGGCCGCACCTGTGTCATCTACTGCTTGCTCCGATCCTCTCCTAGGTCGAGTGCAGCGGCTCCTGGCCTGCATGCGCCCAGTGCGAGCGGGTAAGGCCGTGTACACTCTGTCGTACCAGGCGATCGAGAGTCGGAGGGCGCGTAGCTGTCTCAGCAGTGGACGTCACAGTTCTACCCGCGACTACCTGGTGAGTGAGGGCCTCTGGGAGCTGGGCGTTACGTGGGGAACGTGTGGTACTCGCGCTGGCTTCCCTGGGTATGTTCGATTCCCTTGCACTCATGATCAGGTGCAGGAGGGAGGACAGGTCAGTGGGACAGGACCGGAGATCTAGCTAGATCTAGCGGTGTGTGTGTATACTGTTCTTTGAATGCAGAACTGACAAACAGTAAAATGTGTCCCAGCCTGATCATGATTATCCACCACCTGGTTCTCTCTCTGGCTGTCAAAGAGATGGCATATAGTTATTTCCAATTAATAATTACGTATACATAAGCTGATAATTATAATGTCATGAGGAACAGACAAGAGTGACAAAATGGCTACAGTGTCAACACGAAACAGTACAGTTAAGTGGGTTAAGTGGGAGTGACTATAGTGGTACACCTGGTGATGTGGTGTCACAAAGAGGGGCAAAGAGGGGAGGGAATGAAGGAGTCCAGTCTAAATGGGAATGGGAATGGGACCGAAATCAGTGAACATTAATACAATGCAATGAAGAAGCAGCCAACACACAATCGTATACATATTTATATTGTTCCCAATGATGGGAGTGTATATATGTAATTGGATGAAATTCACACACTCCAGTGCAACACTAGACAATTAATGCATGTACACACAACATGTCCACCACACGAGGAAAACACAAACACACAACAAACAAACATGCATGGACCATTGCCCCCACATCCACCTGCTGTGTGGCATGAGAAGCCACATAACTACAAGAGAAGTGTTAGAGGCATGCAAACAGTTGTCTAGGAAGGGAACATCTGAAGGAAGGAAACATTTGTACCTTACACACCTGCTCATAGCACCCAATGGCCACAACACAGTCCTATAGTTGTGGCCATTGTCTGTAGAAAAAGTACAACAATGAAACACAATACACCCCCCCCCCCCCCCCCCCGAACACACAGCTATAGAACTACAAACAGTTGCACTGGCCTGGGTGTGCACTGCAATTGCAAGGTGTACTCACTATTTATGTAGCTACTACATGGACAAAAGAAAAGGGAAAAGAGGAAAAGGCATTCCATTAACACGGGAGAATGCACAGCTTGCTCCAGTTAATTTGGTGTAACATGCATACATGCAGTGACAGGCAAACACATCTAGCTCATTAGTCCTTGTCATGTCCTTTGGGTCCTTCTTTAACACCAGAATGCAGCCATGGTGTGAGGCATGAGCTCACTCGGCTCCACCTCACAGACATCTGTGTGGTGGAGAGCAGAGGATGAGGGTGAATGACGCAGTCATGCACACACACATTAGCACATACGCCCACACCCACACACATGTACTCATGCTGAAGAAGTACAAGCATCATGCAGAGCTGTGGGTATGTGGCAAACAACTAGCTATCCAATCTCAAACGAACCACACCTTTGAATTGAGGCCCTCCTTGCACGAACAGGTGCAGATCAGCCGACAGGCCCGACACCTCAGGGTGTACCAGTGGCCCACACAAGCCCCTGTTGGTCACATGACTGTCATGTGACCACGTAGTGATGCACCTCATCTCCCTGATCTGGCTGCAAATGTGCTGTCCAAGGCCTCAGAGCAGTTCATGGCTGGCAGCTGTTGCATGTGGTCCTTGTAGGACTGTGGTGGTCTGTCCTTGGGGATGGAGCAGTGTTGTAGGGAGGACAGTCTGCACTGTTAGAAAAGGGGTGTTACCATTACACCCTGCCTTCAGTTGGCAATAACTGGGGTGTTGCCAATACACCAATAGGGGTGTTATGGTTACCACTCAACACCCATTGGGGTGTTGTACATGGGAATTGCTCAATACGCTCAGAGTGTCATACCAAATAATATATTTTTCTCCTTCTCCCATCACCTCCTGTAATTATAGGATAGATGTAATCCTTATACTGTAGATAATTACTATAATATTATAATTAGTGCAATAATTTATTGATATCTCATCTTCAGTTTAAACCGAACCAGCTTTATTACGTATGTTTGTTGTATAGTCTTGTTATAATAATCCAGCCAAGGTTGTTTTAACTGATGTGCAGTAATCGAATAGCAGTAGCTAACTAACCATAGCCGTTTAATTAAGGTTTAGCTACGCACACCAGCATAGTAGCTGGCTAGCTTGCTGAGGCTTCATGCGGTATACTGAGTCCGTCTCATTATCCGTTTTTAAATATAAACATACAGAAGTGCTGACCTGTTTGCTCCTGACATGTTCAGCAGGGTCTTCGGTTTTTCTGTTTTGTCCATGTTAGCTAGCTATAAGAGGACCCCTGTCCATGCGCGAGACGTGCAAAGGTCCGAAGGTAGATTAAATATTTTTCACAACAAATCATCATCGTACAGCTATTTTCTGTCACATCGCGCGTCTTCCTTATCATATGAGTGGATTATCATATGAGTGGATTTGCGTGATCAACACCGGGCGGCCATTTTCGCATTGCGCAATAATGTTGGCGCGATCCAGCTGCAACAGCACGTGTTTGGGCTTCTTGTGCTATTCTTTTGCCATTCTGATCAGGGTCTGGATCTGAGTGACTCCGCTTCTTCACTATTTAAAGGGTGAGTTCGATACTTTATATTCCTGCACTTTTTAGCGTGGCAGATGCAGACTTGTAGCTGATTAGTAAATGGGAGTTTTTTGTCAGTAGCTAGCTAGCTAGTTGACGTGATAGAACACTGTCTTGAATGTACACATAAAGTAATAGCGGTCATGAAATGTAGAGAATTTGAAGCTTAAAGAACAGAGATACTAGTGCAGAATTATGTATGACTGGTAATGGACACACGGTAGAGAAGAGGACATTTGACGCCACGTTTAACCTGAAGGTTATTGGTCACACCGTCTGTGATAGCTCGAATGGGATGTGGCCGACTAGTCTCATGTAGTACTCTGCCAAAATGGTGGTCTGGCTACGCAAGACTAGTGGCCGATGATCTCTCCAGCCCTCTGCGCGGGTCCACACTGTCTTGTATATGTCGTCACCACGCACACTGCTGTCGAACAGAATGCTTCGTCCACTTAGCTTGACATGCTCACACTATAAGAATGCAGACAATATGTGCGTGTTCGAATACCTCAAAAGGTAGCTGTCCTCGTATGAAGGCCGCCGCATCTTTCTGTACCGGAAAATAATTGTGGCCGCGGGGTCCATTCGAGCAAATGTGGTGGTTGTCTTTGTGTCACAAGCGTCTTTTTGCAGTATTCAGACTGTTTCATCACCCTTCATGACTCAGATTTATATATCACCACCTTTTATATTGTTGTGCATTTGTGGAGTACTGCACTGATGAGGCTTTCATTGGCCGAAACAGTGTCATTATTGTTCTAAAATGACTCTGTCTGCAGTTTCCCAAATGTACAAATTAATTCATTCTGATATTGGTGAGGATCACTAGGGTGTAATATATACCGATATTTTGTGGTGTATTCTTAGCAGAGCTTTTCTTAACCTATGAGCACACAGCAAATCCACCAGTCACAAAACACTCTCACCCAAACACACTATCTGTCAACTTTCTGCTCATGACTAGATGCCACTTAATTAACTTGTTCATGTAGCAATTAACACAAGCTGTGTGATGAAATACTGCCGTAAGAATTGATGTAGATAAATTAAGCTTGTAGCGTTCCCGAGACATGATGCTTAAGAACAATTGCTTGTGAATTGCCATCATGTGAAACTAACTTGTGAATGTGGTGAGTAAATGGATGATGGAGTGCAGAAAGAGTGACAACTGAGTAAGTGTTAGTGGGTATAATGATGAAAGCATGGAAATGGTTTGAGAAGATCTCTGTGTGGAAGTGCTTCACATGGAAGACTACTTGTGAGCCTTCCAAAATGAACATCTCCTTTACTTGCCCAAACACGGGGTAATCGTCTTCAATTGAGAGGAGAAGTGCACACTCCTTCTTGTAGGTTATGCCCTCGACAGTCACCCATCTGGTTCTGTACCAAATGTTAAGAAAGAAAATAACTTGGGGCCTGTTCCTTTAATTATTCACACATACCACACACGCACACACAGGCAAATGCACGCACACACACGCACAGGCACACACTAACACGCACACACACAGGCACACACACACACACACATACACACACACACACACACGCACGCACGCACGCACGCACACACACACACACACTGACACACTGACACACTGACAGATACATGCACGGACAAGCACACACACACAAGGAAGCTGATTGTGTACCTGAAGCAATCTGTACCAGATTGTAGCTCTAACGGGCGATCTCGAACTGCAACAGGTGTCCCTGCAAATAGTAGTAGATAAGGAAGAAAAATAGTGCTATATTTCTCATATACACAGCATTTACATTTGAATGGAGAGTTACCAGGACCAATATCCACTGTATCGTTGAGAAGTGAGTCCTGACTTGTCTGGTAGTAACACTGTAGTAGCTGGTGCCGGTTTGCAAGGGTCCAGCTGATGTTAATGTAGTTGCCAATATTCTGTGCTAATTTCTTGAAGTAACTGTGACGAGCTTCATACCTCATTGTCCAGTGCCGCACAAGCGGACCAAACCTAATCCAATTTCAGAACAGTACACTAACACCTGTCACGGCTACAAAATAAGTGGAAGATTAAGAAGCAAAAACTGTAACATTTGTATGTGCACTTACTGTAGAATAAGTCGAGGCATGTGCACCATATAGTGCATTTTGGGTATAATTGAAGCATCAGGATAGATGTTGGTGAAAGCACTGTGATGGTCTTCAATTAAGACTTTCACGTGAGCCACCTCGTCTGGATGGATTTCTGGTGCCAATAGGTAGTCTGCAATTAGCAGCAGTAGGAGGTAGCTCTCCCACTTAGTATCCCCCGTGGGGACAAATCTTCCCATGAGCAGTGGTAGCAATCTACCTAGAATGTACATCTGTGAAGCTGGGATGACAAATGGCAAATGCAATAACTTAGTATACTATAACATATATATGGTAAAATTTAGTGCCTCACCCTTCTGCTTTAGGGAATTGGTATCATCAAACAGGTTTTGCCTTTCGATAGGTGCAGGACGGTCACTCTCCATGTAGCCTAATTCAGCTCCCACTAACCTTGTGTTTAAATCGGTGAGACTGAAATAATGCTGTTCCCTGATGCAGTATTGAATTAACAACTTGAACTCATACTGCAGAGCACCCTCTAAGATGTCATGCATGACATCAGGAAGTAGAGTTCCACTACACATATCAAAGTACTGGAGGTCCAGGAGCGTACTACGGGTGTTTACTCCATACTCTCTTGAACTACCTCCAGTGGAGTCCTCGTCCAGGCTAGCACAATGCTGAAGGTGCTGATGATGAGTACGCAATTCGAAATGTTCCTCCTTGAACTGTACATAGTATAGATGTATATACGTACTTGTCATTGTGTGCATACACTGCTGACTGGATCCTACACAAATATGTACAATTAAACTAGAATATTAAGAATTTTCATTAAATATTTGAAGGGATTTAGGAATGTCCGAAAAAGCATAGAAACAAGTGATAGCATAGAAACAAGTGGCAGCATAGAAACAAGTGGTGGCATCTGACAGTAATTTGACCCATCACATTGTTCCAGTTCGCGACCGTTTCACTAGTTTTACCGACGCGCGCTAATACATTAGATAGGAGCCGCCATTTTGAACCAGGGAAATTCCTAAATAGACGTCACTACTGTGACGCCTGATATGTGTGTGTGTGTGTGTGTGTGTGCCTGTGCGTGTGTGCGTGTGTGCCTGTGTGTGTGTGCCTGTGTGTATGTGTGTGTGCGTGTGTGCAACCATAGCATTGCGAGTATAGGTTGTAATTATTCAAATATTGACTTTCGAGCAAAATTGGCATCACAGGCTGCATACACATACTTAAATAGTAACAATATTGTATTTATATATATACCTGCTCTGAATTTTCACAGGATGTACCCATGCATTGTCGACAATTTCGATATGCACTTGTCCCTTCTTTGAAGCCACCAAGAGCAGTTGCAGCTGGGTTGTCAGCTGATACCAGGGCCATAGTCCCACGGAGGGGATGAGGAACTCCAGATACAGTGAAAGCAGTGCCTCCTTCCTGCAACAGATAATTACAGCACATAATGAAGCAGTAGAAATGGAGTATTGAGAAACTGATTATAGTGCATACTAATCTCTTGACATCCTCAACAATAGGCTTCAGGACGGCATTGAGGGAGTATCTCTTGATGAGCTTGTGGTGACATACTGCAATAAGCTGAATCATTTTCAGCTTGGATCTGTATTTTGGCCGAATGTTGCCAAGATTGTAGTAGAACAAACCTATGTAGAAGTGCAAGAGCTTGATAGAGCAGACAACATGCTAATGCCAATGCGACACATGTTTTTTACACATTCTGAAAGTTTACTAACAAATTTAAAGTTGTGTAAACTTACCCAGCTTGTGCTTAGTTCGGCTTGAACCGAGAGGATTACATACCTGCATACATAATTTTGCTTAAAATGTCAGCTGATGTACTACTAAAGTTGTAGTTAGTGTATACCTCAACTTCGTCGTAGTAAAACAGGATTTGGAGGGCTCCAGCATGCGCGGAGAAGAGAGGATGTTTCCTGCAAGCTTCACCATCACAGAAGTCCCTCAGTATGTCATCACGACTACGGTGGCCTCTATAAATCTAGCGGAAAACCAAAAAAAATATTTATAAGTTCCATCAGGTGTATTGCTTAGATTTCTTTGCTTCAGAATACTTGCATGCATGCATGCAACTCTTTCACATTTCAATTTAAACATGCAACTGTGTATTTCCTTACCTCAGCAAGGATTGCATCACAGGAGAGAAGGGCCTCCAGTGACTGAAGCAGGGGTACATATGCCATGATGTCTTCTTTTTCCACAAGCCGCCTTTTAGACCCACTGCCTTGAACCTTCCTTCGAGTGCCGAGAATTACTTTGACTGGCTCCTGTAACAATTAATCACATCCTATATATAATTATATGACTATGTATGTAATATATAATGCTTTGTAATAGGATACATAATTTATAATTAAATTTTACATATTATATATATGCATGCTCATATCAGCATACTTTTACCAGACCAGCACAGTAAATAATGGGAAAAATGTAACTTACAACCAAATTGAAGTAGGTGCGAAGGTATTTCTGTTGTTGATGCTGGGTTTCCAGACCATGAAAAATATTTGCAGAAGTACTGTGTTCATTCAGCTGGGATAACGCTGCTTCCGTTACACCCTGAGGTATTGAATTTCCTTGAAGAATGGTTTCCACACTCTGACGCATCTGACCTAGGGCCACATCAAAAAGAGACTGGACATCGAAGATGATGCTGTCCATAACAGACATTGGGATACGATTGCACTCTCTGGTTTTCAAGATCCACATGGCAGCTGCTCTCTGAACTTCTCCTTCTCTTGATTTTGTACGGATACTCTCTTGAAAGCTATCATCAGCAGGATTATGCTCATCAGATGCTGCTGAAAAACTCTCCTCATGAGGATTCTCATTGGTTGTCATTTGCTCTATGACTTCTTGACTTCCATTCAGGACTGAGGTATCATGGTGAGCAAAAATGTGGTTCTGATAGTACTTCAAATTTCGAAACGTTCTCTTACACCCTTGAAGGTTACACTGGATGTGAAAGTTAGGCATATCAGAGTGAGTCAACCGCAGATGCTTAAAAAAAAACTTCACTGATGAGAATTTTAGTCCAGGACAGAGTGGACAGGTGATGGCCATAATCTATAAGGGAAAATAAGACAAGGACATCATTAATTTTATAAATTAAGTCTGTATGAAAAATATTAAGCATATATTATATACTAGCACAGAAGCCCGCCTTCGGCGGGCTCCTCTGCTACGGCGCGCCGTCGACAGTGTTTCGGCGAAAGCGCTCTGACGCCAGTGCTTTATCAAAAGCACTTCTAGTGTCAGCTATGTTGAATATAGAGAGTGGGAGATGTGACAGTGCTTCAAATTACGTACAAGGCATACATGCATATAATGATTGAACACCATGGATATATGCCGCGTCTATATTATGTACTTAAGCTTACCGCTTTCAGTTCAGCTTGCTGTAGCTGCCTTCACGCAGTGTCCGCTCTCTTCCAGCGTTGACCTGCAACACTACCTGACAGGCTTTCTTCACTTGGTGAATGCAGCTGACGCAGGCCTGGGCGCCACAAAAGACGCGCGGATTTGGCGGACTACCCTATGCCTGCTCTGTGCAGCTGCATTCACCAAGTGAAGAAAGTCCGTCAGGTAGTGTTGCAGGCAATGGCAACTCGCGGCGAGCTAGAGAAGCTTAACTATGAAGAGCTTACTGAGTTCTTATCAGGGAGAATAGAGGAAGACATCTCAGAGGACTCAGTAGTCGCTCTAAAGGACAACAGAGTGAATGGGCGAACTTTCCTTGAACTAACAGATGAAGACCTCCGTGATATTATTAAGCCGCTAGGAGACAGGAAAACCCTGAGGAGACTGATAGACAGATAGAATGTAGGGATGGTGAAATATATGTATCAAGGTGCCTGGAAGCTGGCAAATTGACCTGGGTTGTTGGGGAATATTAATGTCATTGCATACTCCTGTTGCTAAACGTTTCCCACCAGTTGGTTTTTCCATGGACTACTCCATCGGGGCGCACCAGCCCTACATCACTATACTGTGGATGCATTATATTATATGCATGTCATATGATAATATTTATATAAATTATATTATATGCATTTGTACTTCATGTTTGCTTGTTATTGTCTGTATATAATCATGTACCCAAATTTCTTCTAAGCCACAGACTGTAGCCTCACCAACAATTGCAAGTGGCAGTGTCCCTGCGCAAACTGTCAAAATTCCTGACAGGTTTTCCTTTAGTACTATGGAAGCCCTGAAGTCAGGAAACATCACACGTGCAGTTCGCATCGAGATCGTTGCTGCAGTTGCCTTCCAGGTATATAACTCCATGAGTAGCAACATACGTGTCCACGTGCTCACATATATTTCTATGTTTTGCAGCTTTTTGCCTACACTGCATTTCCAACCAGTGAGGAGTACAACTATGTTTGCCGACAGCTGGTCACCAAGTTCCCGGTCTTGAAGGACACTATTGGGACGGAATATGTATGTATATATAATAGTTAATGCACCCATGTTCGCGGTAAAAGTCATATAAAACTCGACTATATATATTATACATTATTATGTATATATATTATATAATACTATTAATATTATATGTATGATTATGTATTATATACACGTCTTCGATGTGTGAGTTTGTTTAAAGTTGAAAAATGGTTCACTATGTGTGTGTGTGTGTGTGTGTGTGTGTGCGTGCGTGCGTGCGTGCGTGCATGCGTGTGTGTGTGTGTGTGTGTGTAATTATGCAGTACTTGAAATGCATTTTGATGTTGGCTTGATGCATAAATACAGGGATCATGGAAAGTTCAGCTACGACAGCGGCTTAAGAACATGAGGCGCACTCCCACCAGGGAGGAAGGAACACACAAAAACAAAAGGCTTCCTCAGGATGCAAGTTCACATCAAAGTGAAGATGTAAGTATGGTACAGGCTATATAAGTATATATACATAAAATTTGTCTAATTGCATACGTGCACAGTTTCAACAATCTATATTCATTATGGGCTTTTACACAGCTACCGCTTCCAAAGAGGCAGTGTTCAGCAGAGGAGTGTGATGAAGAGTGTGATGAGGAGACATACAAGGAAAGCATTACAAAAATCAATGAAGAGCTGGAGAAGGAAAAACCGAAAAGAAAAAAATTAAAGGCATTGATGTCAAGCACGTTTGCTGGCCGGAGGCACTGGATCACAACTAATCGACCACTTGTTCCAGAGATTATACAGACATTTCCTCTACTGAAGACACCTAAATATGTTAGTCAGTGCATACATCTGTAATCGTACATATAACAATTTCTATCTTGCCATACGTATACATGTGTGTATTTACACAAATTAACACAACTTTAATTCTACATCACACATTTATATGCTAATTACTGGTTTCCCAAAAATATACAGCTGCAGAGAGAGCTAACAGCCCTGACAAAATTTGAAGAATATGAGGGCGCACAGCAAGAATGGGAGGCACTGAGTGCAAAAATTTTGAAGTTGGCCACTCTTGAGGCAAAGAGTAACACGTCCCTCAAGGCACTGATTGAACAACATCAGGCGGAGCTAGTGACAATGGATGAAGGTAAATACATGATCATGAGTACATGCACATGTTACGTGTAAAGACATGTATGATGTGACTATCACATTCACAAAATAATAATATGGTCATTTGGTATAATTCCATCTCAATTGCACTATTATATAGATGATCATGTTTACAACCTTAAGAGCATGCAACAGTGTGAGCTTCTACTTCACCTCCTGGGAAAGTCAAAGATGAAGATTGTCCATCGTTTTGAGGTACACACACACACACACACACACACACACACACACACACACACACACACACACACACACACACACACACACACACACACACACACACACACACACACACACACACACACACACACACACACACACACACACACACACACACACACGGGCACACACACGGGCACACACACACACACACACACACACACACACACACACACACACACACACACACACACACACACACACGCACGCACACACACACATGCACACACACACGCACACACACACACCACACACACACACACAAACACGCACACACAAACACGCACACACAGGCACAGGCACACACACGCACACACAGGCACATGCACACACACGCGCACACACATACACACACGCACGTGCACACACACACAGGAGAGTGAGACACTTGATCAATGTTATATATAACTTGTACATACAAGGTGTGAGAGCCAGAAAACAGTCTTCTACTCCTCCTGAACAAGCAAATGTACCTAATATTATTCTCTCACACTCACATGTCCACATTCACACTTACACCCACTTATAAATATACATGTATACACACATATAAACACTTGTATAACTATGCTATCTTTCTTCGCTACAGATGCATTGTGACCTAGATGCTGAAGTGAGCAAAGTACCTCACAACCATCCCTATCTAGTGGCAATGGTTGCAGCCAATGCTGTGAGGTTCTACCACATTGCAGAACGCGTTGTTCTGTGTGAGGCGACATCATTCACACAAGGGTTAATGACTCTCATTGCCACATATTATACATTTGACATGGCATACCCTAAGCCGCTCATTCCAATTTTGACCTTTGTGGAAAGGGTTGTCATGAATGTATCAGCTTCGACACAAGTGCCAAATTCTGTAACCAAACTTGTAAGTAGCTTAGATAAAATCATCCTTTAAAGCACATACAGTATATTACCTTCACAGCTTTTCACTGTAATCCGTCAACATTATCTGTATGATCATGTAATGTATGATTTTTAACAAAAATCGTCTATATGTTACATATTACATGCAGCAACATTATCAAACTGCACATTTATTATGCGCATTTATTTGTACACATTATTATGCTCTATTTCACTGATTTTGTGTAATCTACTCACCCATAATAATAATCATCATGATAAAATAATATTGCATGCAAACAATGACGTGAAAATGCATGTACCTATATATATATATTAAATATGGCATATTACACCCATATGGGTGCATTTTGGAGCACCCTTAAAGGGGTTTGTGGAACACCCTGAGGGTGTAGTCAATTACACCCATGAGGGTGTTGTTTTGGAACATGCGAGGGAGCACCCTTAAGGGTGTAGTAGCTACACCCCATTTTTAACAGTGTGGGGACACCGCACAGCAGAACACACAGTGAAGCACAAGGGCTGGCGCAGCAGCGCACACAACCTTCTGCTGGTGTGGCAGTGGTGTCTCTTGCACGGTATGCAGCTACCTGACTTGTACTGGGCACACCTACTACCCCTCCCCCGCCACTCACCACTCCCCCACAAGGAGGATGGGAGGAGTGGGAAGGGAGGGGAGGAGGGGAGGGCATGATGCTGCAAACGAGCACACCCACATTTTACTGAAAAGCAAGTGGTGGCATCGGAAGTGACAGGCCCCACATGGTTCAGTTTACAGTGCATGAAATATGCATGTATCTCAGTACATATAGCACACTCATATACAGAGTCTCAGTATACCAGGCTCCCACACACCTCACCCTCTCTTGCCTTCACTCACACCCCTCGCTCCACACATGTTCCTCCTCCCCCTACACCTCCCTCCCACCTTTAGCACGGTGTTCTGTCTCTGCTTAGTCAGCTGGTGGCCATCACTGGCCAGGGCAGCCCCTCCCTGTGAGAAGTGACGGTTCTACCACACCACAGCACATGAACTGGCCCTCCTCCATCTGGTCCATGGGATGGAGGGGAGGATAAGTGACAACGTTAACACACTTATAACACGGCTGGTAGTCTCCCATTGACCCACCCCCTACACTAGCCCCACTCACTCACTCACTCCTACCACAGCATCCCAAGAGCACCTTGCAGATGGTCACACAGCGTTCAGCTCACAACCCGCCCTTCCACTGACCTCCAGGAGGTGCCGTTTCCAGTTGCCTCCACAGACCCTGCCTGCCCTCCTGTGGGTTGGCCTTGATCTGACTCAGACATCTTATTAGCCTCCGTCAGGATTGACCACACCAGACGTGGTGAGGAGTTGGGTCAGGAGTACCCTCCACAACACACTGGACACTGCCACCTGGGATGGGAGGACACACCAAACATGTATATGTCGTCGTCGTCGCACGTATCGATGGGTCTGCTGCTCTATTCGGTAATCTTCACAGGTCAAGCAAGCTTAGGTACACGGCCAAAAATGTACGACATCGTATACCATCCGTTGAGATCACGGGTCGTAAACGTACCGTTTACGACCCATTTTACGATTGTTCACGAACCGTTAACGAATCTTGTAGTTCGGTCTCGAGACGAAGCGTAAATCGAACCCGTTACGACAGTACAATCGAATTGTAAACATACTGATGGCACAGGTGCAGGACGTAATCGAGCAGAAGTCGAACGGTTTCGTTACGATGTCGATATCTATCCGTATCGGTGTGTTTGATAGCGCGGGAAGGCCATAGCTAGCTATTACTACAATGAGTTTTCTGGACGGCTTGTTCGACGATGTTCCGTACGACTCGGATGAGACAGTCGCGGCAGAGGAAGAGACATGTACGGTTGGGCCAGAGGAAGAGACATGTACGGTTGGGCCAGAGGGAGAGACATGTACGGTTGGGCCAGAGGGAGAGACAGGCAGGGCAGAGGGAGAGTCAGCCGAGACAGAGGAATACGTAGAGACGCATATACAGAGTCTCTCCCCGATAATCAACACGCCAGCGTTGCCCCGCCCTGTGTCAGTCAACACCCCACTGCCAGAATCGCCGTCAGGCAGCCATCCCAGTCACTCCCCACAACATGCTGCAGCCAATAGTGAAAAACAGTTGTATGTGCAAATTGCGACAATGTGCCAGCAGTGTGGACAACCCATCTCTATTCCACCGACACAAGCAGCAGCCCTAAAGAGATTGGAACAATTTGCATGCAGTGCACACAGGTCAGTGGCAAAAACACAGTGGGTGTGTTTCATGTTTGTCTTGAATTAAGGTAAGTAAGATGAATTAAAATCATGGGATTTGCAACACAATTGCAAATTGCTAAAAATAATACAATCAGGTGAAGGTAAAATCAGCAAAGCTTGAATGTATGCAATGCAGCTAGTGTATACAAGAGCATAATCAAACCCTTAAGAAAAAATGCTACGAATGTCTGCGGCCCTGAGTGATGCTAATCCTGCAGGTGCTTGTCCAGATCCCAGTACAGTGGTTTCCGTATCCAGATCTGGCAACTCGGGAACATTGGTCAAGCCGTCCTCTTCAACCTCATTTTCTGATTGATCATGATCATTCATGATATCTTCAGCAATAGGCGTGCTTGACAAACTGCATGTAAGAAATTAAGACATATATATATGCATACATACATTGCTATTACCATGGCAACCATGCGTTGAGATTTCTATACAATGTATATTATATAAAGGGAGAATTGCCACACCTGCCATCTTCATCCAAGATGGATTTCCATTGTTCCTCGGTGGGAGCACTCAAATCCATTTGTTCCACCCAAATGGCAAACTTCTTGTGGAGATCCACAGCTAGGTTGTCAGAAGTCAATCGAATGTACTTCCTCTGCAACACAATGTCTTAAATAACATATCAGCTTCTTACAAGCTAGAGACAGTACTGCATGCGACATACGTACCAGAAGTGCCACATGTCGGGTAAAACATGCAAGTTGCCCATCTGACAGTCCGTATGGCCTCATAATGAGCTTTGCCAGCTCCGCCGTACACAGACCTCGTGCACTCTCGTAGGGCTTCTTTCCAAATATCTGTGATGATTAATATACAGGATCAATGAAACAGTACTAGTGAGCTGTACAGGTGATACAGGGTTTGCATGTTGCATGCACAACCCATGCAATGTACAGAAGTCGCATGAAATTAACATCAAGACATGCACCTTTCTCCTTTCTTCCCCTTTAAGGGTGCACAAATACGCTTTACAATACTTGAGTGCTGCTTCCACCTTGAAGCGGTCTCGTGCATTGCTCCGTAGTGTAGAAGTGACAATACCCTGCATAATCAAACAAACAACGGATGATTTACATAGCTGCATGCAGGTAGAATGTATGCTACACATCTTATTTCAGAACACTTGTATATACGTATACCTATTACCTAGCTGCATGTATATATACAGTGCAAGTATATAAATTGTATTGCATGAATTAAGACATTGCAATGGAAATAGCTGTAATCACCCTTACCCTGAACTCTGCAGCAGTCACATCGCGTACTATACTCTTTGCAAACAGTTGTGCAACTTTGCACTCAAGCTGCTTCTGTAGAAGATGTATACGTTAACAAGTAGAAGTGGCTTGTGTAGCTAGCTATATATAGTTACATGCATGTATGACAATTACCTAGAATGAATTAGCATTGACAAGGCAACATAACCTACCTGGAATGGTGAACCTTTCACTTTGAAAGTAGATTCCTCGTTTGCCTTCACCAGTTCTTTCACTTCCTCCACAGCAGCTTGTATTTGCACTTGCTTGGCTTCGACCCTCCTCAGTCGCCCTTGCATCTCTTGCAGGCAGGTGATAATCACTGCAGCAGGGCTAGATGATGGAGTGCTTCGACTTGTCAAGGCTGACCCTGATGCCATTGCGAGCTGCGTAGAATGACATACGTACGGTATAGGACGTGCAAAGGCGTAGATATTATATTTCGCGCCAAAGCACACGCGCAGTGCAACCCAGTGTGTAATTGCGCATCACGTGATGGAGGTGAGAGCGCTTGTTTTGAAATGGCAGAGAGTCTCCCTGAGTTTCGCTGCTGGGTGTGCAGTCTATCGTTTGATGCGGAGAGAAAATTTCTTCGGCATTTAACTACGCCGAAGCACGCAGAGATGGAAGACATACTTTATCGTACTGAAGCGATGGAGTTGGAGTCGAGCAGCACACCGATTTCCAGGGCAGACCTAGGAGGAATCGAACCCCCGCTTTCGCCAGACATCGTCCCCTCAATGCTGTCAGCACCCGGCAGCCCTGTCACAATGGGTGAAGAGTCGGTCGTAATGGAACTACCGCGCTTAGAGTGGGAGAGCTATGAAGACACAGAATTTCATGATCCTGCGGATATGGCAAGCTCTCCCTCAAGTCCTACACCTGGCAGAGATGAAGAGGAGGACGATCCTGACAGAGATGAAGAGTTTGAACCCGAGGAAGACGGTTAGTGATTCCTCCGAACTGCAATCAATAGAGTACACAAGTGTGTATATTGTGACACGAGCATTAAGTCTTACGCCGTGGCTACCCGTCCGGATCCGGACGCCCATTTTCCCCGGCTACGCGTCCGGACACCATTCCATTACGTCACGCATGCCACCTGCCAACTACAATACTGAGAGGTACTTTATTTATACTATGTATGACCTGTAGCACAACCTATGGAGATTATCTGTTTGCTTGCCTCGTAGGTGTGAGTCAATGAATTCTATACTACGTGCCTTCAATGTATTTGGGAATAGGCAAGCTCCTAGCCGAGACATCGGCAGGGCTTTTGCAACACTTTTTGTGTTACAGACCTTGGCCAGCAGCAGTGAATCTGGTGATGCCGAAGGGTGAGTTATCAGTTGCTCTGCTAACACTAGTTTCTCTGACTGCATGATATTGTCATAGCTCATTAGTACACTTTCTTTATCTAGAAGACAGCCGCTTGTTGGAGAAGGTTTCCTGCATGTTATGCAGGAACCAGTTGTGCAGCACTACCTTTTCGGCACCGCTCCGCGAGAATGTGCCACCAAAGGTATATTTGAGCATGGGGCACTGAGAAAGGTCAGTTTGTGCATTTAACCTTTGTGACCGTACATGTATTCACTAATGTATTATGCTTTTTATTGTAGTGTGACAGCAAGGAAACCAGAGTTGGGGACATCAGTCTATCTCTGCCTCGCCCCAGTACATTGAGAGAGTACGACTTGAATCTCCCAGTGGACCAATACTGCATCAGGGAGAAGCAGTTTACTGTCAGAACAGGGGTACAGGCACCCTCATTCCTCTACATTCACATGTGAAGTACGACTCAGGAGGAAGTGAGGTGATTATTTGTCAGTATATACACAGTTCAATAGTCACATTGTAAAGTTCATTCATTTTTTATGCCCCACAGGAGAGGTATGGTACACTTGTTGCTGTGTTCCGTGTGCAAGAAGATGTCAAGGTAGTGCTCGTCCCTTTTGAGAGCTTGGGTCAGACTAAATTAGGATGCCCTCTTTTCGTAAGGGGACAACAGGTTGTTGCGGTTCCAGCCACAAGGATGATCTGTGACGTCTCGTTCATTCACCGCTGTGGAAGTGGCTGTAAAGTTCAAGTTTCTTCCAGTACAAGACGGGTTGAACGAGAGACTGTGCAGCTAGACTCTGGTGTAACTTTCACACATGACTCAGACAATGAGGTTTTTTATTACAATGTATTTTGCTTAAATAACTGAGTATTGCTACCTACAAGCTGTACTATTCAATCATGTTACGATTCTGATTCCCATGCGTAACGAATCCGAATGCTGCTCCTGATACATGACCGATTACGGCTCTGAATCGGCCAAGAGCGTGTCACGATCCGTTAACAAATCGTTCCCAAATCCTCCGCCTCGGACCCGATATCGTACCTCCTCGGATCGTTATCAAACGTGCGCTAACGGCATTGATTACACGTCGTAATCGGTTCCGTTACGATGTTACGTTTTTGGCCGTGTACCAGAGGGCACCTAATAAAATTCACAATTCAAATGATGCACTAGCAGCATCCCCAGCTGGGCCGGATGGACGCGAACGAGAGCAATTTGACCGCCAAAGTGGCGCGCAAGCGTATACATGTCACGATTTGCCACTCGTACTTATCATGTTTTCTTCAATAAAAAAAATTCTACAATATAATGCACAACATGGTAGTGAGGGTGAGTGTCTGGGTTAGCTCTCTCTGCTAACTGTGTCTTCAGGAAAACTTGCACAGGCTGTCAAAGTGTACCTGAAAATGAGAGAAATACACGCAGTAACATACGTTACCATGCAAATCGTATGACGTCATTGCTTTTGTCCAAATTTCCATTTCAAAACTAAGTTTCCATGCGAAAACAGCCGTGCCCTGTCCGTTGCCGCCATTCTATTTGCAGCAGCCCAAGTGTCTTTCATAGCGTGTTGGAAGAACTGCTCTTTTTGCATCTGCCTCCTGAGGGTTGATGGTTGGCGTAAAAAGCGTTTACGTAGGCTTTGCTTTCAGCAACGGCATTTTCAATTACAATAACGATATTCATGCGACCGCAAATGACGTCACAAAGGGCCTAATTGGTCCGTGTTAGGCTAGGACCGTGCAACGGTTTTGGGTGCAGTCTTTTCCAGACCCTGGGAGGCGGCGAATAAAATGGCGGCCGACGGACAGGGTCGGGTACGAGACTAAGTAAACACCTGGTGAGGCAGGGCTCGCTGGTGAGCTGGGAAGTGTGGACGTGTCATAGTCGCGCATTGTCAGTGATGTGGTGTCGCAGCTAGCCTGGGCTGCTAGCCCCTACTTCCTAGCTACAGCTGGTTAGCTGTGGGTGAACAGAGACGGCTAACTAGCTACCTAATTCCGTCACTGGGACCAGTCTCGACTCCCAACTGACTTTAGCACGGCACAGCTGTGACTGCTGGTAGACAGCCTTGTTAGTGTGTGCTCTAATGTTATATGTGGGAGCGCATGCTGCATTGCTATATGCCGCCATTTTTTGCACTGACCTAGGGTAGTAGGTAGCTAGTTCGGCTCGCTGTAGCTCTTCGGACCGCATCGTGTCTCGGCTGTTCATCTCACCTGTTCGCCCGGGAGCCGAGGTGAGCTTTCGTGAGTGATTCTTTACCGACTGAGCTAATTTAAATAATCGTCTCTCACTGTCTGCCCGATAGTGGAACTTTGTCAACAGGATCTAACGGTACATTCTTCCATGTTGGCAACGTCATCAGGCTAGAGTGAACAAGGCCGGAGATTGTGTGTCTGTGTGTGTGCTGACCACAATTTGCGTTGTTTCCTGTGCTGTGACCTTGGTAGCTATTTGTAGGTATGACGTGTGGGGGTGTAGGTTGCAAAGTGGAGGATCCCCAGACACTTAACTGTTTGCATTCCTCCTTACACCTCTTTGTTCAGGTCCTGTCTTTGTGTCAGCAGTGCTGTTGTCAGTGGTTCCAGCGCATGCCAGTGTCTCTAGGCCCGGACCTAACTAGCTACACCCGACCAGGCTAACTGAGCCATACTATTGTACTGAACACCTGCACACGTGTTTGCCACTTTCTCATCAACACAACACAAGCTCCACCTAGTCCATGGGTAAAGACATGCAATAAAACACATGCAGCTAGCTAATTAATTAATGTGACTGTTTTCTTCACAATCTATGTCATTTTCTGGGTCTTCACAGTGGCTAATGATGGCCGGCACTGGGAGCATTCGCGACTGGGGAATCAACAGGCTACGTTGGACCCATAGACGTTCCTCCATTTAACCCAAGCAATATGCCTAGCCTAGCAAGAGTGCTTAGAGGTGCACCACATGAACACTGTGTGGAGGGAGAGGAGAGGAGGGGGTGAAGTACTAAGGCACAGTCACTCATTTGCACACACTTCGTCTGGCAATTGAGCATGAGCATGAGAGGGAGGGGAAGGATGCAGTGGCAGGCTACCACATGCACACGCACCTTATTGGAGGGGACACTGATGTGGACACAAGTAGTGCATGTGCACACACTACACGTGTGAGCAGTGCAGACAACAGAAACAATAAACACAAGCAAGTAGTGAGGCCATACAAATGCATGTCCCAGTACAGATCAGCCGACACCTCAGGATGTAGCAGTGGCCCACACAAGCCCCACTGCTGGTCACATGACTGTCATGTGACCACGTAGTGATGCACCTCATCTCCCTGATCTGGCTGCAAATGTGTGGTCCAAAGGCCTCAGAGTGGTCCATGGCTTGCAGTTGTTGCATGTGGTTCTCCCAACCACAGCACATGAACTGGCCCTCCTCCATCTGGTCCATGGGATGGAGGGGAGGATAGCTAAGTGACAACACACTTATAACACGGCTGGTAGTCTCCCATTGACCCACACCCTACACTAGCCCCGCCCACTCACTCACTCCTACCACAGTATCCCAAGAGCACCTTGATGGCCACACAGCGTTCAGCTCACAACCCGCCCTTCCACTGACCTCGATCCAGCTAGGAGGGGCCGATTGCAGTTGCCTCCACAGACCCTGTCTGCCCTCCTGTGGGTTGGCCTTGATCTGAGTCAGACATCTCATGAGCCTCTGTCAGGATTGACCACACCAGATGTCATGAGGAGTTGGGTTAGGAGGACCCTCCACAGCACACTGGACACTGCCACCTGGGATGGGAGGACACACCAAACACCTTCCACACCACCAGCTACAGATGAATGCTGAGCGTCACATTGTGTGGTGAGTCTGAGCTGTCACCGATCACCAATCTTTGGGATCACGTAATGAGATGGAGTCGGCCATTTTACAAGTGGATTACTGTTAGCAAGTTTATATAGTAAAGACTACAGTGATTATGCATGTCTTATAGTACACTTAGTGGGACACTAAACAGTCTGTCATGTGAAGGTACAGCGTGCCTTACCAGTACTGAAGGCCGCGCCTGTGTCGGGTCATAGATATCTATGGTCAGGTCTACATCAAATCTGTACAGTGCTCGAGTCTACGGTCGAGTGCAGCGCAGCAGTGGACGTCACAGCTCTAGCTACCCGCGACCACCTGGTGAGTGATTCCCTCTGGGAGCTGGGCGGTGGGGAACGTGTGGCACTCGCGTTGAGTGTAGGGAGTGGGTCTATTCACAATAGACCCACAGTATTGTATAAAAGGCTGAGTCGAGGGGCGAATTGTATTTGGAGCTGCTCCCTCTGTCCGCGCTGCCGACATTACATGACGGCTGTCGTGATGTCTTGTACCCGAGCCCCTCTCGTGAGCGCACACTGCAGTCTCAGTCCTGATGATGTGTTGGGTGTGTTGGGCTGGGTCCATGTGTGTTGGGTTGGGTCCAGCTGTCAGTGCTGACTGACTGCCGTCTTGTGCACCAGCTGCATGTGTGTCTGTGGCAGTGGAGCACTCAGTCACTTGTACATGTACCAAAGTGGAGTGAGGCAGAGTTGGCCCTGCCTCGGTCCCGCTTAGTGTCAGCCGTGTAGCTGCCCTCCTAGTAGCTGTCATTGAGTGTTGGTGTGACCAGTGTGAGGAGTGCACGCATGCAGGACTGCACTGCACCCCAGAGTGGGCTGCTGTCCACACACACCAGCAGTGCACTCTGCATGAAGGGGTGTGGTGCAGGACAGGTGGGGCACCACCGACTGCTCGCTGCTCTCTGCACTGCACTACAGAGTGGTCAGTAGGACCTCAAGTGGACGGCAAGGGAGGACACTCAGTGGTGTGTCGGTGGGACAGTGGAGTGGAAGTGTGTGTGTGTGTGTGTGTGTGTGTGTGTGTGTGTGTGTGTGTGTGTGTGTGTGTGTGTGTGTGTGTGTGTGTGTGTGTGTGTGTGTGTGTGTGTGTGTGTGTGTGTGTGTGTGTGTGTGTGTGTGTGTGTGTGTGTGTGTGTGTGTGTGTGTGTGTGTGTGTGTGTGGAGGGGAGGGTGAGGGATGAGAATGGAGGGGAAGGAGGGAAAGGAAGGGAGGGGAATGGGAATGGAGGGGAAGGAGGGAAAGGAAGGAGGGGAATGGGAATAGAGGGGAAGGAGGGAAGGGAAGGGAGGGGAAGGGGAATAGAGGGAGAGGAGGAGATGCAGAGGGGACGGTTAAAAGAAAGGGAGTGTAGAAGAGTGGAAGCGAGGGGAGGTGGAAAGCTTACAAGGGAGTGGGTGCCAACTTGTTTGTTCAGATAGACGCTTTCAACTGATGCTGTCCCATCATTGCTGCTCATTCACTCTCCCTCCCCTCCTCTCCCACCCTGTAGCCGGAGCAGTTCAGTAATACAGCAGTGACTGCAGTCGGTGGTCCCAGCGGGATGGGAGGGACCTGGGGAAATCCTATGGCAACAAGCACCCCTGCCCCTGGTTACTATGGCAACAGTGGGGGTGGATTTGGAGGGAGTGGGATGACCCAAATACAACAGATGGTGAGTGACTTGGTGAGGATTTGAGAGGGAGGAGGGGAGATATATTCACTCCAATTGAGTGGGGATATATAGGCTAGGAGGAGGAGTTAAGGAGTTAGACTGTGTGTGTTACTGGTGTAGCTGTTTGAGAGCCACTTCCTATGATGTCCTTGTTCCACCCCTCTGCCCCTCCCCCTGCAGGTTCTGAGCACCATTTCAGGGTGCACCATGGACCAAGGCATTAGCATCTACGAGCTGATGAAGAAGGTGGGACAGCACGGCTTTGGAGAGAAGAACATCAAGTGAGAGTGCCCGTGCTTAACAGTCCTCATGTGTCTAGTGTGAGTATTTTTTAATATCTTGTTCTCCAGAGCTGCTGTTGAGTTTCTCTGCAACGAGGGCCACATCTACTCCACTATTGATGACGAGCACTTCAAATCCACTGACGCTTAAATGTTTATAAGAAATTATTGCCAATGCATGACATTGTGTATTGTGTGTTCTGTTCTGTTCAGCTGTTCCAAACGCACTTGAATTGGCCTTGGTGAGCCCTTCATGTGCATGTTGTTTCAATGTGTACATGCAGACAGTGCAATACCAGTCACTTTCAGTGTATGTATGCGCATACACGCAATTACACAGTACGTATGAGTATATTGTATAATAGGGCAGGGTATGTTGCTACATATAGCTAATGTGGCAAGGCATATATATATTATAATAACTAGCAGGAAAGCCCGCCTTCGGCAGGCTTCCCTGCTATGGCGCGCCGGGGAAGGCTGCCCGGCGACGGCGTGTCGACGCCAGCACATCGACGATGGCTGCTTGGGGGCCAGAACGTTGACGCGCCACCTCGCGCTGCCATTTGGCAACCTCTGACAAAGATGGCGTCGTTATCCGGAAAACATGGCGGCTGCAACGGCTCTACCCCGTTTTTGTCAGCACCGGCACCGGGTGAGGCTGTTTTCGCATCACGGCTGAATCGAATGGAGGTAGGCCGAAGTGCTGCATACGGAAGGTCGTCGTTTTCGCGTAGCAAACCGCTAAACGCTCCCAAGAATACGGAACACGGATTCTCGGGCTTAGCATTATATATAGGATTGTGTGTTGTGTTATGTTCTGCTTTTATGAGCACACTTTTGACGTATATAAGATGGCTATGCATGTATATTGATGTTTTAATTTCAAGAAAAAGTCACTTTAACAATCATTTTAAAGAATCAGTTTTAATACCAGGATAGCTAGCGTACGAAACCATTTATCGACCGGTACCAATTAACGACCAGCGCGATGACGTTATTTTTCTTGCGCAATTTTTGATTTACGGACTAGTATGCGATAGAATACGCTAACTTCGGGCAGAGTGGACACTTCTCTGCCTCCCTCTGGCTGATATCGCCGCCTAGCTAGCCAGTTATTGTCTTCTAGAAGTATTTCCGCGCCGACAAGATTCGCTACCATCGATGTTGCTTCAATTTGGATTGTACAGTTTCGAGATCTAGCCGGTTGCTCCTTAGTCGTCCTCCAAGTTTCGTGTAACCCGTACCAGTGGTTGATGCTTTGATATCGTTTACGAAGGTGAGTCAGCGTTTTAGTGTAATCTAACTAACCAATGACTTTGTTAGTTACCAGCGTGTTTCTTCCTCTTGACTGCAGGTAGCTATATACCTTGGTGGACGGCGCCGAGCCAACACTCGAGAACCTTGAGTGGTTGTTGAGTGTTGTAGTGAAGCGCAGCCGCCTTTGGCTAGGCTACACTACCCAGATTGCCATGCTACGCGTGGGAAAGCGTTGGAGAAGGGATGACAAATAAACAGGCTGGGAAAACCCACTGTTTATTGTATAGTGGTGTAGTACATCTGAAGTAGATGTCCTTGATGGGGTAGAGACAGATTGGTTACTTCATCCTTGGTATTGATTGGCCCAGATGGTTTTCTAAGAACCATAGATACTCTACCTAACGTAGTGTAGAGTACCTAAAATATGCACAATGCTGTGCAGAAGAGTGCCACATTGACTTGGATGAGCATTTCAGCATATCTGTGTTTGGTCTTTGCTTATATATATGTAGCTGAACTTCAAATTAGGTCTCTTCTAGCATGCACTAGCATTTACATACATTGCACACTGTCACTGGTGTTTGTTCTTATATCGATCGAGTATTTGGGGATGAACTTGGAATGAAACTTAAATGCACGAAGTGTACAATCAGTTTGTAATCAGGGTTAAGAGCCTTACTAGCAGTAGGCTTTACTGTGGGCTTTACTGAGGCACTTTTTGTGCAGTCTTGTGTCTGTAGATTCGCACGTTTTGTTTACATTATCTCGCATGCTTTTTCCGCGGACTTTTTAACTACTTCCTGCGCGTAGGTCCGTAACTTTTTATACTCAATCATGTAGGTAACACAAGGCTTTGGTGCACTATGGATGGTTGGGAAATGTCCGAGTAGTGCACGGGGTACGGAAGTTGCGATACGTGTGAGCGGTCGATAATTGTGTATACGTTTTTACACGTGTGGTCGATAATCGGTACCGGTAGTCGATAAATGGTTTCTCAGTTATGGTTGTAAATGGGCAGCGCGCTCGTGACTGGAACGGAGTTAGAAGATCGGATAGGCACGGCTGTGCTCGCGAAGGAGTGAGGAATGCGCTCGTTCAAACCACAGAACCCAGAGTCGAAGTACGCGCGAGTTATGCTTCTCGGTAAAAACCTGGTCGATAATTGGTTTCGTACGCTACCATCAGTAAACATGTTTGTACTAATAACAGCCTATGCAAAAGATAGGTATACAATTTTTATATAATTGTATATAAAATGGAGTGTGCCAGCTACGCCACACACAAGAGTGATTCTATACCTTGTAATAATAATTGCCTGCATAATATTTGATATAGCTTGCAATAAGTATATATGCGCAATAGTCTGATCAAAGAAACACAATATGAACAATGATAAGTATAGTTCAGAGCTTCAAGAATCATATTCACTAAATTCCACCACTCAGTGTGTCGCGTTTGACATCTAGAAAGTCTACAGACGTTGCAACTATCAAAATCGTTCGTTGCATGGGAAATGATTCAGTGGTTGCATGGTTTGAGATGCAGGAAAGCTGCACAGGTTTCAAACTTGGCCGGAAGATAGCGGATACACAGTACATTCCAATGATGCAATAATCTGCGATTGCGTGAATTGGCGGTTCCGCGCGAGTTTTGTCTCGTACTCATATGTTACATTGCCCCGAAGTGGTCCCTTTTCCCAAATTCTGTGCCACGTTATATATGCAATAGTCTAATCAAAAAAAAAAAAAAAAAAAACAGCGCAGCATGAACATCGGTCAGCTGCATGTGGACAGAGATATAATATTATAGGGAGGCAGAGAATGAAACAGTGATGTGTATAATACTATATATAATTATAATATTGAAGAAGGTACAGAAACCTAACTCATATGATAATCCCCACATAAAACACACTATACTACAAAATTAATACAAAGCTGATGGTTATGGCAGATTCAGAATGACGACACTGTTTGGTAATAGATCAGACCTGTCCTCTGCTCTGCTGTTGCTGTCCAGGCACTCAACTGGTGGGCGGCAGGTCAGAAGTATCACGGTTGCATCAACCGTATATATATATAGCTATACGACAAACAGTCTAGCTACATCAGACAAGCGCTGAACCGTGGCTAGCTAGCTACGTAGTTAGCTATTATGTATATGTCTTCATTGTGTGCATAATTCAGCAGTAAATCCATAGTGCAAATAATGTGCTATCTTGCTCTACCATGGTATCCGTCCTGTGTTCTGTAATCTGCTGATGAATCCCGGTAAATCCATCACTGTATATGTCATGTCGCAGTCTCAGCCGGCTATCTTGGTTAGCTAAAATGGCTGTCGTGCGATTGTGACGTCGCGCTCTCAAAACGGGCTTGCGTCAATCGCAGATTTCAGAGCAATTTCTTGCCACAAAAATCGTCTCCTTTCCTAAGCGTATGTTAGGATACGCAGAGCAGAATCTTTCTGGTCATGGTGGTGTATATATATACGTCGTGTCTGCATTAGGTAGCTACGCTAGCTACCTACCTACGATGTAAGCTGAATAAATGCAGATTTCGAAGTGACAGCATGAAATGTGATCTATATAGTTGTAAGGAAATTAAGTTTGGAAGTAGTGTATATAATATAAAAGAGCTTTAGACCCACTAAAGCTACATAATTTTTCTCTATTTGCAAAATCCTCCACAGGTCACGCACAAGCCCCTAGAAGGCTGTCCCTGTCCAAAGAGCCAACAGTAGCTATATAAATAATTTATACATGTACGTCTTTTTTGCTTGACCATGCAGTCAAACTAGTACTGCTCCGGCCAGAAGCGATGCGCATGCATGGAGCCACACCTGCAGAGTCTTATATAATCCATTCACCAGATCTAGAGGCAATTGTAGCTACGTATATACACACTTCTCGTGAACATATAAGGAACAATGTGTGCTTCACATGTACTATATATATATAATCATATATAAAATTAAAGTACATATATATATATACATAATTATACACAATTGGCCAATAATTAACCCTTTTGTTCCGGAGTTTATAATTCCCGCCGAACCCTAGTCTCGTACCCAGCCCCAACTTCCGCAAACATGGCTGACGCCGCGGAAGGTTGGGTCTGGGGGCTATGTACATAATCCTTGGCGGTGATTGCGCAATATCACATGATGGGCACATGCTTCCATATCGCGTTTATATGGCAGCCCAAGACTATCGCGATGCTCCTTCTGTGCACAGCCTCCTAGCGATACGGAGACAAGAAGACGCAATCTATCTTCCCTTCTGCGCGGTGGTAGCATAGTTGGAAGCTTCGTGAGGACGGTTTGGCCTGCATTGTGGCACCAGTTGACAGTGAGTACGCAAACTGCGTACGCTTTCCGACGGTGCTTTCAAGATTTGGACACCGGCTCAAAGCGGCTTGAAGCGCTAAGTCAATCCATTTCTAAGCTGGAAGGATCATTTTCGAGCTCTGAGTGCTATCCTTTGGCAGTTAGGACAACGACAATTTTTACCCAACCATTCGATTCGTATCCCAAGTCCCTAGCGATGACTCTCTGTATGCGCAATGGCTCGACCGTTAGCTTGACCCAAAGGAAGCTCCATCTCCGTCGTTCGCACCCAACGCACGAGCATGTGACCGACATGTGATTTGCTCATTATTATTCACGTATCTGCAATCTGATTGGAGGCCGGGGATCGCCGGACTCCGCCAAGAAAAGTGCACATAGTCCCCAGACCCACCTTCCGTGCCTTATAAAATGGCGGCCGGAAGTGGGGCTGGGTACGAGACTATATAGCCGAACCCCTAAATGCGAGATAAAATGGCGGCGCCCGGAAAATATACAAAGTGGGCTCGTAGCGTAACTTCTAGTGCTTTCTTTCGGCCGAAACGGTAGCAGTAAGGATTTTATCGTATACAGCTGTGTCCCAGAAGAACTGCAGGTCGTTCTTGTCCTTCGCCGCTGACCTCGCACAGGATAAAGACGGCCTGTTCGGTGGAGAAGACGGAAATGAAGTTGACGCTTGAGTGTGCGGCACAACGCTGAAGGTAAGGACTTCTCAGTCTATCACTATCACCCAGTAAGTAGGTTTGCCGCTTTTGACTCTTCGTGATTGTACTTAACTCTCACAGACTGCTATAGTCGCTGATATTGGCGACCGAATGATGTCTTCGTACTAGCTGCAAATTTCGGCGCTCGACTGCGACCCATGGGAAGAACTAGAAGATGAAATAACCTTCCTGGTGATAGCTCAGTCACTGCCGCATATTCGTTTAAAGCAGCGTTGTTTCTGTGCAAGACTATATAGTAGCGAGAGAAACACAACGTTTAATACGAGTCTTCGTCCATGACGGCTAGAGACGTCATCCGGAATTACGCACAAGCTATTTCATGACGTCTAAACACGTCATCCGGAAATAAAGGGTTAAATGCAGTATGTATACTGTATATAATATTATAATTCTGTAACATTTTAATTATATGTAACAAGTTCACTGCAATGCAAATGCGTGCTATAACTATATGTCTATATATCATAAAGTAAAATATTATTAATGTGCATTCACGTGCTTATGTATTTCAACGTTAATGTTATTATGTATTATTTTTATATACTACAACCACACTCTGCTACAGTGTGCATGTACACTGTCACGTGGTGCACATTCCAATCTACAGGCTTATACATGTATATATAGGTTACATGGGCATGCATATAATGAAAATCGTCTATATATAACTAATAACATAGTTAGAGTTCTTGCTGAGAGGATTAACGTTGCCATGGCTCTGTTCCTCATACCACGCGAGTTGACCCTTCACTCACTCTTGTTGGCTACAACACCGTGCACCTCGAACAGCAGCAGCAGTCACCTGTAAACACAGGTAGGGAGACAGGTTGAGTGAAGGAGAGTGTGCACAGTAAATTTGACCAGATCAAATTGCAATCATTTAGCTAATTCAGTCAATCAGTGGACACCATTGACTGTTCAAAACTATGCATGTCAAGCCAAAAACAAGACAAACCAAAGCAGTTAGCCAATACTCAGTAAAAAGCTGGAAAGTGAGATGTCCAACTCCGTGAATTGGCTAACTCTGCCAGCGAAGGTGGAAAAGAAAGCTCTTCTGCAGAACGTTTAGAAGCTCTTCCGCTGCTGTCGCGTGAATGTGTCAGAAAAATCTGCCAAGAGCGCCTGAATGGTCTTGGAGACAGTACATTGCCAGTGACCAATGACAGCATTTGGCAATGTTAACAACAGAGAAATACACACACTGTGTGTGATTATTCCATCATGCATGTGCTGCTAATAGAGATGACAGGTGCCGGTGCACTAAGATGCTCACTCTACACCTAGATACCTCTGTGTGGGTGAACAGCCAATACGCACAACACAGAGTGTACATCAGACATTCTATAGACCAACACTGGAAATGAGGGCATACATGCAATGGGTACAGAGGTAGGTAGACAGATCTCAGGTGTTGTGAACAGTAGTGTGATGTCAAACACAACTTAATTGATGCTTAGCAGAGAAGACAAGTGCAACTGATCCACTTTGTACTTGGCACACCTGCATGTTCTCCGAGTGAGGGTGGACGAGGTGGTGGAGGTGGGGCGCACTCGTGTCCATGGAGTGCTGGAGAGACACCTGCTCCCACTGCAAGTGGGTGGTGGGTGGGGCCTGGAGGAAACGGAGAAAGAACATCTTGTAGTTTAGTCTTTGTGTATGCTGCAAGTGCTGCAGACACTGGAGCAAGACAAGATTTGGGTTTAAGGACTGCAGAAGAGGGAGGGGAGGAGCAGGGTGGGGGTGGGGCCTAAGTGTGGGGTGGGGGCAGGAGAGTAAGGGGGAGGGGAGGAGCAGGGTGGGGACGGGGCCTAAGTGTAGCTAAGCAGCTGCCTTGAAAGTACCATGTCTCATGTCTCCAGGGGGAAGTCACCTGACACATGGGGCAGCAGCAGTGCACAAACGCAATCACAAGCAGGTTGCACTTCAAAAGACAAAACGAAGATTAGGTCAAACGTGAAAGGTGAAAGAATGAGAGAAATTAGGCGCCCACAAATGAAAGTATGTGCACTATGAAGATGTTGCCATAGCAACAACAAACTGCATCCAAGCAGGCTTCACTATCTGGGAGGAAGGGGGAGGGGAGGGGCAGGAGAGGAAGGGGGAGGGGAGGGGGCAGGAGAGGAAGGGTAGGGAGGGGACAGGAAAGGAAGGGGGAGGGGAGGGGGCAGGAGAGGAAGGGTAGGGAGGGGACAGGAGAGGAAGGGGGAGGGGAGGGGCAGGAGAGGAAGGGAGAGGGGAGGGGCAGGAGAGGAAGGGGGAGGGGAGGGGCAGGAGAGGAAGGGGGAGGGGAGGGGCAGGAGAGGAAGGGTAGGGAGGGGACAGGAGAGGAAGGGGGAGGGGAGGGGCAGGAGAGGAAGGGAGAGGGGAGGGGCAGGAGAGGAAGGGGGAGGGGAGGGGCAGGAGAGGAAGGGGGAGGGGAGGGGCAGGAGAGGAAGGGGGTAGGGAGAGGAGGGGCAGGAGAGGAAGGGGGAGGGTTTGGACTAAGGGAATAGACTGCTAGATGGAGCACAAGCACTGGAGCATGCAGTGGGTGAAGTGGGCACACTCTGCAGTGGACCACCCAGCGTAGGAGAGTCCACAGTGCGCCCCCATACAGCTACGTACCTCCACACAGCTCCCCTCACACAGCTCCCTCCACAGCTCCCTATATATACACAGTGCGCCCCCACACAGCTCCCCCACACAGCTCTACCACACAGCTCATCCCCCACAGCTCCCCCCACAGCTCCCCCCACGCAGTTCCCCACACAGTCCCCCCCACAGCTCCCCCCACAGCTCCCCCCACACAGCTCCCCCCACAGTTCCCCCCACAGCTCCCCCCACACAGTTCCCTTGTACCAATATTGCTATTGGAGGTACACTAGGCTAGAGTAAACAACAACAAGGCTGGAGTAAACAACAACAGTAAGTCGGTACTCTCACCTGATCCAGAGCGGCTGATGCAGGGAAAGGTGAGTCTATGCTTATATCCATACTTAGAATCTGGAGGCAATGGCGTGTGTATGCCTGGACCATCTGGTGACTGGTGTGCATGCCCCCCCCCCACAGCCCCACGCACACAGCTCCTCCCAGCTCCCTCACACAGTTACCCCACACAGCTCCCCGTGCAGCTCCCCCTACACAGCTCCCCGTACACAGCTCCCCCACCAGAGTCCTCCACACACAGCTCCTCCCAGCTCCCCCACACAGTTACCCCACACAGCTCCCCACACAGCTCCCCGCACACAGCTCCCCCACCAGAGTCCCCCACACACAGCTCCTCCCAGCTCCCCCACACAGTTACCCCACACAGCTCCCCACCCAGCTCGCCAAACACAGCTCCCCCCATACTGTCGGTACTCTCACCTGATGCAGAGCAGCTGATGCAGCGGTAGGTGTCTCCATACTTATCAGTATAATCGTCAATGATGAACTGTCGCTGTGCATCAGTTGGTAGTTTGTCAATGATAGAGCGGAGGAGGTGGACTCTCCCAAGCCAGTCGTACAAGACAAAGTGTGATGTGTGCTTGTTTCCTGAAATGCCCTTCAACACAGATACTCCAAACTCCACCATGAGTGAGTCTGACATCTAACAATTGAGGAAGGAGCAACAAGCGGAATGTGAGATATTATAATTATAATAATATAATATAAGGTGAGATATAATAATTATAATTATATTATACATACAGAAATAAAATAGAAAATGAAAATACACATGTGCACACACACACACAAGTTGCCTAGTGCATGCAGTGATTGCATAGCAGTGAGAGTAGTGTACACCCTAACCCCAACCTTAACCGTAATCCTAACCCTAAAAGCTATACCTGACACTCACCACACATCACAACCACATGAACTGCACTAGTGCTTGGTACATTGACACTGAAAAGTAATGCCACATCAACTCACATTAGCCCACATTCCCAGCAAGTACTTCTCCACTTACTTACATATGTACACACACAAAGACACCAGGTGACACTTGGACCACATGTCACAATCACATGCATTGCACTAAGGCACTGGTACAATTTGTCACAACAATGTTATACCACCTCAAACTTACACCACAACTTACATCATCATCATAAAGTTTATATCTACTAATTCCCAGCACCAACTTCTCCGGTTGACCCATTCCAGACAGAGTCTGCTCTACTTCAGTGAACTTCACATCTTCTGTCACACCATCCTGCATGAAGAAGCAACTCTGGTCAGAAACATGCACAACCCATCAACACAACTGATACACAATGTGCTGAGTCAGCAAAGACAATGTCAACACAATATTCCACTCTAGAGACCAACTACCACATGTCAGCCGACTCTCTGGCAACAGGGCCATGTTAACCTCAAGGGTGGAAAGTGTGCTCCTGGTCACACAACACACTCTGCCACACAAACATGCAGGGTACACACAACATGTTATAACAAACAGCACACATACACACAACACATGCACAGAACACAATGATATGCACTAGCTATCACCACCAGCGACCCAGCAGCACCCTTTCAATGGGTGGCAGTAGGAGGGGGCAAAATGGACAGTTGATGTGAAGCCAGTGAACTGTAGCATAACACATGCATTATACATCCACTTGGTAATAAAAGAACAGCATTGCAGTGGTGAGTGTCTCCACAGGAGGCTCTAGCTGTCACAATCATCTCATGCACGTGCCCTTTGCATTGGGGCTGCAACCCACTCACCTCCTCAGGTGACTATTACTGCCAGTGTGGGAAGACTGTTTGATATCAGTGGCCATGTCTACTGAGCTACACCCAAAATGTGGGGTCACTTTACACATGCCCCAATACAGAAAGGACATTCCAGGCACGAAACAAGTCAAATAGTGATTGGTACAACAGACTACATACGTATGTGTACTGTAAACTGCAAACTGTACATGAGCACACACTGTACCTCATGTGGGGGGCGGATGCTAGTACACTCAAGGTGTTTCACTTGACTGAACCACAAGAATAACCTCGGCAACACATCCACTGGAACACCTCTCAGAGTAACATGTTGAACACTTCCGTGAATGTCTGCATGCACTGGGTAGGGAAACAGGAGTAGAGTTGAACATGTAAACACAATACCTACGTATACATACTTAACTTCACATAGACGTCCTCACTATTGCTTGTTACACACTATACACTACATCCAACTGAGTCACACAACATGCGACTGACATACACCAACCTACCATCAATGGGACAGTCCCAGTTGATGGGTTCAAAGTGGAGGTCCACTTCTGACAAAGATTTATTTAGTCCAATGCCAAATAGAACACTGCGGCAGAACTCCTTGGGTAGAGTCACATCATTACCACCACTGAGTGTCAACGTTTCAAGTGTCTTGTTTTCTCCAAGTGCCTTTTCTATCTCCTTCAGGACCTCATGGTCCATTGCCTGTAGATTAACACATCAACACAGTCCGTCATGCAATGGGATGGGGAGAAACGCCAATTGCCACTGTCACACACTACACACTGCAAGTGGGTGTCACCCTCACAGCTACTGCATGAGGCACTAGCTGTCAAACAGGTACAACACACCTGAAAACATGCAGTTAGTGCATACACACATGCACACATCATCCTAGCATACAAATAGACCATCAAAGCATACAGTACGTATGACACTGCACTGCTGGATATAGATGAGGAGTACAAAGAGACAATGACATTGCTAAATTAAAGTTAAGGTAAGGAGTAACAACACCCAAACCCAAAATGTGGGGTCACCTTACACATTCCCTAATACAGAAAGGTCACTCCTAGGCAAGTTACTATGCTGTTAAAATCCATGATCATAACACTGTCAAATAGTGATTGGCACAAAAGACTACGTCCCAGACACACTGTACATGTGCACACACTGTACCTCTTGTGGGGGGCGCATGAAACAGCCCCCCCCCACAGCTCCCCCCCACAGTCCACAGCTTTCCCACATAGCTCCCCTCAGTTCCCTCCCCCCCCCCCACAGCTCCCCCCCCTACCCCACAGCTCCCATCCAGTTTCTGTCAAATAGTGATTGGTACAAATGACTAGTACATCACAAGCCACACTGTACATGTGCACACACTGTACCTCTTGTGGGGGGTGGATGGAATGACATTTAAGGTGTTTCACTTGACTGAACCACAAGAACAACCTCGGCAACACATCCACTGGAACCCACTCCAGAGTAACATGTTGAACACTTCCGTGAATGTCTGCAGGCACTGGGTAGGGAAACAGGAGTAGAGTTGAACATGTAAACACAATACCTACGTATACATACTTAACTTCACATAGAACGTCCTCACTATTGCTTGTTACACACTATACACTACATCCAACTGAGTCACACAACATGCGACTGACATACACCAACCTACCATCAATGGGACAGTCCCAGTTGATGGGTGCAAAGCTGAGGTTCACTTCTGACAAAGATCTATTTAGTCCAATGCCAAATAGAACACTGCGGCAGAACTCCTTGGGTAGAGTCACATCACCAGTCACATCACTGTGACCATCACTGAGTCTCAATGTTTCAAGTGTCTTGTTCTCTCCAAGTGCCTTTTCCATCTCCGTCTGGACCTCATGGTCCATTGCCTGTAGATTAACACATCAACACAGTCCGTCATGCAATAGGATGGGGAGAAACACCAATTGCCACTGTCACACACTACACACTGAAAGTGGGTGTAAACCTCACAGCTACTGCATGAGGCACTAACTGTCAAACAGGTACAACACACCTGAAAACATGCAGTTAGTGCATACACACATGCACACATCATCCTAGCATACAAATAGACCATCAAAGCATACAGTACCTATGACACTGCACTGCTGGATATAGATGAGGAGTACAAAGAGACAATGACACTGCTAAAAGTTAAGGTAAGGAGTAACAACACCCATACCCAAAATGTGGGGTCACCTTACACATGTCCCAGTACAGAAAGGTCACTCCTAGGCAAGTTGCGATGTTGTTAAATCCATGATCAAAACACTGTCCAGTAGTGATTGGTACAAAAGACTACGTCCCAGACACACTGTACATGTGCACACACTGTACCTCTTGTGGGGGCGCATGAAATGGCACTCAAAGTGCTTGACTTGAACAGCCCCTGTCCCCCCCCCCCCCACAGTCCCCCCCCCACAGTCCCCCCCTGCCACAGCTTTCCCACATAGCTCCCCTCAGCTCCCCACACACTCTACCTTTTGTGGGGAGCGGATGTAACGACACTCAAAGTGCTTGACCTGACTGAACCACAAGAACAACCTCGGCAACACATCCACTGGAACCCACTTCAGAGTAACATGTTGAACACTTCCGTGAATGTCTGCAGGCACTGGGTAGGGAAACAGGAGTAGAGTTGAACATGTAAACACAATACCTACATATACATACTTAACTTCACATAGACGTCCTCACAATTGCTTGTTACACACTATACACTACATCCAACTGAGTCACACAACATGTGACTGACATACACCAACCTACCATCAATGGGAAGGTCCCAATTCCTGGTTTCAAAGTTGAGGTCCACTTCTGACAAAGATTTATTTAGCCCTATTCCCAACAGAACATGACGACAGAACTCCTTGGGTAGAGTCAAATCGCCTTCTTCACTGACTCTCAACGTTTCAAGTGTCTTGTTTTCTCCAAGTGCCTTTTCCATCTCCTTCAGGAACTCATGGTCCATTGCCTGTAGAATAACGCATCAACACAGTTAGTCATGCAATGAGATGGGGAGAAACACTAATTGCCACTGTCACACACTACACACTGAAAGTGGGTGTCACCCTCACAACTACTGCATGAGGCACTAGCTGTCAAACAGGTACAACACACCTGAAAACATGCAGTTAGTGTGTACACACATGCACACATCATCCTAGCATACAAATAGACCATCAAAGCATACAGTACGTATGACACTGCACTGCTGGATATAGATGAGGAGTGCAAAGAGACAATGACATTGCTAAATTAAAGTTAAGGTAAGGAAGTAACGACACATTACATGGAGTTACAGTACATTACACTGTAGCATAAACTGTTGAATGGAATTGATGATGAGATTGGAAGTGGTTGTGCAATCATGATGAGCATAGAGAGTCTCGAGAGGCTTACAATTAAGGGTACAGGTTACACTCGAGAGAGATGAAATGCCAGCCAAAAGATAGATAGCCAGAGGGCTACTGAATTTGCTATGAACTACTCAAGCTGTCGTCTTTACATAGCAGCCAAAAATGCCGTGAAAGTGCACGCCTTCGTCCTTGACGCAAATATGCGTCATTGGCACTTACGCACATGCAATTATTCGACGCATATATGCATCATTGGTAATTAAAGGGTTAAGACAACACGGCCGGGTCACCATGAAATATACAAAGAAGGTTCAAATTGTTGATTAGGCACATATTGGTGTGGGTGATGTCTTACAGATGAGGATAGATGGTCTCTAGGAAGCATAATGTGGGTGTGGTGAAATAGGTTCTTACTGGATCAAGAGACGCAAGACATGAATCATCATTACGTCTCACACTGATGCTTACCTCACAGCCTTGTATCTCCTTACAAGCCACCTCTCGTACATGTTGGAGGCACAGCAGCTTCACTGCTACACTGAGGGGAGGGTGCCTCAAGAGTACCTTGCCAAAGTGATCTTTCAAGGCACCATCTGTGAAAGGTAAACACAACAACATGTCATGCACTCAGTGAACTCTAAACATGGCAGACACATTCTGCAGCTCATAATGACATTCATACCCATCACCCACCACCACAACAGTGGCTAGCGGTACACAGTGGCAGAGCTACTCATGCAGAGTCACTCCACACAATCACTGCACCAAGTGGTCACTGCTAGGACAGATGAGGATGCTCAGCCAGTGTCACTGATGTACACCCACTCTCACCACATGCATGAACCTAAGCTTCCACTGACAGACCCTTACTTGACCCCAGACCTTGTTGGCCATCCAATTGAATGTGTACATGCTATGCATCAAATTCTGTGTGCCCTCCACTCTCACCACAGTTTCTGATCCTGTCAAAGAGGTCCTCAACCTGTCTCCAGGATTCAGAACTTCCACCTGTAGTCAATGCCAACACATGGGAATGACACTATGGGAGTAGCATGCGGCCATGCTTTGTTGCTAAGCAACACCACATCATGCAACGATGGATTAGTAAATTCACAGATATACACTTCTAAACTTGTGCAGTAAAAAGTGGAACAGAATGGCTACAAAATAACATATCCTGAACAGAAGTACTACACATACTACACATACTACACACAAGTGTAGGTAACACTATAATAAATATAGTTTAATTACTGTAGTATCATGCGTGCTAAGCACACTGAAGAGGAGGGGAGCAGCCCTTCCACACAGTAATGCATGAATGCACGGGAAATGAGATAAGAACTATTAATCATCTATTCCTTTATAAATGGAATACAACAAGTAAGAGACAGCAGACCAGCAGAGGAGCATCAACCACCTTGTGGTGTGACTTGCATGTATACAAGGGTATACTTCATGCACAACCTGCAGTACTGCTTCATCTACACCAACTCACCAAAATTAACGCCAATGGCCAACATCTGCAGTTGCTGATGGCGCAAACAAGGCTCGAGCAAACGCTGGACCTCTACCACGACTCCACCTACAGGCAACTCTACTTCAAGATGCTGCAGTGAGCTGTGCTGCTCCAAGCAAAACCCAAAGGCAATAGAGTCATAAGCTGTATTAGGCCTCACTTTTACCTCTTCTCCCATGACACTTGGCATCAGCCTACCAACCAAATCCCTGTCTTGTGTCTCAAAGAACGACTGCATCAGAAGCTCATCAAAGCCTTTGATACCCCTAACCTTGCTGTTCTGAAGGAGGTCGTAGTGTGCCATCTTCGTGGTCCCACAGTAAAAGCGCCATGTCTGTGCCAGGTGGGGCTGCCCAAGATTCTCATCCCAGAATGCACGCTGAGCTGCAACCTCCAGCCGAGCAATGTGGGCTGCAGTTAGGAACTCCTGAACTGTGAAGTGGATAAAGAAAAAGCTCTCGGCGATGATGAAACGAAGCTTGTCAACAGGTCTTGCAGTGAGGAGGCCACATCCTGTTTCACGGTTGGAATATTTGTCTTGGAGTCCCATGAGGTCTGATGCAGTGAAAATCAATTTTTGCTGTACGGTGCATTTGCACGCTATTTCACACAGCTTGAGGAAGTCATGATCTTGGACAGGGAGCTCGAGAGTACTCTGTAGGCCTGGAAACATCGAAGACAGTGTCTCACACACAAACTCATCATAGAGTTGTGTTAACGTAGGAGGGAGGTCCTTCCTTGACAAGAACACGCGTGAGATAATGGAGAGCACAACAGGGATGGAACAGAGGCCGTTGATGTGAGGAAGAGCATCCAGCTTGGCAGAGAGCTTTGCAGACAGTTCTGACTTGCCTTCTCCTTCAAAGTACTGGTCTATGAAGTGTTGTATCTGTTCACTGGTGAAGCCAAGAACTTCAATGTTAACTAAGGGCACCTTTGAAGACTTGAAGCAATGGTGAATTTCACTCATCACTATAGAGCGGGAGGTGAGGATGATGTGGCTCTTTCGGATTGGTGACCTAAGGGGGTCGGGACTCAGCAAGTTAACAAAGAAGGGGCTGTGGCGAAGATCATGAGAGAGTTCATCGTAGCCATCCAGAATCAGTAGCGTATCAGCACCACAAGTTGCTTTCATTCTCCCAACAACTCTCTCCATCTTAACAACAGACTCAAACAGGTCCATCATATTTTTCAGCTCAAACGAAGATGGGTCCTGTACCAGTGGGACGAGGTCGCGAAGCTCCACCTTGACCACCAACTTGTAGCCGTGGGATGCCATGTCCCTGGACACATCTTTACACAGTTTTTTGGTCAAGGTAGTTTTGCCTGTGCCAGGAGCACCACTGATAACCACCAGACGGTGCTTCTTCACCAGTGACATAATGGAGCCATACTCCACCTTACCCTGCAACTCTGTGAATGCACTGTCAACTCCCTCAGTCATTGAGCGAACAAACTTCAGGTGGTCATCTACGGATTTCGGTACAAAACGTGATAAAGCCAAGTTAATGAATTCCATTTCCTGATCCTGCTTGTGAGAGGCATAAACGACGGTTATTTTCTGGTACTCGTCTCGGAGAGCATCAGAGAACTGTTGGAACTAGGCGACATTAGAGAGAACGAGGAGAACATCCATTTTAATCACAGCACTGTACATGAGCATTTCCTGCCGTGCCACACATACTCACTTTTAAATTGGCTTTCAATTTCCGTGAGGATAAGTATCAATTCAAGTGCAATCCCATCACGAAGAATTGTCTGATTGTCTAATTTCCAGACCATCTGACGCTATGTTCATCACATTCGCAATTACATTTGAAACATACATTTGAATACATTGAAATATCTCTGTCAGTTTGCCAATGTGACCTGCATGTGACCTTGTGAACAACTTGCAGCTACTTTTGAGTGACGTCATCTACAGTCTGCATTTGTGGTAATGTTTGTTTAATTGTACACTATAATATTTGATGAACACTAGCCATACTCACTTCAAAAGTCTGCCATTTCATCTCATTTTGTCCACCGTATGTACGTACATGTCTGTAGCCAATCTCACATTGTAAACATCATTTGTTAACATCTTAGTGCTTTAGCAATGCACTTCAGTGATCATAAAACGCATCCAGACTGAGATTGAGGTTCCCAAGTGTATTTTGAAAGTGCCCATTATGGCGAGGGACACGACTTATGCAAGCGTACTATTGATTCGCCTTCATCCTAATCCTTTGTCTGTAACACCAAATATTATATATTATCACTTTTGATGGTTTCTTCACGTCAGCTCAAACGGTCTCAAATGACCTCTTAGCTTCACAAAGGTGACAAATGTTTGGAAGCAAAAAGATAATTCACTCTATTGGTAATATAAAATGAAGAGAAGTACATCTACATAAGGGTGGGTGGTATTCATTTTTTTCAATACCGACTAACTAGTCATTACAATACCTCGGTATTACTAAATACCGACTAATAACACTAATTTGCAATCCATCACTGTCTTATTTGTGCATTATATTTTGTTACATATGTGTTACCCCAACGAGCTGCAACACTACGCTTATATACGATGGAGGCATATAGGCTTCCCATCCTCCACAGCCTTTCCATCCTCTGCTGCCTTAAATCCAAAGTGGTCCCAAACGGGCGACTTCACGTTGCTCTTTCTGACGATCCCTTTTTCCGCCATCGCTCAAAAATCGCGCAAAAACCTTCGATTACCCCCGGATACTTTGTGTTGTCTAATCCGTATTTGCGTACTCGTGAGGAACATGGCTGACTTAACAGCGGGCGCACGGATACGTGAGATAGACTTCTCCACCGAGCCGACGGGATCTCAGTGGGCACTTGGGAGCTGTGCCACGTCGAAAAATGTCCACTGCAAAGATGATGCGTGGCACTTCCAGAAGAAGCGAAACTGAATGACTCGCACACGCTTCAAATGCCGCGTAGCTAACTACTAGACAGAGCTTAATTCTTGCTGGGACTAGTATCTGTGTGCTGTTGCAGAGTTACACAGCTAAATTCAATAAAATACTAGCTACACCTGCAGCACATACTGATTAACCCATTGGTTCCGGAGTTTATAATTCCCGCCTAACCCCTAAATTCCGGAGATAAAATGGCGGCGCCCGGAAAATATACAAAGCGGGCTCATATGCAACTTCTAGTGCCTTCTTTCGGCCGAAACGGTAGTAGTATGGATTTTATAGTGTACAGCTGTGTCCCAGAAGAGCTGTAGGCCGTTCTTGTTCTTCGACGCTTCCCTTGCACAAGGATAAAGATGGCCTGTTCGGTCGAGAAGACGGCTACGAAGTTGACGCTTGAGTGTGTGGCACAACGCTTAAGGTAAGGATTTTTTAGTCTGTCGCTGTCACCCAGTAGGAAGGTTCGTCGCTTTTGACTCTTCGTGATTGTACTTAGCTCTCACTCACTGGTATAGTCGCTGATATTAGCGACCAAATGATGCCTTCGTACTAGGTGCAAATTTCGGCGCTCGACTGCGACCCGTGGGAAGAACTAGAAGATGAAATAACCTTCCTGGTGATAGCTCAGTCACTGCCACATATTCCTTTAAAGCAGCGTTTCCTGGCAAGCCTAGTAGCGAGAGAAACACAACATTTAATACGAGTCTTCGGCCATGACGGCTTTAGCCGTCATCCGGAATTACGCACAAGCTATTTCATGACGTGAAAACACGTCATCCGGAAATAAAGGGTTAATACCGAAAATGTCGGCTTTTCGATATCCCTAGTCTATCCATATTTAACCATTCGGTATGGTGTGAATACCGAAAATAACTAACTATACCGAAATACCGCCCACCCCTACATCTACGTACATACAAATTCACCACCCCATAAGTATATATGTCCTTGTGCTTTATCACCAACTCAACCCTCACACTTCCATCACTAAATTGCGTAATGCACTCCTAACCAACTTTAAGTAACACGTACAGTCCACACATTGTAAAGGACACAAATCTGTGCTTTACCCATTACAGTGTTTAGCAAAATGGTTGTCGTGAACGACATTTGACGACTCAACTTTAAACTTTGAACCCACGTTTGGCAGACAAGCTATAGCTAAAGTAAGGTCAAAGTTCAAAGCTGAGTTGTGAATCGAATGACGCTTGCAACAACCATTTTGCTACAATCCTGTATAACAGACTGGCTTAATCTGCCTTCTTTGCATAAAAACACCTACACACAATCCCGGCACACACATGCACCCACACAACGCGAGCAGCAGCAGCCAACCTCCTTCTCTCCCTCACTCTCTGACCCTCTTCTAGGTCCTGCAATGGTTGAGAGAGACAAGTACTACTCAACAAGCTATCATAACAATGTGACCACAAAGTAAACATAAAGTCGAAAATGCACGTGTTCAAAGCAATGTTTGTACCGATTGAAGCACAGAACAGACCAAAACAAAAATAAGGTCAATTGGACGGACTGGTCATTTTACCTGCAATTACGTTGCGTGCAAAGCGATAATCGTCTTTTTTTGCCGCGTGTCTTCTCAATCATCCTCTATCCCTTCTCCTGTTATCCCTTCGATACTTAAGGCGCAGCTGAGCGCAGTTGAACAACAAAATAAGGACAGAACAGCACGCCACAGCGTCAGGGTACGACTTTACTCGAACCCCAGTTGCACAATCATTTTACCCATCGCCCGCGATCTATGGAGGAATATTAGTTACTAGCAAAGGCATCCTGTCTAGAATGTAGTCTGGCTAGCTAGACCGTCCCATCTAATCGCCGGGGTGCTTAGGGCTGGGAGGGACGGTCTAGCGGCAGTAACGATTAGTTCACACCTATTTTCAACCAATCAGATGCTACTGGCAGGAATTCCTGCTAATAGTATTCATAGTCTGCGGGAGCTTAGTCACGCTGCCTTTCGGACAATGGATTTCTTTCTGGCTGGAGATAGAGCTAGAGCCACCAGACATGGAGAGGATTGCAGTGGGCTCGTTTCGAGCTTGAAAGAACGCATGAGCAGAAGAAACCTTATCTCGCAAAGCGCACGTCCTGGCGTCGACATTCTCAGTCGCTTTCTGAACGTTTAACACCGTAAGGTAGCACGTGCAACACAAGCTTTATTTTCCAGCGATGCTCAGCTGCGTAGCTGTCACAACTGCTTCTCCCACTACTGTCAGCCTCCCAGTCTTCATCAGTCTGTACTTATATTTGAGCGGTTTGCAGCAGCAAATGCAAAAAAGCTTATATTTCTCGATCACGTCCATCCGACGTATGGTCCGCCCCAACTACGCAGGAGTTCTGTAGCGATCGATACGCTACAGTACTCCTGCGTAGTTAGGTCGGACCGTATTATCAACATGCACGAGGTGTGAGTTTGATAATGTGAAGGTGTGAACTAATCGTTAATGCCGCTAGACCGTCCCTTCCCTTTTGCGCCTCGGGCGGTTAAGTGGGACGGTCTAGCTAGCCAGACTAGCCTTGAATGTGGACACAATTATATACTAGCAAGCAGTTCGAGTTTGGGGAGCCCAATTGGCGCCCCACGAGTTTCTATATTGTTTTCATTTTGCGCTCGTTGTATGGCTTCATGTTACGGAAATATATGTGAGCGGATTTGCGAAAAGGGACCATTTGGGGCTATGTAAACGTATTAGTACGGGAGTAAACTCGCGCAAAATCGAGATTTCACGCAAATGCGGGTTATTGCATCATTATAACCTGTGACGTATCCCCTACCTTCTGGCCAAGTTTGAAACCCGTAGCCCTTTCCTGCGTCTCAAACGAGGAACGAACATTTTTAATGCGGTGGTCACGTTGTTGGTTTACGGACTATACCGGAAGTGTAACACAGGGAAAAGCCCAAAGTTAAGTTTATTCATTACCTTTTAAGTGTATTCATAATCTTTATGACATTATTCATTAGACTATGATCGTACTGAAAGAAGTTGCAGGCTAAGCCCGCAACCCATTTCTGCTTCGTTGTATAACCTTCGCGTTCGTCGTACCGTCTCTCAGTTCGAGCGCTTCCACAGCTGCAACCCTTGTAGCCTTTCACGATGTGCTATAGACGTGACAAAAGCGGCCAATACCCTGTTGGACTTCAGTAGAGATGATCAGCAGGCCCTTCTGGAAGTCATGGCTGACTATTCCACCTCACCTGTTGAAGGCAGAGATTCTGACAGCGATGAAGATGGCACTACCGACGACCAACAAGCTGATAGCGCACGCTTACGTAGCTTGCGCTAACAGCGCAGTTCAGCGCCATCACGCTGGCTTCGGGAGGCCTTCCAGAAGAACCCGCCGTAGTTCGATGAGGTTTCGGGTGAAGTCCACATTAGATAGACGGCTGTGAAACTAACGGTGGGTTGCGCCGAGTCCGCCATGCTTGCGATGATGTCATTCGTAACATGACAATATGCGGAATTTACGGTTTTTACCGGAAGTAAATGTTTTGGGCCGTTTTCTCGAAAACATACTTCTTGCTATTCCACGCTTTGCGCAAGCATATCTCGGCAACGGAACAAGCTAGCGCAGCGCAATAAAGTGCAAAAGGAAGCTCATCAGATGTACTTTCACGCCATATGCCTAACTCAAAATCGGAAGTGCGCCCCAAATGGTCCCTTTTCGCAAATCCGCTCACATATATATATATATATAATGTTGATGCAGTGGTGGTATAACTGTACTGACATTTATATTGATAAGTACAGGCAAAGTGTTGCGTTCTGAAACATTTATATTGGCGGCCATTTTTGTGGCTCGCTCAGGGGGAGAAAGCTACAGAAAGACCTCAGAAAGCGGCACAGGTCGCCGTTAGTCGTCGCTTTGAACGTCCCGCTCTGTTCATTGGATGCCAACATCAGCGTTGTTCACGCCATTGCCTCGGACAAAGGACAGGAGCGGCGCTAAGCTCAGAAAACGCACCGTATCGTTCAATTTGTGGCTTCCCGACTTTCTATCTTCACAACGCTGCTGAGAACAATTGACAGGAGTAACGCCAAGCTTGGTGAGGGTGTGAATCCTCTATTCTTAGGCTTGCTAGCTGTGTTTCGTGTAGAAAATCTCCGCACGCAGTGAAAGCCTCTAGCTACAATTGTCTCCAGTGGCACGCTGTTTGTACTCGAACGAATCCTTTTCTGCCTCGGCCAAACACCTGCTACCGTGTCCCTCTGGGCTGTGTGTGTGTGTGTGTGTGTGTGCGTGTGTGTGTGTGTGTGTGCATGTGTGTGTGTGTGTCAATACCTTCTGATTGTGTTTCTGTCTTCAAGCAAGAAACACACTATGTGACTAGGTATGAATAGCAGGATTGTTTGGTGCAGCTCCAAATGAGCAAAGGAAAGAAAGAAAAAATTTGCACAGTCTGTTCGTGTCTGTGTGCCCTTGCATGAGTGAAGCTCTGTGCATGCCAATGCTTTCTGTATGGGCAAGTTTGAACAAATTGTCATGTACGGTACTTGTCACAAGTTACTTACGTGATTCCGACGTATTCTGCAGTATCCCGTTGAAATTTCCGTGAATGTCGGCGAAGGCTGCTGCAGATCGGCTGTGCCCCTTCCGCGTACTACCGCGCGGGTTCGGCAAATTCCTTGAACGACGGAATTACGCAACACACCTTCGAATTGTGCAGGCGTCGTTTCGAGTGCGAAGCGCAAGCTGAGACGATTAGAGCGAACCTCTGGACGATTTCATAGGTATACGTATACGTGACGTTATTCTGAACGACCTTGCAGCCCCGCACGGAATATGCGATCTACTGCGCGGAAGTCCACGCGCAGCCTTCGGGCGGTCCGCGGTCTGCTGAAAGAAGTTGCCATTCTACCGCGCGGCGTTCTCCAGAATGTCTACTTGGCAATCCGCATAAAAACGTAAGTAACTTGTGACAAGTACCGTACCTGACTTGTGACTGAGTCAGCAAGTAGTTCGAGTTGGGGCGGCAGCCCCACGAGTTTTTTAACTCGAAATACTTGTTGTTCGTTTGTTCGTTCAGGAATATGACTTAGAAGTAGACTTCAGTCGCAACGTAAATGGATAAACGTAGTTCTGTCTGATTCTAGGGAACAAATTCAGTGACTGCGTACTTCTCTACGAGGACAGATCTATGCGTGTATGCATACTTTAACACTGCGCACAGTCCAATACTGCATTTCTCCGCTTCCATACGAATCTGCGGGGATATTAAAGGAAAATTTTCAGCTAACTACGCAGCTGATTGTGGAAGTCCGCAACGGAAAAATGCAGAATTCTACAGATATAAAATAAGGACAGAACAGCACACCACAGTGTCAGAGTACGAAGTTACTCGAACCCTGGTTGTGCAATCATTTTTACCCATCGCCCGCGAATTTCAAAAAATAGTGTGAACGTGATGAAGCGCATTCGATGCACTTTGGATTCGATTTCGCTTGATGCACATTCTGATGCGCATTACAGTGTGAACACGGAGACACCCAAACCTGCTAGACCCTCCATGTGACGTGCAATGAAAGGACTAGATTACATACTCAGGCACGCACGCATGCACGCACACACGTGCACACACCACGCGCACACATACGCACACGCACACACACCACGCGCACACATACGCACACGCACACACACCTGACTCCAGCCTCCTCTGCTATAATTATACTGATAATTATATAATTTTCTGCATCATAGTAAGTTTTATATTATGTAGTCATGGCTTGCATTTGATTCGTAGGCAATATTATAATCGTAAACGTTCGTCATATATAATAGTAAAATTACAGTTCTTATGCAGACAGTACATTATAATATTATACGTATAATAGCAGCTGTATGCATAGCTGACTGTTGAGGTACATATGGTAGAGGTTAAATCCATAAAAATAACATATCCATGGACTGGAGGCTGTGCAGAAGAATAATGTCATTGTAATTATGTGTATATGTAAAAATCATGCTTACTTAACAATGCACAAATAGTCTTACCTGTTCCCAGTTTCATCTTCATGTCTTCACCCACTTTTTTCATGTTTGGATTGCTCTCTTCACCTCCCTTCTCTGCCAATGCAATGATGATGTCACAGGCTTTAATCAAGGCTTCCCTGGTGCACGTCCTCTTCAAGCAGTCATGCAGAATCTCATTTCTCTGCCTATAACCATCAGCTTTTGCTACGCTCTCCTGACAGCTTTGAGGCACAATGCCGTTGTGCTTCAGTTCACCAACAACAGCCTTAGCATCCACATATTTAAGGAACCGCTCACGAAAGAAGTCTAGAATGTCTTCAGCTGGAAGGAAAAGGGGAGACAGACACTCATCAAAATTTGCCTTTGCACACGAATGCCCTGGGTCATCTAAAGCAAGGGTGCTTGTTTTGTAAATGCATATAGGCATTGAACATGTAGCTATGTTGGGGGTTCTCAGTTCAAAGGACAATGTTTCTTTCTCTTTCAACAAACTTCATGAATCATGGTCCTCAGGTGATTGCATATGCCGCAATATTACCACTAATAACTACTGTGTGAATGAAACTAGGTCATGTGTACTGTATGTACATATGACATAGAGCTGAGAACCCCTAATGTAGCTACACGTTCAATGCCTGCATGTTTGTACTTATCCCTCATTATGTTGGCATGAGCCATCCTTGGCCAAGTGTGCATTGCTATGAAGTAGAATTCTGTCACCACATAAACGAATAAACGTAGTTCTGTCTGATTCCAGCGAACAAGTTCAGTGGCTGCGTACTACTCAATGAGGATCGATCTACGATCTGTGGCTCTGAGTCATGACGGCATCTCCAGCACGTCTTGTCAAGGAGTGCATGGAACTGGAAGAGTCCTGTGGTGTGACGATCACAAAGGGCATGCTGGGAGGGCAGAGGTCGTGGGACAGGTGTCAGAAGGAGGAGCTGCAAAAATTAGATCGAGAGCAGCTCCTCAAGAGATGCAGGGCGAAGGCTCCGGTAGTGGCAATGGTGCAGGATCCTGTGGGGCGGCTGAGGCTGTGGGGCTCAGTAATGAACTACAGAATTCAGCACACCAGGGGCCTGCAGATGCTAAGTAGGCTCATGTCCAACCATGGTGGCGTTCTTTTTTGTCAGTTGCATCCATAGCTGTATGAGAAGTGACCAACGCAGAGGACCGAGCATTTAGTGACATATGAAGTGTGTATTGTTTGTGTGCGCACGCCGGCTAGAGTGCAATCAACAGTTATAAGCGCTGCCTATTGTTTACAGTTGGCGCGAGCGGCGGCCATTTTGGCAATGAGGAATACGTATATAGAAAGTTACGGCAAGACGCACAATGGATATATATATATATATATACAGACATAGGATATATATATATAACCAGAAATGCTCGCTGTACTTCTCGTACATGTGGGGCTCGCTCAGGCTCGCCCCAATTACATAGACAGCTATTAACATAACAGCTAACCTGAAGCTTCCCTCTCCTTTCCCTTTCTTGGACCTGGATTGCTCTCTATGTCTCCCGCTAGGAGCAACAGGAGACTGAGGAAGACGCACGACCGAACAGTCACAGCCTTAGTGATGGAGTTGCTATGGTGTGCCACAGGACTTGGGAGCACAGGACAAGGACAGTGGGGGCTGACCTGTGGGGAGAACAAGGTGAACAACATTTGAGACACTGGCACATGGTAGAGAGGAAGTCAGAAGGGCATCCATCAGAGAGCATGCAGTGAGATGGAGCTCACTCACCCTAATGCACTTCACAAAGGACTTCTGGACAGTGAATGATGTCACTAAACGCCCATGGATTATTTGGCCACACCTCACACCTCTCCCTAGTCCAAGAGAGGGAAACCTTACAAGTTGCCTACCAACCCGCTTAGACAATGCTTGGTGCTTGAACCTGTGTAAAGTGAAATGTATCAGCAATTACACATTATACTCTTCAAACCACTTTGCACACAGGCTTCCAATGCAAACACAAAGAGTTGAGTGAGACACCATACACTCATGAGAACCCACCTCTTCAGAACTGCCATACACAAACAGTGAGTGGAGAGGGCACAAAGATATACACACAGGAATACCCGTGTCTTCCGACAATGAGAGCTGCCTCTTTTACCTACATGCATTAGACAGGAAAGGTGGCATCATGGCACACAAGGTAGGAATGGTGATTGTAGCATGCACCGCACCTGACAGTGAAGATGCTTTTCTAAGCTTCCGCCATGTCTCTCTATTCATTGTCCACAGAGGTGGTCCAAATTCATAAAGAATTAGCGACATGTGGATAAACAGGTTACAATTAACCAATGTTGTGTGCCAAAGGATGAAGTCAATGGGAAAAGTGATCCCATGAAACATGGTCTTAATGGCTGTGCTGTAGCTTGCCACAGGAAGAGGAAGCTGCCATTGTCCACTTGTCCCTTCTGAACCCACAGGACCCTGCACAGCAAAGAGGGCAGCACACCTCCTGACAGTTGGGAAGGTAGACATGTGCCTGGTCTGATGATGTGTGCATGGCTACAGCAGTAACTTGTGCAGGGCTGAGGAGGCTGACACGAGGAAGCTGGGCTCAACATGTAGCAGTGTAGGGATGGAGGGACTGGGGTTGTGAGAGTGTGTGCTAGGCTAAGCCATACATGTGGAGCATGTCCACTCTTGTTTACATAAGGAGACCTTTGTGGTTTCAGCACATTCTTTATGTGCACATATATGGCTGCTTGTGATGCATTATTATAATTATGTGATATAAATTCCATATGGTAATGCAGTGCTCTTCTCACAATATGCACTAGTCCGGGGGAAACACTGCTTTTTACATCAAGACATCGCCAAATGGATTCAAAGAGCCTATGCCGTCATTTTCAGAGGTCAAGGCTTCTTCGTAGAATGACGTCTCACCCAGCCAACGCTAACTCGCGATTTACAACATCACACTTGGGACCAGGGAGTACAGTCATGGTCACAAAGGAAACAAAATTTAAGCTGTAATCTGGATACAGTACGCAATGTTTGGTCAAAGTTTCTGTTCAAACCAAACTAGAAAGGTGGTAGTGCATGGAAGTGGCACTATCTGCTATAATATGGTGTACAATCTTGTTAACGTCTGCATGTTCAAACTTGTGTTGTGTACACTTGGAGCTGTTTCTTGTACAGTGTGTGGAAATTTGTACTCAAACATCTCCAAATCCACAAACTAGGAACCCCATACATGGAAACAACATATAACCGTATGATTGCAACTAAAACAAACAGTCGAGTGGAAGTATATGACGAGATTGAGCCAATACAGTAGTCAGTGACCCTTACTGTCTGATTCTGCAGAGTGTCCTGCAGTGGGACCTCAATGAGGCAGGTGTTGAGATGACCATCAGACGCGTTGACAGCTACTTGTGGGCAGTCCACGCCACAGTCTCCTGGGCCATGCCACACCCACTTTCCAAAGAGAGAGCTGAGACAGTCATCGATCACCTCAGTGAGAGGGCACTCATCAGGGGATTGATCACTAGCCAAAGAAAGGTTGGACTGGCTGGGATCTAAGGATGGGAAGAAAGGTCTCTCAACAGCAGCAAGTCACTGTACATGGAGTCTGGCCTGTGGCCTGGCACAGATGACTATGGCTGATATGGGCACACTCCACAGCAAAGGTGGTGAACTGGTGCTCAGCAGTTACGTACATGCACTGTGGAACCACAATGTTAGTGCGTGCACAGTGCGACACGCGCTACACAGAACACAGGCCACCGTCAAACCACCAACCTATCGCCAGGGTCTTCATTGCTTCTGCTGTGTACCCAATGACCTGTACACAGCTCCTCACAGCCAACAGCAGGAGGAGAGAGTACATGTACACACGCAGCACTGTCCGTGCAAGCCGTCGGACGCGTGATGAAGCGCTCCTCAGTCTGGCAGTGTTGAAGATGACCGGCAAGTGGTTTGGTCGGCGAACACGAGTAGGAGCTCTGTAGTGCTTGGAGGAGCGTGTCATGTTCTACAGAGGGACGGGAGGAGGGGACTGGTGGGACGAGACACTCTCTGAGGGGAAGGGCGCGGTCAATAGCGTAACAAAGTTGTAGTGACTCACCAGTCTCCCAGTCCACTCTGCGAGGTGGACAAGAGTCGTCTCGCAGACCTTCCCCGGTCAGCGGGAGTTGGGAACAGGACACGACCGACACCGGTCAAGGACAGGAAGACCAGAAAGCTACGATGGGCGGGGGCGTGTACCAACTACGTAGCAATTTATACTACAAATACTGGTCTTCCCATACATATTAAATTGTACAGTAGATCGCTCAATACATACTGTTGCAAGAAAAGATAACCTAGTTTAGCAGTATTAAAGGAAGACATGTACGCCTCACGTGAGCTACCCACTCAGTGTTCAGCTGCAGTCCACGTGTGCGATGGAGGGAGGTGGTTTCTGACCTGTGCGAGCCACAGGGCGCGCCGGTGAGGTCGTGGCGTGGAGCAGCAAGGAAAGCGGAGGTCGTTTGAGAAGGGACCACATCGAAGATGGCCTTAGCCTTTAGCTGATTACATTCGAAGGACTGTCAGTAGACGGACGAACTCGACCAGTAAACACCTGGTGAGGCGGGGCTCGCTGGGGAGCTGGACAGTGTGGACGTGTCATAGTGGGTGAACAGAGACAGCTAACTAGCTAGCTAATTCCGTCACTAGGACCAGTCTCTACTCCCAACTGACTTTAGCACGGCACAGCTGTGACTGCTGGTAGACAGCCTTGTTAGTGTGTGCTCTAATGTTATATGTGGGACAGGCACAATCCTCCTTTATGAGTTGTGAAAGTGCTTCAAACTTCAGCTGATATGGTGCTTTAAACTGAAGGCTAATTGAGCAGTCGTCTAGTTCAGCCATTTTGGAAGTTGCAACCACATTCCTTCCTGAAGTTTGTCACAAGGATGGAGAAAGAGCTCTTTGAGAGTAATGCCGTGTAGATTTTATAGCAGTGATGTAATTAGCCAAGTCTACCTTCTCTGATGTCCTTGACCCCGCCCCCTCTGCCCCTCCCCCTACAGGTTCTGAGCACCATCATCAGCATCTCTACAAGCTGATGGAGAAAGTGGGACAGCAAGGTCTTGGAGAGTCAATCAAGTGAAGGGGCAGGTATGTACATGTGTGTGCGTGTGTGTATGTACACTCCTTGTGTGTAGGTACATGTTTCACTTTGTGTGTATTTCAAATTGTCCACACCTTTGGTGTTTGTGTGTTGTGTTGGGTCCATCTGAGCCCCACCCACTCATTAGCTGTCAGTGCTGACTGGCTGTCGTCTTGTGCACCAGCTGCATGTGTGTCTGTGGCAGTGGAGCACTCAGTCACTTGTACATGTACCAAAGTGGAGTGAGGCAGAGTTGGCCCTGCCTCGTAGGAGGGTGGAGTTTACAGTAGGACATTAGGACAGTATATAGGAGCAGTCAGCTATTTTGCCAACCCTCTCCTCCCGCTCACCTCAGTTGGCTTTGTTTGCGAGGTTGTGAGTGTCAGTGAGTCCCAGACCAATGTGGTGTACAAGGTGGTGGGTGGGTGGGTGCACAGGGAGTAGCTCGTTGAGTAGTCTGGTGATTAGTGTGTTATTGGTTTCTTGGTCTTCAGAGCTGCTGTTCAGTTTCTCTGCACTGAGGAACACGTCCACTCCACTACTGATGAGGACCACTTCAAGTCCACTGACACATGACCAACACACTCAGTGCTGCTGGCCCCCACTCACATTGATACTCGTTCTATGGGTACTTGTAGTGCATGGGACATTGCTCAGTGAAGGCCATGTGTGACCTCTACCTGTACCTGCTGTCCAAAGGACACCAGATATACATCTGGTGTGTGTGTATCTGTACAAGTGGCAAGCTGTAATGTGTGAGGTCAACCGACATCTTATTGGTACACACTTTAACACATGCTACCAATTTCAATTTTCGGACATGTACAAAACAACACCAAACTATAGGCACAATTACATATAATTTTATAATATTATTATTATAATTAATGGTTGGTTGAAATATACAGTGCATGCATTGTGTCAGTGGCCAGCGTCAGTTATGGATGCAGTGGCCTGCAGTGCGAGGACTCAGACAGACAGAGGCTGTGTTGAGGAAGTGGTGTGCAGCTGTGTAGTGCATCTTGGTCACGGAGTATAATGACAAGTACACATGTACCAGAGACCATGAGGTGTTAGAGGCATGCAAACAGTTGTCTAGGAAGGAAACATCTGCAGGAAGGAAACAGTTGGAACTGACACACCTGCTCATAGCACCCAATGGCCACAACACAGTCCTATAGTTGTGGCCATTGTCTGTAGAAAAAGTACAACAATGAAACACAATACACCTCCCCCCCCCGAACACACACACAGCTATAGAACTACAAACAGTTGCACTGGCCTGGGTGTGCACTGCAATTGGAAGGTGTATACATACTATTTATGTAGTACTACATGGACAAAAGAAAAGGGAAAAGAGGAAAAGGCATTTGATTAACACGGGAGAATACACAGCTTGCTCCAGTTAATTTGGTGTACCATACGTACATGCAGTGACAGGCAAACACATCCGCAGGTGTGACATGTCAAAACCGGAAGTGCAACGACATCTCACGCGCTGTTTCTTTACGTCTTTGTTTCGAATTTTCTCGCTGCAGGAATAAGGTAGAGAAGAACTAGTTAGAGAAATGAAAACCGTTGACATTCCTTTTTGTATCCATGTACTTCCCACAGTTGAATTATGGCTACGTTGCTCGTACGATGTCAGTCTTTGAGGGATACGCAAAACGGTTTTTCGCCGACCCGGTCAGCTGTGTGAACGCTAAACGGCCAAGACTGGCATGAATGGATAGCTCATAAGGTCACACAAAAGTCTTCGATGATGGGATTGTATGTAAATGCTAAAATGGAAAGATACGCTTACTTTTCCGTTTTCAGTTACAACTGGCTGCCGTTCTTGCTGTGACATGTCGAGATAGGAGCTGTACTGTAAAATCCCATCATCAAACACCTAAACTACAATGAATTAGCTATCCATTCATGGTACTGTCTATTGCTCAGCCTTCAAATATCCCACCGGGCAAAGACATAAACTCCCGCGTACCACTCAACCCATGTTCTTGCTGACTTGTCACATGCCCGCATGTAGATATCACGTGACTTGACCCGCTGGATGTCTGAAAAAGTAGCGCGCTGAAGTTCTGGATCACTCATCGACGTCGAAATTTGTATGTTCCCACCAGTAGCGAACTAACACCGTCGCTTTCGGCGCAATATCCCACGTTCGGTTCGCCCACCTCGGCTAACAGACGGGCCTACGTATGTATAAATCACGCACTAAGCGCGTGATCCGCCTACGCATTTCCGGCTGAATATCATTAACGGCTAAGTCGGCCGTGAAACTTCCCGTTTTGACATGTCGCACCTGCGTCTGGCTCATTTGTCCCTGTCATGTCCTTTGGGTCCTTCTTTAACCCCAGAATGCAGCCATGGTGTGAGGCAGGAGCTCACTCAGCTCCACCTCACAGGCATCTGTGTGGTGGAGGGCAGAGGATGAGGGTGAATGACGCAGTCATGCACACACACATTAGCACATACACCCACACCCACACACATGCACTCGTGCTGAAGAAGTACATGCATCATGCAGAGCTGTGGGTATGTGGCAAACAAATAGCTATCCAATCTCAAACCAACCACACCTTTGAATTGGGGCCCTCCTTGCAGGAACAGGTGAGTGAGGTTGGCCTTGTTGGAGGATGGGACTCCATTCACTTTTCAAAAGCTAGTTGGTAGTGGTCCAGCTCCTCAGTCTACCTGAAACAGGACATGGCTGCTGTGCACAGAGAAATATCAGGCACGGGTGCTCATTTCATGCACACACATACGCAGACATGCACACACTTAGGACGGGACACTGACTGTCCTTGGGGATGGAGCAGTGTTGTAGGGAGGACAGTCTGTGGACACGGCACAGCAGAATACACAGTGAAGCACAAGGGCTGGTACAGCAGCGCACACAACCTTCTGCTGGTGTGGCAGTGGTGTCTCTTGCATGGTATGCAGCTACCTGACTTGTACTGGCACACCTACTACCCCTCCCCCTCCACCCACCACTCCCCTACAAGGAGAATGGGAGCAGTGGGAAGGGAGGGGGAGGAGGGGAGGGGCATGATGCTGCAAACGAGCACACCCACATTTCACTGAAAAGCAAGTGGTGGCATTGGAAGTGACAGGTCCCACATGGTTCGGTTCACAGTGCATGAAATATGGGCACCAGGATACATATTGGACAATGCAGCAGAGTCTCGGTATACCAGGCTCGCACACACCTCACTCTCCCTTGCCTTCACTCACACCCCTCGCTCCACACATGTTCCTCCTCCCCCTACACCTCCGACCTTTAGCACTGTGTTCTGTCTCTGCTTATAATCAGTTGGTGGCCATCACTGGGCAGGGCAGCTCCTCCCTCTGAGAGGTGACGGCTCTACCACACCACAGCACATGAACTGGCCCTCCTCCATCTGGTCCATGGGATGGAAGGGAGGATAAGTGACAACACACTTATAACACGGCTGGTAGTCTCCCATTGACACACACCCTACACTAGCCCCGCCCACTTACTCACTCCTACCACAGCATCCCAAGAGTACCTTGCAGATGGTCACACAGCGTTCAGCTCACATCCCACCCTTCCACTGACCTCGATCCAGGAGGGGCCGATTGCAGTTGACTCCACAGACTCTGTCTGCCCTCCTGTGGGTTGGCCTTGATCTGACTCAGACATCTCATGAGCCTCTGTCAGGATTGACCACACCAGACGTGGTGAGGAGTTGTGTCAGGAGGACCCTCCACAACACTCTGGACACTGCCACCTGGGATGGGAGGACACACCAAACACCTTCCACACCACCAGCTACAGATGAGTGCTGAGCGTCACATTGTGTGGTGAGTCTGAGCTGTCACCAATCACCAATCTTTCGGATCACGTAATGTGAGATAGAGGCGGCCATTTTACAAGTGGAGTACTATTAGCAATTTTATATAGTAAAGACTACAATTATTATATATGTATATAATTGAGAGTGTTTGTTTGTTTGTTTGTTTGTTTGTTTGTTTGTTCGCGGTAAACGCAAAAACTACGGAACGGATTGATGCTAAACGCTCAGAAATTACGAAGAACTACTCGGAGAGTGTCCACTGTGGTTTAAAATCGACCGTCTTAGTGTTCTTGGGGAGATATGGTTACATTTCCGTTTTTCCTTCGCGGCCGACCGCCATTTTAACTTATCTTCTTTCCACTTCCGGCTCTTGCTTAGACGCCTAACACAGAGCGCTTCGCAAACACAGCAAAACTATGGCACGAATTGACGCATAAAAATGGAGGCTGGAAGTGGGGCTGGCTACGTCAGACTAGCTGGAACACACAGAGCGCTTTTGCAAAATGACGTCGACCGCGCTACATCGCTACTGAATTGCAAGCGGACATGCATAGACAAGTTCATGTACATTCAGGCACGCCTTGCAAGTTCAAACATTATATGCATGCATGCTTTGCACGTAATTACCCTGAAGCACTGTCACATTGTGGCCATGGGCATGACCTTACTTCAGTTGCGCAACTCTCTGTAATTAACAAAGCTGACATTAGAAGTGCTCTTGATAAAACACTGGCGTCAGAGCGCTTTCGCCGAAACGCTGTCGACGACGCGCCGTAGCAGAGAAGCCCGCCGAAGGCGGGCTTCACTGCTATTTTATATAATAAAGACTACAATCATTAAGCACGCATGTGGGACATGTCCAATTGCAGCAATATGGCTTCCGCGCGCGCTGATTTTTACCTTCGTATTTTTGCTTGTTTCTCCTGCAAGCTTCGTCGAATCAGAGCAAGACTAGTACCAAACAGAAGAGAAAGAAACCCTCTGTAACCCGGCATATGATTTGTGGTAATAATAATTCGCTCTGTCGAGAAATATCGGCGCAAATGAAGCAAGTAAAATAGTAGTAAATGCCCGTGTGGTAATTTTCGGAATAGTTCAGACAGACAAGAAGGGCATCAATCACTGCGAAATCAGAGTACCTAACTTTTCCATGTGTCATAAGTTGTTACAGAACTCCGTTGAGAAGTTACAGCAAGAAAACTGCTAATACTGATTGGTAATGCAAATTCGGGAACGAATAACTCTTGATAGGAATACTGCATACTATTATGACACATGGAAAATCTAGATACATCCCTTGCCAAGCTATTGAAGTGCTCAACTTGCCTGGAAACCCTCTCAAAAATTACCACACAGCGCTTTTGTAAGTGCACCTCCATTTAGCTCTTCGCGGGGAGCAGATCACATGATGTTCTCGTGACATGGACATGTTTCGAACAAAATGGCCGCCACGTACTGCGGGAAACGTCTGCGCTACCCTCCTTACGCAGTGCGATGATGTTTCGCTTTGTCTGGGAAGGAGTATCGGCTCGAATAGTGTGGATTTTCGCGTCGGGTGCTTCATTATGACACCATTGGTTGTCGAGTCACGCGTACATCACGCGCGGTCATGTGCGTGTCCACGGAAACAAGAAAGAATGTGACAAACCACAGAGGTCAGTCCCTAAATAAACAATCTGGCTTCGAACGGACATGTCCCACATGCGCAACCTTCTAGTACACTTAGTAGGACCCAAAACAGTCTGTCATTGAAGGCACAGCGTGCCTTACCAGTACTGAAGGCCGCGCCTGTATCATTCTATATACATCAAATCTGTACAGTGATCGAGTCTACGGTCGAGTGCAGCGCAGCAGTGGACGTCACAGCTCTACCCGCGACCACCTGGTGAATTAGGGCCTCTGGGAACTGGGCGGTGGGGAACGTGTGGTACTCGCTTTGGGTGTAGGGAGTGGGTCTATTGACAATAGACCCACAGTAGGGCTGAGTCGATGGGCGGATTGTATTCGGAGATGTTCCCTCTGTCCGCGCTGGCATGGCATGACGGCTGTCGTGCTGTCTTGTACCCGAGCCCCTCTCGTGAGCGCCGTGACACTGCAGTCTCAGTCCTGATGATGTGTTTGTGTGTTGGGCTGGGTCCATGTGTGTTGGGTTGTGTCCAGCTGTCAGTGCTGACTGACTGCCGTCTTGTGCACCAGCTGCATGTGTGTCTGTGGCAGTGGAGCACTCAGTCACTTGTACATGTACCAAAGTGGAGTGAGGCAGAGTTGGCCCTGCCTCATAGGTGGGTGGAGTTGACAGTGAGCCACCATTGAGTATAGGTGCACTCAGCTATTATTCCAAACTTCTCCTCCCGCTCACCTCAGATTGTGTTTGTGTGCGAGATTGTGAGTGCATGTCAGTGAGTTCAAGGCCAATGTGGTGAACAAGGTGGATGGCCTCACTGGTCCACTGGTGGACGTCAAGAAGTGGTTGGACGACCAGGAGCTGGAGGCCGGGCGTAAGCTGACGCAGATAAATTGCAGGTGAGAGTGGGTGTGTGCAGTGGAAGGATCAATGAGTGTGTGTGTGTGTACGTAGTTTGTGTATGATGGAGGGGACCACATGAGTTGTGTGTTGCGTGAGTGTGTCAGTCCATGTGGTGCTGTAGGTGACACTGTTAGTGGGTGCACAGGGAGTACTGTATGCGCTTCAGTTTAATGTTCACAGTTTTCGTGGATTAGCAACCATCCACAAATATTTCGTCTGCGAATATTTGGATGTCACTGTAAATGGACACGTAGACAGCTCGAGCCAATTGATGACGTCATGTGTAACTAAAATGGCGACAATTGGTTACGGGGCAACCTCGCTTCGCTAAAGTTCCTTTGTTCCCAAGCTGTTGCTCTTGCTGCAGGCAAACATGTCTATTTGTCCTACTTGGTACCCAACGCGGCATCGTGCCAGATTTGGAGAAGATTGTGATTGTTTCTCCCTCAATGGTGAAGGCTGTACCGAAAGAAGTGGAGAGCACCACGTGCATGGCTGCAGCTGAGCAAAGCGGATCGGTGGCCATGGGGTTGGTGAAAAGGAACCTATATGACAAGACCATCACAGAGACTCAGAAAGCCAAGATCACCAGGTATGCCGTGGAAAATGGCATTGCAGCAGCCTTGCGTCATTTTAAGACAAAGCAATCCATAGTCTGCGAATATTTCACCCACGAATATTTCAACACCACTGTACCCAGCAACCGCAAATTTAAAAACACGAAAGTCGCAAAACTTGCAAATTCATGAAATATAAACCCCGCAAAAATTAAAACGCATACGGTAGCTCATTGAGGGGTCTGGTGATTGGTGTGTTATCGGTTTCTTGTTCTTCAGAGCTGCTGTTGAGTTTGTCTGCGTCAGTCGAAGAACACATCCACTCCACTACTGATGAGGACCACTTCAAGTCCACTGGCACATGACCAACACACTCAGGGCTGCTAGACCACCCTCTGTATATTTCCTGCACGCTTTCTGTTCAGCACAGGGAAATTGCTATATATATAGCTAGAGTGCGTGTATATAATATGTACATGCGTGTGCGTGCATGGGTGTGTGGTTTCACTTGGTAATTCAATCATGAAAACCTCAACAGATATATACAAAGATTAATACATTACAGCAATTGATTAATTCTGTAATTCATTATACACAATAATATATATCGCCTACCTCAAGCTTCTTCAACAATAATATATAATACAGCCAACACTTGCATACATAATTTAATAATACTCCTCATACATAAATAATATTACAAACAATGACACATGCATCTGGCAAGGCTAATAAGGTCATGACAGGCAGTGCATGAGCATTCACTGGAAACATCACACAATGTACAAAAATGTCATGACCACGAGGAGCAGAAAGAGAGTGACGAAAATGGCTACTGTCAGTGTCAACATGGAACGGTACAATGAGGATGAAGTGGGTGTGTCTGTGTGGGCGTGTCCTATATAGGGTGGTGGAAGGGTAGTGTGGTGTGGTCCATGTCTACGTCTCAGAGTGGGTGTGTCCTCATGTGTAGGAGGGGGAGTGGTTGGCTCTGCAGAGGGGAGGGAGGAGGTGGTCACTCATCAGCTCACAGCACACACAGCACGTGTCAACTCAACAGGACAAACAAGAAGTGCTGCAAGTACACACAAGCACAGACGCATGGACTGCTTGCACCACATTGTCATCCCAATGTCCACATGCGCACACAAAGAGACACACATGCGTAACAACACATGACAAGGTTATACATGTCACATTCACACACACACAGTAGATGCACAAATGTCATCTTTTCCTTGACCTCTATAACTGGTCTGCTGAGTGTGTGTTCTGGGCAGTGGTCTAGTTAGTGTAATTGAGGATCAGCTAGTGGTCCGGACTCTATAGGAGAGCTGTCCCCCATTGGTCCAGGCATCAGTACTAGTGCTCCTGTGTACTAGTGAGGTCTACTGGTGCAATGAAGGGTGAAGAGGCAAGGGGAGGGGGAGGGGGAGACAGAGAAGGGAGGGGAAGTGATGTTGCACACAGACAGGGGCTTGCTCGCCTCACACATGATCACACACACGCACACGCACACAGGTAGGTATACATATAATTATTTGTATACACTGACTACTGAAAGGTCATTCTAAATAAATTTTCACCTCATTACATCACACCCTGTGGTGTGGTGTGTGTGTGCGTGTGCGTGCACGCAGACTTCATGCACAATGAGGCCACTGTCATCTGACTACTGCCACCCAAAGTGGAGAAGCCCAACTCCTGTGACAGGGAGTCTACGTACACCTGGCACACAGACAAACAAGTCGGGACATAAACAACAAGCAGGGACACCACACACCTCACAACACCAGCAACACACAACATAGAGCTATACACCAGCGTCTCAGTGCAGCGGACAGTTCTAATGATTAACCTGTAGGGACTATTGCTCCTCAGAGTGCAATGGTCTGCAGCACAGAGATGCACGTCTGGTCCAGTGGGGCAGGGGAGCCTGAGGGCCAAAGCAGGGCGGGTGGTCTGCTCCGTGTGAGCAACAGGGTGCCATATTTCCACACCTCAAGAGGGCTTTGTGGAGACACAATGTGCAACACAGAATACGCCACAGGAGGGAAGGGAGTGATGGAAGTTACTACACGTTTACTGAGCTTTATGCACAATCATGCATGGTTTGGGATGGAGAATGAGACCACAAAGTGCACCAGCACACCGTCAGCAAAGCAAGTTGTCCTTGGAGAAATGCAGTGTAAATGCCTCCATGCAGGTTGTCTGAGTGGTGTAGCTAGTAGTGGTGGTGGAGGAGGTGGTGGAGGTGGTGGAGGAGGTTACGGTGGTGGAGGTTATGGTGGTGAAGGTTACGGTGGTGGAGGTAGAGATCAACTCACCATGCAATCTTTGGGATCACAAAATGGGATATATATCAAACAAGACATGAACTGCCTATGCTACTTGAGAGTCCGAAGGCGGCCATTTTACAGTGGGTTACTATAAGCAATTTTATATAACAAAGACTACAATCGTTATGCATACAATCTAGTACACTTAGTGGGACACTAAAGGCAGTCAGTTATGTGGAAGGTATAGCGTGCCTTGCCGCGTGTGTCATGTCTACTGCTTGCTCCAATCCTGTGCTTAGTCGAGTGCAGCGGCTCCTCGCCTGCATGCATGCGCCCAGTGCGAGCGGGTAAGGCCGTGCACGCTCTGTCGTAGCAAGCGAGTCGGAGGGCGCACAGCCGTCTCAGCAGTGGACGTCACATCTCTACCGCGATAACCTGGTGAGTGAGGGCCTCTGGGAGTTGGGCGGTAAGTGGGGAACGTGTGGTACTCGCGTTGGCTTCCCTGGGTATGTTCGATTCCCTTAAGCTTGCACTCAGGTGCAGGAGGGAGGACAGGTCAGTGGGACAGGAGATCTAGATCTAGCGGTGTGTGTGTGTGTGTGTGTGTGTGTGTGTGTTTACTGTTCTTTTGACTGCAGAACTGGCAAACTGTGAAATGTGTCCCAGCCTGATCATGATCATCCACCACCTGGTTCTCTCTCTGGCCGTCAAAGAGAAGGCATAATATTATAGTTATTTCCAATTAATAATTGCGTATATAAGCTGATAATTATAATGTCATGAGGAACAGACAAGAGTGACAAAATGGCTACAGTGTCAACACGAAACAGTACAGTGTGGGTTAAGTGGGAGGCTATAGTGGTACACCTCGGTGTGGTGTCACGAGGGGCAAAGAGGGGAGGCAATGAAGCAGTCCAGTCTAAATGGGAATGGGAATGGGACCAGAATCAGTGCACATAATGGCTGCAGCTGAAGAAACAGCCAACACACAATCATATACATATGCGTATATATTGTTTCCAATGATGGGAGTGTATTGGATGAAATTCACACACTACAGTGCAACACTAGACAATGAATGTACACACAACATGTCCACCACACAAGGTAAACACAAACACACAACAAACAAACATGACCACCGCCCCCACATCCACCTGCTGTGTGGCATGAGAAGCCACATAACTACAAGGTCAAGAGGGGGAGCAGTGCACAACACACATTGCCAGTGTTGTACCTCGTGCTCCGCTCAACTGAACACACACTATAGCAGAGCACCACACAGCAGCTGTGTATACAAGACAGACAATAATTAAGTATTTTCAGGCAGATAAAGCTTACAAACTTTAGGGGGCATTGCAAACACACAGGCTGCTTTTGGATGTGTGTGGAGATGCTATGGGAGCCTCACATGGTGTTTGCTTCGTGAATGACAGCAATGCAGGGCTGAGACAAATGTTACTTTTAGCATTCGAACTTTTGTCGGAAAAAGCTTGCCATAGTAATATTACAATCGTCATCTCAGTGTTCAACTGATCTAATAATTCACTGCATGTGACATCACTTTCGCATGTCAGGAGTCAGGAGACAGAGTAATGAAGGCTGTGCGAATGTTACTACAGACAAAAGAGGCTCCTCTTGGATGAGAAATCTTGAGGATTAAGCAGGACATGAACTCTCTACTGCTTATACATGACAGGGGGCACAAACATGGCCAACGCTCATGAGCGGTTTATATTCTTCTCTCTCAGAATTATTTTAAAATGGTGTATATAGGCACAAAATGAGGTGCCATGTAAACGAAATAAAAGCACTAATCCACTTCATTTACTGCAGTACCAAAGATAAAGCTTCAGCAAAAAGTAAGAACATGTCATAGGCTGTCCTGTAATTAATGCATTGTTGGCCAGTGTACATGCATGGTGACGTGTAGTGTCGCATAAACAGAGTAAATGGAGAACAACCGATGTATACAGCGATGTACCTCGACTCTCAACTGTTAAAGTCATCACTCACACAAGACAGTCTGGTCTGAACAGCTCTACATCTGTCCCATGTGGACTCACACATGGTGTCTCATTGTCGGCGTTTGGCAGGGCTGCTGTGGGCAGTTTTGTGATCAGCGGGTCTCTTTCCAGTGAAGCTAGACTGGAGAGGAGTGGACAACCGTGAGGGACCAGGGACATCACCAGACAGAGCAGTGTCCACAGCACCAGGAGATGGCTGGGAGTGAGGGGGGACGATGAAGCAATCACGGCGTTGTGCTCCTGTCAATGGACATGCTGAAAGGAAGGAGACGAGACAGGTTGTTGTGACGTGTGTCAGTTGTGAGTGGACACTGAGAGGCACAACTCATCCCCACGTGCATGCGACACACAACAGCGCACACACCTGGCTGTGTGCACCACATGAGGTCACATGAGCCAATGAGGACGAGACCACAAGTTCACCGAGTGTATGCGCACATGAACACACTACAATTAAGTAGGTCCAGTGGTGCATGCTTGGAGGGAGCACTCCACAAGAGGAGGAGGCAGAGGGTGGGGAGGCTCTCCCAAGCAGTGCCAAGAGAGTGGGAGGCGTGCGGAGGTCAACCTCCTGGAAGTTACAGCACTTGCACACATACAGGGGTGCTAGGTGTCATGACTGTGTTACAGACGATGCCACACACCTTGCTGTGACGGACCAGGTGAGTCATTGGCTGCAGTGAATGGTTGAGTGGGTGGGATGGGGATCACCATGGAGGGAGTGGGCGGGGCTAGAGTAGTGATACCTGATGGACCAGAAGCACCCCAAGAGGTGGGGAGGTGTGTCCCTGTCAAGGGAGAGGGAAGAGGATATGAATTTACAACATAGGATGAATACTCAAAATAGGGAAACTCCCACGTACCAAATATGGCAAACTCAATGAGCATGTGTTGTTAACATTTTGAGTGTGTGTACTGAAGGAGTTTCTGTCACATTGCAATGCGTTTTATGCAAGCAATCATGGCAGTACTTTATATGGCAACACAGTATTGTCTAACTATCCTACACACAGTAGTCTGTGTATAGGATACATGTACAGTAATTAATACAGTATGCATAACAGTGTTCATGTTGCATTTGCCGTATATATATATAATTATATATATGCTGCGTTCAGTAGGTGGGTGTGATTAAGAATATATGTGGACAGTATACCAGCTGACACATGTGCCCCACGACTCACCTGGAGGTGCTAGCGGACTATAGTATGGCACGGCCATCATGGAGGTCTGCATCATGTGTGAGTAGTTCAGCAGAGCTGCAGTGGGTCGCATGGAGAGAGGTGGACACAGAGGGCAGTGGAGGGACTTACTGGATGAAGGAGCATGAGGATGTGACAGGAAAAGGACACAAACACACACAGGTTTAACACGCATACACACACACACACACACACACACACACACACACACACACACACACACACACACACACACACACACACACACACACACACACACACACACACACACACACACACACACAATAGAACAAAATTTAATGAGAATAAAATGATAGATACATGCATGCAACATTGCTAACAATGTACTATTAAGAAGTGAGGTAGTTGTAATGGCAACAAATTGTTGGCTAGTACCTGGTTGTAGCAGTGGGTGGGGCCACGGAGGGAGGGGCTGTGCTCCGAGAAAAAGGGACAGTTGGAGCATATTAATTCAGAGGGGGGAATACTGGTACCGGGAGCAGTGGTGTGTGTACAAGTGGACCTCCTGGTGACTGGTGTGTGTTCACAGGCAAGGTCTGCATCGTGTGCGAGTAGTTGTGCAAGGCTGCAGTGGGTCACATGGAGATAGGTGGACACAGAGGTCAGTGGAGGAACATACTGCACTGTATGAGGATGTGACAGCAAGAGGGCACAGATGCACACGGGTTTAACAGCATAAGGACATGAGCAGTTGGTGGTGACAGCACATACGCTTACATACACACACACGCACACACACACACACACACACACACACACACACACACACACACACACACACACACACACACACACACACACACACACACACACACACAAACACACAAACACACACACTGTCTGTGCACTGCGCGGCAACCTGTCAGTGAGCCCCACTCTACCCTGGGTTGGACTAGCGGGATAGACCGCTAGATGGAGCACAAGCACTGGAGCATGCAGTGGGTGAGGTGGGCACACTCTGCAGTGGACTACCTGGCTGCTGCTGTGGGCGGGGACAGGGTGGGAGGGGCAGTGGTACGGGGAAGAGACATGGCTGAGGTGGGGTTAGCTGGGTGGAGTCTGGAGAGAGAGAGAGAGGAGAGGGACAGAGTGCTCCATTTTGATTACCCCCCCCCCCACACACACATGTACACAGAAAAGGGAGAGATGTGGGGGATAGACAATGGCTGAGGTTAATTAAGTATACAGAGGTTGAGATGCACAGATTACTTCGAAATAGGGTCTGTGCACATATATAGTGTCACCAACATAGCTGGTCTGCTCTGTGTGAGCAACAAGGTACCACATCTCCACACATCAAGAGGGCTTTGTGGAGACACAGTGTGCAACACAGAATACGCCACAGGAGGGAAGGGAGTGATGGAAGTTATTACACGTTTACTGAGCTTTATGCACAGTCATGCATGGTTTGGGATGGAGAGTGAGACCACAAAGTGCACCAGCACACCGTCAGCAAAGCAACTTGTCCTTGGAGAAATGCAGTGTAAATGCCTCCATGCAGGTTGTCTGAGTGCACCACCAGCCTGCATGGTTGTTGGATGGTGTAGTGGTGGTGGAGGTGGTGGAGGTTACGGTGGTGGAGGTAGAGATCAACTCACCATGCAATCTTTGGGATCACGAAATGGGATATATATCAAACAAGACATGAACTACCTATGTTACCCGAGTTCTGAGGCGGCCATTTTACAGTGGGCTACTATATATAAGCAATTTTATATAACAAAGACTACAATCGTTATGCATGCATTCTAGTACACTTAGTGGGACACTAAACAGCCAGTTATGGAAGGTATAGCGTGCCTTACCAGTACTGAAGGCCGCACCTGTGTCATCTACTGCTTGCTCCGATCCTCTCCTAAGTCGAGTGCAGCGGCTCCTGGCCTGCACGCACCCAGTGCGAGCGGGTAAGGCCGTGTGCACTCTGTCGTAGCAGGCGATCGAGAGTCGGAGGGCGCGTAGCTGTCTCAGCAGTGGACGTCACAGCTCTACCCGCGACCACCTGGTGAGTGAGGGCCTCTGGGAACTGGTCGTTACGTGGGGAACGTGTGGTACTCGCGCTGGCTTCCCTGGGTATGTTCGATTCCCTTGCACTCATGATCAGGTGCAGGAGGGAGGACAGGTCAGTGGGACAGGACCGGAGATCTAGCTAGATCTAGCGGTGTGTGTGTATACTGTTCTTTTGAATGCAGAACTGACAAACAGTAAAATGTGTCCCAGCCTGATCATGATTATCCACCACCTGGTTCTCTCTCTGGCCGTCAAAGAGAAGGCATATACGTACATGTAGTTATTTCCAATTAATAATTATGTAATATAATTGTAATATTATTATGTATATAAGCTGATAATTGTAATGTCATGAGGAACAGACAAGAGTGACAAAATGGCTACAGTGTCAACATGGAACAGTACATGTAGCGTGGGTTAAGTGGGAGTGACTATAGTGGTACACCTCGATGTGGTGTCACAAGGGGCAAAGAGGGGAGGGAATGAAGGAGTCCAGTCTAAAGGGGAATGGGAATGGGACCGGAATCAGTGAACATAATAGCTGCAGCTGAAGAAACATGTACACACAACATGTCCACCACACGAGGTAAACACAAACACACAACAAACAGACATGGACCACTGCCCCCACATCCACCTGCTGTGTGGCATGAGAAGCCACACAACTACATGCAAGGTCAAGAGGGGGAGCAGTGCACAACACACATTGCCAGTGTTGTACCTCGTGCTCCGCTCAACTGAACACACACACTATAGCAGAGCACCACACAGCAGCTGTGTATACAAGACAGACAATAATTAAGTATTTTCAGGCAGATAAAGCTTACAAACTTTAGGGGGCATTGCAAACACACAGGCTGCTTATGGATGTGTGTGGAGATGCTATGGGAGCCTCACATGGTGCTTGCTTCGTGAATGACAGCAATGCAGGGCTGAGACAAATGTTACTTTTAGCATTCGAACCTGTGTCGGAAAAAGCTTGGCATAGTAATATTACAATCGTCATCTCAGTGTTCAACTGATCTAATAATTCACTGCATGTGACATCACTTCCGCATGTCAGGAGTCTGGAGACAGAGTAATGAAGGCTGTGCGAATGTTGCTACAGACAAAAGAGGCTCCTCTTGGATGAGAAATCTTGAGGATTAAGCTGGACATGAACTCTCTACTGTTTATACATGGCAGGGGGCACAAACAAGGGACAACGCTCATGAGCAGTTTATATTTTTCTCTCAGAATTATTTTAATGGTGTATATAGGCACAAAATGAGGTGCCATGTAAACGAAATAAAAGCACTAATCCACTTCATTTACTTCAGTACCAAAGATAAAGCTTCAGCAAAAGTAAGAACAAAGCTTTGAATGGTGAAACAATTCGGTGCTTCATCCCAGCCCTACAATGCACACACGTAGCTAACCATGTCGTAGGCTGTACTGTAATTAATGCATTGTTGGCCAGTGTACATGCATGGTGACGTGTAGTGTCGCATAAACAGAGTAAATGGAGAACAACTGATGTATACAGCGATGTACCTCACCTCTCAACTGTTAAAGTCATCACTCACACAAGACAGTCTGGTCTGAACAGCTCTACATCTGTCCCATGTGGACTCACACATGGTGTCTCACTGTCGGCGCTTGGCTGGGCTGCTGTGGGTAGTTTTGTGACCAGTGGTTCTCTTCCCAGTGAAGTTGGACTGGAGGGGAGTTGACAACCGTGAGGGACCAGGGACATCACCAGACAGAGCAGTGTCCACAGCACCAGGAGATGGCTGGGAGTGAGGGGGGACGATGAAGCAATCACGGCGTTGTGCTCCTGCCAAAGGACATGCTGGAAGGGAAGGAGAGGAGACAAGTAGTTGTGCGTGTGTCAGTTGTAAGTGAACACTGAGAGGCACAACTCATCCCCACGTGCATGCCACACACAACAGCGCACACACCAGGTATGGTCCACATGAGGTCACATGAGCCAATGAGGGATGAGCCCACAAGTTCACCGAGTGTATGCGCACATGAACACACTACAAGTAGGTCCAGTGGTGCATGCTTGGAGGGAGGACTCCACAAGAGGAGGCGGCAGAGGGTGGGGATGCTCTCCCCAGCAGTGCCAAGAGAGTGGGAGGTGTGCGGAGGTCAACCTCCTTGAAGTTACAGCACTTGCACACATACAGGGGTGCTAGGTGCCTTGACTGTGTTACAGACGATGCCACACACCTTGCTGTGACGGACCAGGTGAGTCATTGGCTGCAGTGAATGGTTGAGTGGGTGGGATGGGGATCACCATGGAGGGAGTGGGCGGGGTTAGAGTAGTGATACCTGATGGACCAGAAGCACCCCAAGAGGTGGGGAGGTGTGTCCCTGTCAAGGGAGAGGGAAGAGGATATGAATTTACAGTATAGGATGAATACTCAAAATAGGGAAACTCCCACGTACCAAATATGGCAAACTCAATGAGCATGTGTTGTTAACATTTGAGTGTGTGTACTGCAGGAGTTTGTGTTACATTGCAATGCGTTTTTATGCAAGCAATCATGGCAATATTTTATATGGCAACACAGTATTGTCTACCTATGCTATACACAGTAGTCTGTGTGTAGCATACATGTACAGTAAATAATACAGTATGCATAACAGTGTTCATGTTGCATTTGCCGTATATATATATAATTATATATATGCTGTGTTCAGTAGGTGGGTGTGATTAAGAATATATGTGGACAGTATACCAGCTGACACATGTGCCCCACCACTCACCTGGAGGTGCTAGCGGACTATAGTGTGGCACGGCCATCATGGAGGTCTGCATCGTGTGTGAGTAGTTCAGCACAGCTGCAGTGGGTCACATGGAGAGTGGTGAACACAGTGGAGGGACTTACTGGATGAAGGAGCATGAGGATGTGACAGGAAGAGGACACAAACGCACACAGGTTTAACACGCATACACACACACACACACACACACACACACACACACACACACACACACACACACACACACACACACACACACACACACACACACACACACACACACAAATAGAACAAAATTTAATGAGAATAAAATGATAGATACATGCATGCAACATTGCTAACAATTAATGTACTATTAAGAAGTGAGGTAGTTGTAATGGCAACAAATTGTTGGCTAGTACCTGGTTGTAGCAGTGGGTGGGGCCGCGGAGGGAGGGGCTGTGCTCCGAGAAAAAGGCGCAGTTGGAGCATATTCAGAGGGGGGAATACTGGTACCGGGAGCAGTGGTGTGTGTACAAGTGGACCTCCTGGCGACCGGTATGTGTTCACAGGTAAGGTCGGCATCGTGTGCGAGTAGTTCAGCACAGCTGCAGTGGGTCACATAGAGAGAGGTGGACACAGAGGTCAGTGAAGGAACATACTGCACTGTATGAGGACATGACAGCAAGAGGGCACAGATGCACACAGGTTTAACAGCATTAGGACATGAACAGTTGGAGGTGACAGCAAATATGCTTACATACACACACGCACACGCACACACACACACACACACACACACACACACACACACACACACACACACACACACACACACACACACACACACACTGTGTCTGTGCACTGTGTGTGTGGCAACCTGTCAGTGAGCCCCACTCTATCCTGGGTTGGACTAGCGGGATAGACTGCTAGATGGAGCACAAGCACTGGAGCATGCAGTGGGTGAGGTGGGCACACTCTGCAGTGGACTACCTGGCTGCTGCTGTGGGTGGGGACAGGGGGGGAGAGGCAGTGGTACGAGGAAGAGACATGGCTGAGGTGGGGTTAGCTGGGTGGAGTCTGGAGAGAGAGAGAGAGAGAGAGAGAGGAGATGGACAGAGTGCTCCATTTTGATTACCCCTTCCCCCCCCCCCCCCACACACACATGTACACAGAAAAGGGAGAGCTGTGGGGGATAGACAATGGCTGAGGTTAATTAGGTATACAGAGGTTGAGATGCACAGATTACTTCGAAATAGGGTCTGTGCACATATATAGTGTCACCAACATAGCTGGTCTGCTCTGTGTGAGCAACAAGGTACCACATCTCCACACATCAAGAGGGCTTTGTGGAGACACAGTGTGCAACGCAGAATACGCCACAGGAGGGAAGGGAGTGATGGAAGTTACTACACGTTTACTGAGCTTTATGTGCAGTCATGCATGGTTTGGGATGGAGAATGAGACCACAAAGTGCACCAGCACACCGTCCGCAAACTTGTCCTTGGAGAAATGCAGTGTAAATGCCTCCATGCAGGTTGTCTGAGTGGACCACCAGCCTGCATGGTTGTTGGGTGGTGTAGTAGTGGTGGTGGAGGAGGTGGTGGAGAAGGTGGTGGAGGTGGTGGAGGTAGAGATCAACTCACCGTGCAATCTTTGGGATCACGAAATGGGATATATATCAAACAAGACATGAACTACCTATAGACCCTTTGCACGAAACCAATTAACTGCCCTACTTCCTTAGCAACCGTTGCCAGCCGCCATGTTGGAGGACAACGTACGAGCATACGTATATATACGCTTTCGCCGGTCGGCGTCCGTGAAACTGTGTGCATTGTAACCGGACTGCATCTGCGCGCGCAGCGTCTAGGAGAAGATGGCTGGACTCCTTTCTGGCTATTCAAGCACGATTGCAGACGCGGCGTCGAGGAAGAGGTATGCAGAGAAGCTCGAATTGGTGGGTAGGATTGATCCGTACGAAGTTGCCAAGGGCGACTGGCAAGACGATGTAGACTTGTGGCCAGCAATCACACAACTTCAGGTGTGTATGTACCTCATCCTAGCTCCGAATCCCTACTCAGAAAAGGATTTCTTCAACTACAAAGCCTGGACTGCTACCAGAATTTTGTGCGAGGCTGGGTGAGGCAAGTGCTCGTGAAACCCGTTCGTGATAAGCGAATTGTGATAGGAAAGGATAGTCTAAGCTAACTACAAACCATTCTTGAACAGAAGTGATTCGTGCACAGCATGGGTAAACTAATGCTCGCTTCTACTCAGGTGAACCACTCCCAAAAGCTGAATGAAAAGCCACTGACTCCATGGGTAATAGCCTTGGAAAGTGGCAAAATTCTTGCTGCACACTGCAACTGTGCAGCTGGAATTGGTGAGACATGTTCCCATGTTGCATCATTGCAAATATTTGAGACACTGTTGATGGGTGAATCCCAAATCGATATCCAATGGAAGTGCTAGACGGAGTCGCATTAATATTAGTGTCAGGAGTGGTTGTTGAAATGGTGAAAGTGATGTGCCACTTACTAGGTAAGGCTGAACATAGGAAATAGTTAAGACAAAACATACCAGTTGGTCAGCCCAGTATAATATCAAATCTTTTCGTCCTCGTCCTTTAACATATCTTCATTCATTACATACGTCTTCAATTTGTCATTAGCCTCCTTGTTCTTCTTCAAACACACAGCAGCAGTAGTTTCTAGCTGAGTACACTCAGATCGTGAGTTTTCTCCCCTTGGTGCGTTATCACGGATGGTAAGCGGAAGAACCTTACTCCCTTTCCTCTATCCAACCTATTGCCACACCCCACCACAGCACAGACGTTCACCATTGTTGAAAGCACGTTGCTGCCTTGCTACGTTGTCTAAAGCACTCGTCGTTCAGCTTGCGCAGTGCATAGACACACGAAGGAAGTTCTTCGTGTGTCTATGCACTGCGTAAGCTGAACGACGAGTGCTTTACACAACGTAGCAAGGCAGCAACGTGCTTTCAACAATGGTGAACGTCTGTGCTGTGGTGGGGTGTGGCAATAGGTCGAATAAAGGAAAAAGAGTAAGGTTCTTCCGCTTACGATCCGTGTTAACCGGCACCAAGGGGAGAAAACTCACGATCTGAGTAAGAAACGGCGCGATTTGTGGCTCGCGAGGATACACGGGGAGGATCTTGGAGCGGAGAAGTACACCTACATCCGCGTTTGTTCTCGGCACTAAAGTGTATAACAGGGGAACAAGTGCTTTGTATGACGAAACAAACCCTGACTGGGCACCCTCGCGATATCTCGGTGGAGCACCTGAACCAGCATCTGCAGCTGAAGAGAGGTACCGAAGGACAATAGAGAGGAAAGGGAAAAGAAGGCGAATTGATGCATGTAAAGCACTACTCTCACTATCAACAATGGTGAGCTCTATAGCTAGAGCTAGCTAGCTATAATGAATAAAGATGTTTTTGAACTGTATAGTGGAATTAGTATTTGTTGCCTTGGTATATATGTACGTAGGGAGAAGATGAAGGAGAATGCAGCAGACCAACAACAGTAGAGTGTCAAACTATGCTGTCACTGAATGACATCTTCAAGCTAGAAAATGCATCCAAGGAAGTTGAGAGCTTAAAATGTACTTGTGAAGAGGTCAAGCTCAAGTGGTACTCAGCTAGAAACTACTGCTGCTGTGTGTTTGAAGAAGAACAAGGAGGCTAATGACAAATTGAAGACGTATGTAATGAATGAAGATACGTTAAAGGATGACAACGAAAAGATTTGATATTATACTGGCCTGACCAACTGGTATGTTTTGTTTTACCTATTTCCTATGTTCAGCCTTACCTAGTAAGTCGCACATCACTTTCACCATTTCAACAACCTCTCCTGACACTAATGCGACTCCGTCTAGCACTTCCATTGCAAGACCTTGGATATCAATTTGGGATTCACCCATCAACAGTGTCTCGAATATTTGCAATGATGCAACATGGGAACATGTCTCACCAATTCTAGGTGCACAGTTGCAGTGTGCAGCAAGAATTTTGCCACTTTCCAAGGCTATTATCCATGGAGTCAGTGGCTTTTCATTCAGCTTTTGGGAGTGGTTCACTTGAGTAGAAGCGAGCATTAGTTTACCCATGCTGTGCACGAATCACTTCTGTTCCAGAATGGTTTGTAGTTAGCTTAGAATAACCTTTCCTGTCACTATTCGCTTATCACGAACGGGTTTCATGAGCACTTGCCTCACCCAGCCTCGAACAAAATTCTGGTAGCAGTCCAGGCTTTTGTAGTTGATGAAATCCTTTTCTGAGTAGGGACTCGGAGCTAGGATGAGGTACACACACCTGAAGTTGCGTGATTGCTGGCCACAAGTCCACATCGTCTTGCCAGTCGCCCTTGGCAACTTCGTACGGATCAATCCCATCCACCAGTTCGAGCGTCTCAGACTCTGCGTACCTCTTCCTCGACGCCACGTCTGCAATCGTGCTTGAATAGCCAGAAAGGAGTCCATCCATCTTCTCCTAGACGCTGCGCGCGCAGATGCAGTCAGGTTACAATGCACACAGTTTCACGGACGCCGACCGGCGAAAGCGTAATACGTATATATGTGTTCGTACGTTGTCCTCCAACATGGCGGCTGGCAACGGTTGCTAAGGAAGTAGGGCAGTTAATTGGTTTCGTGCAAAGGGTCTATATTATGTTACCTGAGTCCTGAGGCGGCCATTTTACAGTGGGCTACTATAAGCAATTTTATATAACAAAGACTACAATCGTTATGCATGCGTTCTAGTACACTTAGTGGGACACTAAAGGCAGCCGCACCTGTGTCATCTACTGCTTGCTCCAATTCTCTCCTAAGTCGAGTGCAGCGGCTCCTGGCCTGCACGCACCCAGTGCGAGCGGGTAAGGCCGTGTGCACTCTGTCGTAGCAGGCGATCGAGAGTCGGAGGGCGCGTAGCTGTCTCAGCAGTGGACGTCACAGCTCTACCCGCGACCACCTGGTGAGTGAGGGCCTCTGTGAGCTGGGTGGTGGGGAACGTGTGGTTGTCGCGTTGAGTCAAAGGAGTGGGTCAATTGACAATAGACCTACAGTATTGTCAAAGGCTGAATCGAGGGGACATCTTGTGCACCAGCTGCATGTGTGTCTGTGGCAGTGCATGTACGTAGCACTCAGTCACTGCATGTACCAAAGTGGAGTGAGGCGGAGTTGATCCTGCCTCGTATAGGAGGGTGGAGTTTACAGTAGGATGATGAGTGTAGGAACAGCCAGCTGTTCCACCAAACCTGTCCTCCTGCTCACCTCAGATTGTGTTGGTGTGAGATTGTGAGTGTCAGTGAGTCCCAGACCAATGTGGTGTAGCTATAAGGTGGATGACCGCACTGGTCCACTGGTGGACGTCAAGAAGTGGTTGGACGACCAGGAGTCGGAGGCAGAGCTTAACCTGATCATGAGGGCAGAGTGCAGGTGAGAGTGTGTGTGTGCATGTGAAGTGGAGGAACAGTTGTCAGTGTGGCAGTGGCAGTGAGTGTGCAACTCAAAGTGTGAATTGAATTCCTTCTTCCCATGAAGGTATTATTGGTTGGTGGTGATGAAAGTGGGTTTGTTGAAATTGGCAACCGAAGGGTCAGCGGTGGAGGTTAGTTGGAGGAGAGTATGGAGGAGGTGGCTTCCCAGGGCATGTTCCCTTGCACTCAGGTGCAGGAGGGAGGACAGGTCAGTGGGACAGGAGAGGAGTGTGTGTGTGTGTGTATATGTGCGTGTGTGTGTGTGTGTGTGTGTGTGTTGCTGCAGCGAGTCAAGCCCAGGCCACGGAGACAGAACACTGAAGAGGCGACTGGCCTACTCACCTCACTCGCATCACTACCCACTCAACATTGTGCTCCTAATACAGGTGTGTGTGTGTGTGTGTGTGTGTGTGTGTGTGTGTGTGTGTGTGTGTGTGTGTGTGTGTGTGTGTGTGTGTGTGTGTGTGTGTGTGTGTGTGTGTGTGTGTGTGTGTGTGTGTGTGTGTGTGTGTGTGTGTGTGTGTGTGCTGTTCTTTTGAATGCAGAACTGACAAACTGTGAAATGTATCCCAGCCTGATCATGATTATCCACCACCTGGTTCTCTCTCTGGCCGTCAAAGAGAAGGCAGGACCCTATATTATACATAATTATATTATTATATTATTTTTATTGTTCCTCCCCCATACAATGCAATGTGAGAGTTGTCCACTCTCCCCACACCACACACTCATATTCATACATTTGCAAGTCAACTTATATATTCATCATGAACATGATTATATAACACATTGATTGTACGCGTACATAATTTATAATAATTATTCCATGCATATTGCATGCAACATGTAAATGGAGCACAAAACATACTAATTAATTTGCTGAATTTTTCCACATGCACCATGCAAAAACAATTTCTATAAACCACATTATATTGCTCTGATATCAGCAGTAACAATGTCATGTGCAGACATGTAAATGAGGCAGTAAAAGGGCACTGTTTGGTAATAGATCGGAATAATTAAGTCAGAGAGCTGTCCAGACACTCAACTGGTAGGCAGGTCAGGAGGGACGAGAGGGAGGGGAGTGACTCTGGGTCTTGGGTCCTCTGGAGGGGTGGGGGAGGGGTCTGGTAAACTCCTGTGGGCGGGGTTCGTGACTGGTGGAGTGATCAGGAGACGGCTGGATAGGTGGGAGGGTCCTATGTCGAGTGGGAATGCGGTTGAGTGCGCGTGGGCGTGTCTCATGCTGAATTAGGATGAGGCTGGGTAGGGTGCTCCCATGTTGGGTGGAGGTGCGGCTGTGTGGGTGGCTCCCACATTGGGGTCTGCTGCGTTCTCTATTTCTTCCAAGAGGTTCTACAAGAAGAGGACAGAAGTGGCTGTGAGTGGAGGGAAGGGGTTGAAGGGTAGCATGCAGTTACCAGTAGAGATAGCATGTGCTAGCCTCTGAGAGGGGGCCTGTGCAGGTCAGCTGGTGTGCAGTGTCTGGACTGCTAGACCACCTCCTGCTCTCAAGAGAGGAGCACACGCTCCAAGTACAGGAGAGGGGGCGGGGCACATTAGGGGGTGTGAGGAGTGTGCACATTGTGACGGTACTCATGAATACACTCTGCCTGCCCACATGCATTCCCTTGACTGCTGCCACCTCACTGCTTGTAGTGACACACAGTGTAACATCTGTACACATCGACTACAGCTGCATGTGTGTGTAGGGTGCAACGTGAGACTGACAGTCAACAAACAACATACAACCACATCACACTCACCTGTGGCAGCTCTCCTCAATCCCTCCAAACCAGACAAGGTGTCTGCTGCAGAGGTACACAGAGAATGCACAAGAGATGCAAGCACTGAGTGGACCACACACGTAGCACTCACATGCCACTCACATAACATGGCCATTTACACATGAACACGCACACAGAAATTAACTGTGCTCACTTGACTGTGAAGGGGAGGGGGTGTGGTCACCGTCATCCTCCTGGCCCTCAGTACTAGTGTAGGCTCTGTCATCAGTGTCATCCCCATCAGTGACGTCACGTCTGCTGCCTGTCCCACCATCTCCAACGATGCCACCTTCATTAGTGTCATCCTGACTAGTGCCACCATATGCTACAGAAAGGAGAGTGGAGGGGAGGGGGCAGGTGAGGTAGGGGAGGGGCAGGAGGGGAAGGGGGAGGGGAGGGGGCAGGTGAGGAAGGGGAGGGGCAGGAGGGGAGGGGACAGGTGAGGAAGGGGAGGGGACAGGTGAGGAAGGGGGCAGGTGAGGAAGGGGAGGGGAGGGCAGGAGGGGAAGGGGGAGGGGAGGGGGCAGGTGAGGAAGGGGAGGGGAGGGGCAGGAGGGGAAGGGGGAGGGGAGGGGGCAGGTGAGGAAGGGGAGGGGAAGAGGGGAGGGGCAGGAGGGGTTAGGAAAGGGGCAGGAGGGGAGAAGCATGGAAAGAGGAGGGAGGGGGAAGGCAGGGGAATAAAGGGGTGAGAATAGAAGGCACAAACTCATTCCACATGCCAAACACAGCAGTGTTGTTGTCAACCTCCTGGAAGCTACTACTCCTTGGAAGAATACAGGGATGCTAGGTGCCTTGACTGTGTTACAGACGGTGCCACACACCTCGCTGTGACAGACCAGGTGAGTCAGTGCCTGCAGTGAACAGCTGCATGGGTGGAGCGGAGGCCACCATGGAGGGAGTGGGTAGGGCAAAAAGTGGGGGAAGAGCAGTGATCCCTGACGGACCAGGGGCACCACAAGGGGTAGGGAGGTGCATCCCTGTTATGGCAGATAGGAGAGGATGTAAATAAAGAGCCTAATATTATATATGTACAATTAAATTTGAATACGCAATAAAGGTCGGTAGCACAAGGTATCCATGTACTACACAGAAGGTAAGCAGTTGCCTTCCAACAAATGGTGTGCATGTTCTACATTGAACTATATGTATGTATGTATGTACCTGTCTGGTGTTGTGGGAGGGGATAGGGTGGGAGGGGCAGTGGTCTGGGGAAGACGGTTGGTTGCAGAGGGGCTGGAGGGTGGGGTCTCCTTTGTCTTGGATGCATTTTGAGACCTGAGTCAAAGGAATGGTAGAAGAGAATCAGTGAACACACACACCAACAGTGCCAGCCCAGCAGAGCAGTCTCACTATATAATAAGCTTTGCCACAAACTTCATCACAAACAGGCTTCACTTCCAAAAGACAAAAATAATGAAGATTAGGAGTTGAATGCAGGTGAAAGAAATTAGGCACACAAAAATTAAGTGTGTGTACTATGAAGATGTTGCCATGGCAACAACAACTTGCATTCAAGCAGACTTCACTGCCTTGTCTCACTATATATATATTTCACCGAGAGACAGACTTCATCTGGTCAGGTTGCACTGTGTCTGTGCACTGTGTGGCAACCTGTCAGTGAGCCCACTCTACTCTGGGTTGGACTAGCGGGATAGACTGCTAGATGGAGCACAGGCACTGGAGCATGCAGTGGGTGAGGTGGGCACACTCTGCAGTGGACTACCTGGCTGCTGCTGTGGGCTGGACAGGGGGCAGTTGGTGAGAGGGGAGAGTGGGGAATTCCCCTTGTGCTGGGAGTACTGGAGGCAATGGTGTGTGTATGCCTGGACCATCTGGTGAATGTTAAGCCAGATGAAGAGGAGCATACCAAATAAAATGTTGGAACGCTATTGGAGGCAGGCTGGTGTAAACAACAACAATACTGTCAGTACTCTCACCTGATGCAGAGCGCCTGATGCAGGGGTACCTGTTTCCATAGATGTCTTCATTTACATCTGATTCAGTATACTTGTCAATGATGAACTGTCTCTGCACATCAGTTGGTAGTCTGTCAATGATAGAGCGGAGGAGGTGGTCTCTCTCATCTAGGTCGTACAGGACAACATGTGTTGTGTGCTTGTTTCCTGAAATGCCCTTCAACACAGATACTCCAAACTCCACCATGAGTGAGTCTGACATCTAACAATTGAGGAAGGAGCAACAAGCGGAATGTGAGATATCATATAATACATACAGGAAATGCAAATACACATGCGCACATGCAAACACAAACAAGTTATATACAAATACATCCATCGATGTGCACACATACAAGTTTCCTAGTGCATGCAGCGATTGCATAGCAATGAGAGTAGTGTACACCCTAACCCCAATCTTAACCGTAATCCTAACTCTAAAAGCTGTAGCTGACACTCGACCACACATCACAACCACATGAACTGCACTAGTGCTTGGTACATTGACACTGAAATGTAATGCCACATCAACTCACATTAGCCCACATTCCCAGCAAGTACTTCTCCACTTACTTACATATGTACACACACAAGGACACCAGGTGACACTTGGACCTCATGTCACAATCACATGCCTTGCACTAAGTCACTGGTACAATTTGTCACAACAATGTTATACCACCTCACACTTACACCATAAGAAATTCCCAGCACCAACTTCTCCAGTCGACCCATTCCAGACAGAGTCTGCTCTACTTCACTGAACTTCACATCCCTTTCTCTTGCTCCACGCTGCATGAAGAAGCAACTCTGGTCAGAAACATGCACAACCCACCAACACAACTGATACACAATGTGCTGAGTCAGCAAAGACAATGTCAACACAATATTCCACTCTAGAGACCAACTACCACATGTCAGCCGACTCACTGGCAACAGGGCCATGTCTACGTACCTCAAGGGTGGAAGTGTGCTCCTGGTCACACAACACACTGCCACACAAACATTCATGCAGGGTACACACAACATGTTATAACAAACAGCACACATACACACAACACATGCACAGAACACAAATGATATGCACTAGCTATCGCCACCAGCGACCCAGCAACAACCTTTCAATGGGCGGCAGAAGGAGGGGGCAAAATGAACAGTTGACGTGAACCCAGTGAACAGTGAACAACTCATGCATTACATCCACTTGGTAATAAAAGAACAGCATTGCAGTGGTGAGTGTCTCCACAGGAGGCTCTGTCACAATCATCTCATGCACGTGCCCTTTGCATTGGAGCTGCAACCCACTCACCTCCTCAGGTGTCTATTACTGCCAAGTGTGGGAAGACTGTTTGCTATCAGTGGCCATGTCTACTGAACTACACCCAAAATGTGGGGTCACTTTACACATGCCCCAATACAGAAAGGACATTCCAGGCACGAAACAAGTCAAATAGTGATTGGTACAACAGACTACATACGTATATATGTCGCAGCAAACTGTACATGTGCACACACTGTACCTCTTGTGGGGGGCAGATGCTAGTACACTCAAGGTGTTTCACTTGACTGAACCACAAGAACAACCTCGGCAACACATCCACTGGAACACGCCTCAGATTAACATCCTGAACACTTCCGTGAATGTCTGCAGGCACTGGGTAGGGAAACAGGAGTAGAGTTGAACATGTAAACACAATACCTACGTATACATACTTAACTTCACATAGACGTCCTCACTATTGCTTGTTACACACTAAACACTACATCCAACTGAGTCACACAACATGTGACCGACATACACCAACCTACCAACAAAAGGGCAATCCCAGGTGAAGGGTACAAAGTTGAGGTCCACTTCTGACAAAGATGCATTTAGTTGTATGCCAATCATAAGGTGACGACAAAACTCCTTGGGTAGAGTCACACTACGTTTATCATCAATTGCAAAGAGTGCCTTTTCCATCTCCTTCAGGATCTCATGGTCTATTGCCTGTAGAATAACACATCAACACAGTCCGTCATGCAATGGGATGGGGAAAAACACCAATTGCCACTGTCACACACTACACACTGCAAGTGGGTGTCACCCTCACAGCTACTGCATGAGGCACTAGCTGTCAAACAGGTACAACACACCTGAAAACATGCAGTTAGTGCATACACACATGCACACATCATCCTAGCATACAAATAGACCATCAAAGCATACAGTACGTATGACACTGCACTGCTGGATATAGATGAGGAGTACAAAGAGACAATGACATTGCTAAAAGTTAAGGTAAGGAGTAACAACACCCAAACCCAAAATGTGGGGTCACCTTACACATGTCCCAGTACAGAAAGGTCACTCCTAGGCAAGTTGCTATGTTGTTAAAATCCATGATCAAAACACTGTCAAATAGTGATTGGTACAAAAGACTACGTCCCAGACACACTGTATATGTACACACACTGTACCTCTTGTAGGGGGCGCATGAAATGGCACTCAAAGTGCTTGACTTGAACAGCCCCTGCCTCCCCCACAGCCCTCCCCCCCACAGTCCCCCCTTGCCACAGCTTTCCCACATAGCTCCCCCCAGCTCCCCACACAGCCCCTACCCCTACCCCACAGCTCCCACCCAGTTTCTGTCAAATAGTGATTGGTACAAATGACTAGTACATCCCAAGCCACACTGTACATGTGCACACACTGTACTTCTTGTGGGGGATGGATGTCACACTCAAAGTGCTTGGCTTGACTGAACAACAAGAACAACCTCGGCAACACATCCACTGGAACAAACCACAGAGTAACATGTTGAACACTTCCGTGAATGTCTGCAGGCACTGGGTAGGGAAACAGGAGTAGAGTTGAACATGTAAACACAATACCTACGTATACATACTTAACTTCACATAGACGTCCTCACTATGGCTTGTTACACACTATACACTACATCCAACTGAGTCACACAATATGTGACTGACATACACCAACCTACCATTATTGAGACAGACCCAGTTGATGGGTTTAAAGTCAAGGTGCACTTCTGACAAAGATGTATTTAGTCCTATGCCAATCATAAGGTGACGACAAAACTCCTTGGGTAGAGTCACCCTACGTATACGTATATCATCAAAGAGTCTCAATGTTTCAAGTGTCTTGTTTTCTCCAAGTGCCTTTTCCATCTCCTTCAGGATCTCATGGTCCATTGCCTGTAGAATAACACATCAACACAGTCCGTCATGCAATGGGATGGGGAGAAACACCAATTGCCACTGTCACACACACTACACACTGCAAGTGGGTGTCACCCTCACAGCTACTGCATGAGGCACTAGCTGTCAAACAGGTACAACACACCTGAAAACATGCAGTTAGTGCATACACACATGCACACATCATCCTAGCATACAAACAGACCATCAAAGCCTACAGTACGTATGACACTGCACTGCTGGATATAGATGAGGAGTACAAGAGACAATGACATTGCTAAATTAAAGTTAAGGTAAGGAAGTAACGACACATTACATGGAGTTACAGTACATTACACTGTAGCATAAACTGTTGAATGGAATTGATGACGAGATTGGAAGTGGTTGTGCAATCATGATGGCATTCATGCCGTGCTGTCATTGTGATGTGCACGGTCCAATACTCAATGTGCCACCACACATGTGCAGTTGGGTTGGAGGTTACAATGAAAACAGAAACAAAACAATCTCAGAATGTCCACCTTACCATTGTGCCTCACAGTGATGCCTACCTCACATCCTTGCATCACTTGACACTCAATCACATGTCATACTCATAGATATAGTATACATCAGCATAGAGAGTCTTGAGAGGCTTACAATTAAGGGTACAGGGTACACTCGAGAGAGATGAAATGCCAGCCAAAAGATAGATAGCCAGAGGGCTACTGAATTTGCTATGAACTACTCAAGCTGTCGTCTTTACATAGCAGCCAAAAATGCCATGAAAGTGCACGCCTTCGTCCTTGACGCATATATGCGTCATTAGCACTTACGCGCATGCAATTATTCGACGCATATATGCGTCATTGGTAATTAAAGGGTTAAGACAACACGGCCGGGTCACTATGAAATATACAAAGAAGGTTCAAATTGTTGATTAGGCACATATTGGTGTGGGTGATGTCTTACAGGTGAGGATAGATGGTCTCTAGGAAGCATAATGTGGGTGTGGCGAAATAGGTTCTTACTGAATCAAGAGATGCAAGACATGAATCATCATTACGTCTCACACTGATGCTTACCTCACAGCCTTGTATATACTCATACTCCACCTCTCGTACATCTTGGAGGCACAGCAGCTTCACTACTACACTGAGGGGAGGGCCCACCAAGCGCACCTTGCCAAAGTGACCTTTCAAGGTACCATCTGTGAAAGGTAAACATAACAACATGTCATGCACTCAGTGAACTCTAAACATGGCAGACACATTCTGCAGCTCATAATGACATTCATTACCATCACACCACACCACAACAGTGGCTAGTGGTACACAGTGGCAGAGCTACTCATGCAGAGTCACTCCACACAAACACTGCACCAAGTGGTCACTGCTAGTACAGATGAGGATGCTCAGCCAGTGTCACTGATGTACACCCACTCTCACCACATGCATGAACCTTCCACTGACAGACCCTAACTTGACCCCAGACCTTGTTGGCCATCCAATTGAATGTGTACATGCTATGCATCAGAGTCTGTGTGCCCTCCACTCTCACCACAGTTTCTGATCCTGTCAAAGAGGTCCTCAACCTGTCTCCAGGCTTCAGAACTTGCACCTGTAGTCAATGCCAACACATGTGAATGACACTATGGGAATAGCATGCGGCCATGCTTTGTTGCTAAGCAACACCACATCATGCAACGATGGATTAGTAAATTCACAGATATACACTTCTAAACTTGTGCAGTAAAAAGTGGAACAGAATGGCTACAAAATAACATATCCTGAACAGAAGTACTACACATACCACATACTACACACAAGTGTAGGTAACACTATAATAAATATAGCGTAATTATTGTAGTATCATGCGTGCTAAGCACACTGAAGAGAGGGGAGCAGTCCTTCCACACAGTAATGCATGAATGCATGGGTAATGAGATAAGAACTATTAATCATCTATTCCAGTATAAATGGAATACAACATGTAAAAGACAGCAGACCAGCAGAGGAGCATCAACTACCTTGTGGTGTGACTTGCATGGATACAAGGGTGTACTTCATGCACGACCTGCAGTACTGCTTCATCTACACCAACTCACCAAAACCGTGAATGGTCAGCATCTGCAGTTGCTGATGGCGCAAACAAGGCTCAAGCAAACACTGGACCTCTGCCATGACTCCACCTTCAGGCAACCATACTTGAAGATGCTGCAGTGAGCTGTGCTGCTCCAAGCAAAACCCAAAGGCAATAGAGTCGTAAGCTGTTTTAGGCCTCACTTTTACTTCTTCTCCCATGACACTTGGCATCAGCCTACCAACCAAATCCCTGTCTTGTGTCTCAAAGAACGACTGCATCAGAAGCTCTTTAAAGCCTTTGATACCCCTAACCTTGCTGTTCTGAAGGAGGTCGTAGTGTGCCATCTTCGTGGTCCCACAGTAAAAGCGCCATGTCTGTGCCAGGTGAGGCTGCCCGAGATTCTCATCCCAGAATGCACGCTGAGCTGCAACCTCCAGCCGAGCAATGTGGGCTGCAGTTAGGAACTCCTGAACTGTGAAGTGGATAAAGAAAAAGCTCTCGGCGATGATGCAACGAAGTTTGTCCACAGGTCTTGCAGTGAGGAGGCCGCATCCCGTTTCACGGTTGGAATATTTGTCTTGGAGTCCCATGAGGTCTGATGAAGTGAAAATCAATTTTTGCTCCATGGTGCATTTGCACGCTATTTCACACAGTTTGAGGAAGTCATGATCTTGGGCAGGGAGCTCGAGAGTACTCTGTAGGCCTGGAAACATCGAAGACAGTGTCTCACACACAAACTCATCGTAGAGTTGTGTTAACGTAGGAGGGAGGTCATTCCTTGACAAGAACACGCGTGAGATAATGGAGAGCACAACAGGGATGGAACAGAGGCCCTTGATGTGGGGAAGAGCATCCAGCTTGGCAGAGAGCTTTGCAGAGAGTTCTGACTTGCCTTCTCCTTCAAAGTACTGGTCTATGAAGTGTTGTTCTGTTTACTGGTGAAGCCAAGAACTTCAATGTTAAGTAAGGGAACCTGGGCAGACTTGAAGTGATGGTGAATCTCACTCATCACTATAGAGCGGGAGGTGAGGATGATGTGGCTCTTTCGGAGTGGTGACTTAAAGGGGTCGGGACTCAGCAAGTTAAGAAAGAAGGGGCTGTGGCGAAGATCATGAGGGAGTTCGTCGTAGCCATCCAGAATCAGTAGCGTATCAGCACCACAAGTCGCTTTCATTCTCCCAACAACTTTCTCCATCTCACCAACCGACTCAAACAGGCCCATCAGCTGTTTCAGCTCAAACGAAGATGGGTCCTTTCCCAGTGGGACAAGGTCGCGAAGCTCCACCTTCACCACCAACTTGTAGCCGTGGGATGCCATGTTCCTGGACACATCTTTACACAGTTTTTTGGTCAAGGTAGTCTTGCCTGTGCCAGGAGCACCACTGATAACCACCAGACAGTGCTTCTTCACCAGTGACATAATGGAGCCGTACTGCATCTTACCCTCCAACTCTGTGTATGCGCTGTCAACTCCTTCCGTCATTGCGTGAACGAACTTCAGGTGGTCATCTACGGATTTCGGTACAAAACGTGATAAAGCCAAGTTAATGAACTCCATTTCCTGATCCTGCTTGTGAGAGGCATAAACGACGGTTATTTTCTGGTACTCGTCTCGGAGAGCATCAGAGAAGTGTTGGAACTAGACGACATTAGAGAGAATGAGGAGAACATCCATTTTAATCACAGCATGACGTGCCACACATACATACCATAGTCACTTCAAAAATCATCATTTCAATTTCTGTCAGGAAAAGTATCAATTCAAGAGCAATCCCATCGTGAAGAATTGTCTGTTTGTCTCATTTCCAGACCATCTGACTCTATGTTCATCACAATCAATCACAAGTGCATTTTGGGTCACGTCTCAGTTAAGGAGGTACAGATATAGAAACACCTCTGTCAGTTTGCTAATGTGACCTGCATGTGACCTCGTGAACCACTCGCAGTCATCTACAGGCTGCATTTTGTGGTACTATTTGTTTAATTATACGCTATAACATTTGATGAACACTAGCCATATTCACGTCAAACGTCTGCCATTTTGTCTCTTTTTGTCCACCGTATGTACGTATACATGTCTGTAGCCAATCTCACATTGTAAACATCATTTGTCAACATCTTAATGCTTTGGCAATGGACTTCAGTGATCATAAAACGCATCCAGACTGAGATTGAGGTTCCCAAGTGTATTTTGAAAGTGGCCATTATGGCGAGGGACACGACTTATGCAAGCGTACTATTGATTCACCTTCATCCTAATCCTTTGTCTGTAACACCAAATACTTATCTCTTTTGATGGTTTCTTCAAGTCAGCTCAAACGGTCTCAAATGACCTCTTAGCTTCACAAAGGTGACAAATTTTTGGAAGCAAAACGATAATTCACTCTATTGGTAGCCATACAAAATGAAGAGAAGCACATCTATCGTACATACAAATTCACCACCCCATAAGTATATATGTCCTTGTACTTTATCACCAACTGAACTCCCACACTTCCATCACTAAATTGCATAATGCACTCCTAACCAACCTTAAGTAACACGTGCAGTCCACACATTGTAAAGGACACAAATCTGTGCTTTACCCGTTACAGTGTTTAGCAAAATGGTTATGCGAATGACATGACTTGACTCAACTTTACACTTTGAACTCACTTTTGGCGGACAAGCTATAGCTAAAGTATGGTCAAAGTTCAAAGGTGAGTGAATTGAATGCCGTTTGTGACAAACATTTTGCTACAATCCTGTATAAGAGACTGGCTCAATCTGCCTTCTTTGCATAAAAACACCTCCACACAACCCCGCCACACACATGCACACACACACAACACGAGCAGCAGCAGCCAACCTCCTTCTCTCCCTCACTCCCTGACACTTCAATATGTCCACCTCCTGATCCTCCTCCTCCTGCAAGTGCAATGGTTGAGAGAGTCAAGGACTACTCAACAAGTTAAGTTATCATAAGAATGCGACCAAAAAGTAACATAATATTATAAAGGGAGACACCCAAACCTGCTAGACCCTCCATGTCGTGAGCAATGAAAGGACTAGATTAGACACACACACACACACACACACACACACACATGTACACACCATGCACACACACCTGACTCCAGCCTCCGCTGCATATCTTTGCCCAAAGCAGACATCCGTGGGTTGCCTTGTACAGAAGTGATTATGCCACAGGTTGTCATCAATGATTCATTGGTGCATGTTTTTAGCAAGTAGTCATGAAGTATTGAGTTACGATTTCTTTGGCCGTGAGCATTATGTATGCTTTCTAAAACACCATCTGGAATAATGCCATGATGAAACAGGTCCAGGGCAACAGAACTAGCATCCATTTCTAATATGAATCGGTCACGATACTCATTGAGAATTTCCTCAGCTGTGTCGATGAAAAGAGATCACAGCAACATTTAATAATACAATGCAATTTGTATTCAAAACACTATGTTGTGTTCATTAGCTAACCAATAGTTCAGATAACATCAACAGTTAATGACATCCTAGTAGAATATACGTATGCACACACACAACACACACACCAGGCTGTGCCCACTAGCTTTGGTCAGTGCATTATTACGCATGTATTTACAGTACCACTTCTCATCAAATACCACTACAACCAAACATGTAACAAAGACAACACATGTACGTTTCTAGCACAACCAGCAGCTGTGCTGACATGAACCTGCCCTTCGCCTACCTTGGAGAGGACCTGGATTTCTCTCTACGTCACCGGCGAGGAGCAGCAGTCCACGTAGAAAGACGTAGGGTTTAACCACAGCTTCAGACAACCACATGCCAATACAGGCAGCACGTCTTAGAAATGCATGGCAGAAAGTGGAGGGTCGGCACTGGGGGAGAGCAGGGAAAGTCCCATTACAGAAAATGGACATAATCATTATGAGTACAATGACATGTGTCACTGACAGCTGCAGGGGTAAGCCCATTCGAGACACTGGCACATGGTAGAGTGAAAGTCAAAAAGGCATCCATCAGGGAGCATCCATTGAGATGCATGGAGCTCACTCACCCTAATGCACTTCACAAAGGACTTCTGGACAGTGAATGACGTCACTAAACGCCCATGGATTTTTTGGCCACATCTCACTTCTCTCCCTAGTCTCAGAGAGGGAAGCCTTACAAGTTGCCTACAAATCTCCTTCGACAAAACTTGGTGCTTGAACCTGTGTAAAGTGAAATGCATCAGCAATTACACATTATACTTAGGGGTGGGCGGTATTTCGGTATAGTTAGTTATTTTCGGTATTTACACCATACCGAATGGTTAAATATGGATAGACTAGGGATATCGAAAAACCGACTTTTTCGGTATTAATCGGTATGTGCTGCAGATGTAGCTAGTATTTTCTTGAATTTAGCTGTGTAACTCAGCAACAGCACACAAATACTAGTCCCAGCAAGAATTAAACTCTGTCTAGTAGTTAGCTACGCGGCATTTGAAGCGTGTGCGAGTCATTCACTTTTGCTTCTTCTGGAAGTGCCACGCATCATCTTTGGAATGGACATTTTTCGACGTGGCACAGTTCCCAAGTGCCCACTGAGATCCCGTCGGCTCGGTGGAGAAGTCTATCTCACGTATCCGTGCGTCGACCCGCTGTTAAGTCAGCCATGTTCCTCACGAATCATACATAATACTATTCAAAACCACTTTGCACACAGGCTTCCAATGCAAACGCAGAGAGTTGATTGAGACATCATAGACCTGTGAGAACCCACCTCTTCAGAACTGCCATACACAAATAGTGAGTGGAGAGGGCACAAAGATATACACACAGGAATACCCGTGTCTTCCGACAACGAGAGATGCCTCTTTTACCTACATGCATTAGACAAGAAAGGTGGCATCACGGCACGCAAGGTAGGAATGGTGATTGTTTATAGCATGCACCGCACCTGACAGTGAAGATGCTTTTCTAAGCTTCCGCCATGCCTCTCTATTCATTGTCCACAGAGGTGGTCCAAATTCATAAAGAATTAGCGAGATGTGCACAAACATGTTACAAGTAGCCAATGTTGTGTGCCAAAGGATGAAGTCAATCGGAAAGGTGATCCCATGAAACATGGTCTTAAAGGCTGTGCTGTAGCTTGCCACAGGAAGAGGAAGCTGGCATTGTCCACTTGTCCCTTCTGGACCCACAGGACCCTGTACAGCAAAGAGGGCAGCACACCTCCTGACAGTTGGGAAGGTAGACATGTGCCTGGTCTGATGATGTGTGCATGGCTACAGCAGTAACTTGTGCAGGGCTGAGGAGGCTGACACGAGGAAGCTGGGCTCAACATGTAGCAGTGTAGGGAGGGAGGGACTGGGGCTGTGAGAGTGTGTGCTAGGCTAAGCCATACATGTGGAGCATGTCCACTCTTGTTTACATAACGAGACCTTTGTGGTTTTAGCACATTCTTTATGTGCACATATATGGCTGCCTGTGATGCATTATGTGATATAAGTTCTATATGGTAATGCAGTGCTCTTCACACAATATGCACTAGTCCAGGGGAAACACTGCTATTTACATCAAGACATCGCCAAATGGATTCAAAGAGCCTATGCTGTCATTTTCAGAGGTCAAGGCTTCTTCGTAGAATGACGTCTCACCCAGCCAACGCTAACTCGCGATTTACAAGACCACAATGTGAGGACAGGGAGTACAGTCATGGTCTCAAAGAAAACAAATTTAAGCTGTAATCTGGATACAGTACGCAATGTTTGGTCAAAGTTTCTGTTCAAACCAAACTAGAAAGGTGGCCATGGTAGTGTATGGAAGTGGCACTATCTGCTATAATATGGTGTACAAACTTGTTAACGTCTGCATGTTCAAACTTGTGTTGTGTACACTTGGAGCTGTTTCTTGTACAGTGTGTGGAAATTTGTACTCAATTGTTTCCAAGTGCAAAGGAAACATCTCGAAATCCACAAACTAAGAACCCCGTACATGGAAACGACATATAACCGTATATGATTGCAACTAAAACAAACAGCCGAGTGTAAGTATATGACGAGATTGAGCCAATACAGTAGTCAGTGACCCTTACTGTCTGATTCTGCAGAGTGTCCTGCAGTGGGACCTCAATGAGGCAGGTGTTGAGGTGACCATCAGACGTTTTGACAGCTACTTGTGGGCAGTCCACGCCACAGTCTCCTGGGCCATGCCACGCCCACTTTCCAAAGAGAGAGCTGAGACAGTCATCGATCACCTCAGTGAGAGGATACTCATCAGGGAATTGATCACTAGCCAAAGAAAGGCTGGACTGGTTGGGATCTAAGGATGGGAAGAAATTGAGGTCTCTCAACAGCAGCAAGTCGCTGTACATGGAGTCTGGCATGTGGCCTGGCAGAGATGACTATATGGCTGATATGGGCACACTCCACAGCAATGGTGGTGAACAGGTGCTCAGCAGTTACAGCACTGAGGAACCACAATGTTAGTGGGTGCACAGTGCGACACACGCTACACAGAACACAGACGACCATCAAACCACCGACCTGTCGCCAGGGTCTTCACTGCTTCTGCTGTGTGCCCAATGAGCTGTACGCAGCTCCTCACAGCCAACAGCAGGAGGAGAGAGTGGACGTACACACGCAGCACTGTCTGTGCAAGCCGTCGGACGCGTGATGAAGCTCTCCTCAGTCTGGCAGTGTTGAAGATGACCGGCAAGTGGTTTGGGAGGCGAACACGAGTAGGAGCTCTGTGGTGCTTGGAGGAGCGTGTCATGTTCTACAGAGGGACGGGAGGAGGGGACTGTTGGAATGATCAACAAAGTTGTAGTGACTCGCGGTGACACCAGTCTCCCAGTCCACTCTGCGAGGTGGACAAGAGTCGCCCCGCAGACCTTCCCCGGTCAGGGGGTCAGCGGAAGCCGTGAAACTCACTCCAGGGTGAGCGGGAGTTGGGTATATACGAGACAGCAGGAATAGACTCAACTACGGGCTATGATTGGCGGGAAAAGACCCTGAAGTATCACAAATGCAATTGTTCGAACGATGGGAGGAGAGGGTGTTTATAGAGAAACTTCTTATATTCGCTGGGTGAAGTCTTCCTTAATTGCTCTAGCTATGTAGGTACTGCCTTCAAATGAGCAATAAAGTTTTTCGCTGATTATGAGCTGGATTTGTGCCCCTTCATTAAACGGAAATTGGCCACCAGTACACCAGCGGCAAATAGCGATTATTTAAATTAGTAAAGAATCACTCACGAAAGTTCACCTCGGCTCCCGAGCGAAGAGGTGAGATGGACAGCCGAGACACGCTGCGGTCTGAAGAGCTACTGTGAGCGGTACTATAATTTATATATGACCGTCGCTGCACAAAATGGCGGTTTATAGCAATGCAGCGTGCACGCGTATACAGCGCGCGGCGCCACATTGCATTGTATTTGGGTTAAAATGGAGGAAAGTGGGTCCAACGTATATAGCCTGTTGATTCCCCAGTCGCGAATGCTCCCAGTGCCGGCCATCATTAGCCACTGTGAAGACCCAGAAAATGACATAGATTGTCAAGGAAAGAGTGACATTAATTAATTAGCTAGCCGCATGTGCTTTATTGCATGTCTTTACCCATGGACTAGATGGAGCTTGTGTTGTGTTGATGAGAAAGTGGCAAACCCGTGTGCAGTTGTTCAGTACAATAGTGTGCCGTATGGCTCAGTTAGCCTGGTCAGGTGTATAGCTAGTTAGGTCCGGGCCTAGAGACACTGGCATGCGCTGGAACCACTGACAACAGCACTGCTGACACAAGACAGGACCTGAACAAATTTGGTGTAAGGAGGAATGCAAACAGTTATTGTGTGGGGGATCCTCCACTTTGTAACCTACACCCCCACACGTCATACCTACAAATAGCTACCAAGGTCACAGCACTGGAAACATTGCAAATGGTGGCAAGCGCACACACACACAGATACACAATCCCCGGCCTTGTTCACTCCAGCCTGATGACGTTGCCAACATGGAAGAATGCACCGTTAGAACCTGTTGACAAAGTTTCACTATAGGGCAGACAGTGAGAGGCCTAGCCCAGCAAGAGTGCTTAGAGGTGCACCACATGGGACTCTGTGTGGAGGGAGAGGAGAGGAGGGGGTGAAGTGCTAAGGCACAGTCACTCACTTGCACACATTTGGTCTGACAATTGAGCATGTCTGTCATGTTCCGCACTACAAGTACAGCTTCGTTCCTTATATACAGTGGAGTGAACCATGAATATCATTACACAGTTAATACTGCATGCATGGTTTAGTATTGGTTGGTATGATTAGGGTTTAATTGTGTATGTGAGAAATATGAGGCATGCACGGGTGCTCATTTAATACATGCACATATGCACACGTACACACAACTTTGAGGTGACACTGACGTGAACACAAGTAGTGCATGTGTAGGGGTGGGGAGAGGGTGGGGGAGAGGGAGGGGGAGGGGGAGGGGAAGGATGCAGTGATGGCTACCACATACATACACACATGCACACATCTTGGAGGGAACATAAGGTGTGTGTGCATGCATACACACATGCACACACCTTACTGGAGGGGACACTGATGTGGACACAAGTAGTGCATGTGCACACACACTACACGTGTGAGCAGTGCAGACAACAGAAACAACAAACACAAGCAAGTAGTGAGGCCATACAAATGCATGTCCCAGTGCAGATCAGCCGACACCTCAGGGTGCACCAGTGGCCCACACAAGCCCCACTGTTGGTCACATGACTGTCATGTGACCACGTACTGATGCACCTCATCTCCCTGATCTGGCTGCAAATGTGCTGCCCAAAGGCCTCAGAGTGGTCCATGGCTTGCAGTTGTTGTATGTGGTTCTCTCAACCACAGCACATGAACTTGCCCTCCTCCATCTGGTCCATGGGATGGAGGGGAGGATAAGTGGCAACACACTTATAACACGGCTGGTGGTCTCCCATTGACCCACCCCCTACACTAGCCCCGCCCACTCACTCACTCCTACCACAGCATCCCAAGAGCAGCTTGCAGATGGTCACACAGCGTTCAGCTCACAACCCACCCTTCCACTGACCTCAATCCAGGAGGGGCCGATTGCAGTTGCTTCCACAGACCCTGCCTGTCCTCCTGTGGGTTGGCCTTGATCTGACTCAGACATCTCATGAGCCTCTGTCAGGATTGACCACACCAGATGTGGTGAGGAGTTGGGTCAGGAGGACCCTCCACAACACACTGGACACTGCCACTTGGGATGGGAGGACACACCAAACACCTTCCACACCACCAGCTACAGATGAGTGCTGAGCGTCACATTGTGTGGTGAGTCTGAGCTGTCACCAATCACCAACCTTTGGGATCACGTAATGAGATAAAGGCGGCCATTTTACAAGTGGATTACTATTAGCAATGTTATATAGTAAAGACTACAGTCATTATGCGTGTCTTCTAGTACACTTAGTAGGACACCGAACAGTCTGTCATGTGAAGGCACAGCGTGCCTTACCAGTACTGAAGGCCGCGCCTGTGTCTGGTCTACATCAAAAGTCTGTACAGTGATCAGGTCTACGGTCGAGTGTAGCGCAGCAGTGGACGCCACAGCTCGACCCGCGACCACCTGGTGAGTGAGGGCCTCTGGGAGCTGGGCGGTGGGGAACGTGTGGTACTCTCCATGAGTCTAGGGAGGGGGTCTATTGACAATAGACCCACAGTAAGGCGAGGGGCGAATTGTATTTGGAGCTGCTCCCTCTGTCCGCGCTGGCATGGCATGACGGCTGTCGTGCTGTCTTGTACCCGAGCCCCTCTCGTGAGCGCCGTGACACTGCAGTCTCAGTCCTGATGATGTGTTGGGTGTGTTGGGCTGGGTCCATGTGTGTTGGGTTGTGTCCAGCTGTCAGTGCTGACTGACTGCCGTCTTGTGCACCAGCTGCATGTGTGTCTGTGGGGTGTGGAGCACTCAGTCACTTGTACATGTACCAAAGTGGAGTGAGGCGGAGTTGGCCCGACCTCAGTCTCGGCCAGTCTCAGCCGTGTAGCTGCCCTCCTAGTACAGCTGACATTGAGGAGATACAGAGGGGACAGTTGAAAGAATGGGAGTGTAGATGAGTGGAAATGAAGGGAGGTGAAAATCTTACAAGGGAGTGGGTGCCAACTTGTTTGTTCACACAGATGCTTTCAGCTGATGCTGTCCCATCGTTGCTGCTCATTCACTCTCCCTCCCCTCCCCTCCCCTCCCCCCCTGTAGCCGGAGCAGTTCAGTAATACAGCAGTGACTGCAGTCAGTGGTCCCAGCGGGATGGGAGGGACCTGGGGAAATCCTATGGCAACAAGCACCTCTGCCCCTGGTTACTATGGCAACAGTGGTGGTGGATTTGGAGGGAGTGGGATGACCCAAATACAACAGATGGCGAGTGACTGGATGAGGAGTTGAGAGGGAGGAGGGGAGAGATATTCGCCTCCCAATTGGGTTAGGAGGAGGAGTTAAGTAGTTAGACTGTGTGTTACTGGTGTAGCTGTTTGAGAGCCTCCTTCTCTGATGTCCTTGTCCCCGCCCTCTGCCCCTCCCCCTGCAGGTTCTGAGCACCATTTCAGGGTGCACCATGGACCAAGGCATTAGCATCTACGAGCTAATGACGAAAGTGGGACAGCACGGCTTTGGAGAGAAGAACATCAAGTGAGGGTGCCCGTGTTTAAGGGTCCTCATGTGTCTAGTGTGAGAATTCACCTTATTTGTGAATTGTATCTTGTTCTCCAGAGCTGCTGTTGAGTTTCTCTGCAACGAGGGCCACATCTACTCCACTATTGATGACGAGCACTTCAAATCCACTGACGCTTAAATGTTTATAGGAAATTATTGCCAATGCATGACATTGTGTATTGTGTGTTCTGTTCTGTTCAGCTGTTCCGAACACACTTGAATTGGCCTTGGTGAGCCCTTCATGTTGTCTCAATGTGTACATGAAGACAGTGCAATACCAGTCACTTTCAGTGTATGTATGCGCATACACACAATTACACAGTACGTATGAGTATATTGTATAATAGGGGAGGGTATATTGCTACATATAATGTGGCAAGGCATAGATATAATTATTATAATAACTAGCAGGGAAGCCCGCCTTCGGCAGGCTTCCCTGCTATGGCGCGCCGGGGAAGGCTGCATGCGCATACACACAATTACAGTATGAGTATATTGTATAATAGGGCAGGGTATATTGCTACATATAATGTGGCAAGGCATATATATATTATAATAATTGTGTGTTGTGTTATGTTCAGCTGTTGTGAGCACACTTTTGACGTATATAAGATAGATATGCATGCATATTGATGTTTTTAATTTGATGTATAGTCAAGAAAAAGTCACTTCAACAATCATTTTAAAGAATCAGTTTTAATACCAGGATACCATCAGTAAACAATGTAGGTATATATATATTATAATTTTATATGAAATGGAGTGTGCCAACTACGCCACACACAAGAGTGATTCTATACGTACCTTGTAATAGTAATTGCCTATATAATATTTGATATAGCTAGCAATACGTGTATATGCGCAATAGTCTGATCACATGCAGAACACAATAATTATGAACACAAATACGTGTAGTTCAGTGTTGTGCATGGTTGCATTGTCGTTAGAGAAGGGAATTCCAGTTGATATTTCACACACTGCCAGCTCTGCTTCTCTCAGACCTTGTGCAGTCATGACCCTTCATGCGCACTCACAGCTACAACACAGTGCAGCATGAACAGCGGTCAGCTGCATGTGGAGAGAGATATAATATATATAGGGAGGCACAGAATGAAACAGTTTGATGTGTACAATTACATAATATTATATAATATTGGAAGGGGTCCAGAAACCTCTTCCCCTCCCACGCAGTCACTCCAACCCCTCTTGGAGAGAGCATCTACGGGACCGGTGTATGTGTGTGTGTGTGTGTGTGTGTGTGTGTGTGTGTGTGTGTGTGTGTGTGTGTGTGTGTGTGTGTGTGTGTGTGTGTGTGTGTGTGTGACGTCATCAAGATGGCGGAGGCCACGAGGTCGCTGGAGAAGACAAGCAATTCTTTCGCTTCGTTGGACCTCCGCTCGTCCGTACCACCCTACCACCACACCCCCTGGGGACTTCCGAGCTGGCAGTCGGATCGGATCGGTCTACCCTTGCAGCCTCTAGTGGCTACGGTGGCCGGTCCACCAGGCGCGCCTTGACGGCCTATTTTACGGCCATGGCGCCCAGCTGCCACTCACCCCAGGGTTTTTAGGCGTGGGCCTGGCCAGCCCACCCTTTCGACAGTTTCTTGGCCTTCAAAACAGGACCCAAGCTACTGGCTGGGTCCTGCCCAACGCCCTTGTACTTTGTTAGGGCAAGGTGCCCAGGAGGTGTGTGTGTGTGTGTGTGTGTGTGTGTGTGTGTGTGTGTGTGTGTGTGTGTGTGTATTTGTACATGCGTGTATGCTGTCTTTTGCATTCAGAGCTGACAAACTGTGAAATGTATCCCACCCTGATCATGATCATGATTGTCCACCACCTGGTTCTCTCTGATCTCTGGCCGTCAAAGAGAATTAATTAGGAAGCACCCTATTATTATTATATATAAGGGTATTATATATATACAGTATATTGCGTATGGTTCCTCCCCCATGCATGCAATATGAGAGCTGTCCACTCTCCCCACACCACGGCCACACACTCGTATTCATACATTTATATACGTACCAGTCAGCTTATTCATCATGAACATGATTTACATATTGATTGTACAGTCATAATTTATAATAGTTATTGCATCTCGCATGCAACATGTAAATGGAGCGCAACAATTACTACATAATTAATTAATTTGCTAAATTTTCTCCACGTACACCATGCAGAAAACAACTAAGTTCCATAAAACACATCACTGTTCTGATATCAGCAGTAAGAGTATACGACATTGTGCAGATGGACATGTAAATGAGGCAGTGAAAGGGCACTGTTTGGTAATAGATCGGAATAATAAAGTCAGAGAGCTGCCCCCTGCTTGCTGTCCAGTCACTCAACTGTTGGGCAGGTCAGGAGGGACGGGAGGGAGGGGAGCGGCTCTGGGTCACGGACCCTCTGGAAGGGAGAGGGAGGGGTCCTGTCAACTGTACAGGACTGGTGAAGTAATCAGGAGATGGCTGGATGGGTGGGCGGGTTCCATGTCGGATTGGGATGCGGCTGCATGGGCGGGTCCCATGCTGAATTGGGATGTGGCTGGGTGGGCGTGTCCCATGCTGAATTGGGAGGTGGCTGGGTGGGCGGGTCTCATGTCGGATGGGGATGCGGCTGGATGGGCGTGTCCCATGTTGGATGGTGATGCGGCTGTGTGGGTGGCTCCCACATTGGGGTCTGCTGTGTTCTCTATGTCTTCCAAGATGTTCTACAAGAAGAGGACAGAAGTGGCTGTGAGTGGAGGGAAGGGGTTGAAGGTTTGCATGCAGTTACCAGTAGAGATAGCATGTGCTAGTCTCTGAGAGGGGGCCTGTGCAGGTCAGCTGGTGTGCAGTGTCTGGACTGCTAGACCACCTCCTGCTCTCAAGAGAGGAGCACACGCTCCAAGTACAGGAGAGGGGGCGGGGCACATTAGGGGGTATGAGGAGTGTGCACAATGTGACGGTGCTCATGAATACACTCTGCTAGCCCACAGGGGGCAGGGTGCGTTAGGATTCCCCCCACACAGCTGCCCCCACACAGCTCCCCCACACAGATGGAGTACACAACAACAATACTGTCGGTACTCTCACCTGATGCAGAGCGGCTGATGCAGGGGTAGGTGTGTCCATACTTATCAGTATACTCGTCAATGATGAAATGTCTCTGCACATCAGTTGGTAGTCTGTCAATGATGGAGTGGAGGAAGTGGTCTCTCTCATCTAGGTCGTACAGGACAATGCGTGTTAAGCTATTGTTTCCTGAAATGCCCTTCAACACAGACACTCCAAACTCCACCATGAGTGCGTCTGACCAACACTAACAATTGAGGAAGGAGCAACAAGCAGAATGTGAGATATATATATTATACATACAGGAATAAGGCAGAAAATGCAAATACACATGCACACATGCAAACATGATGCTAATACAAACATGTTATACAGATACATCCATCCATGTGCACACACACACAAGTTGCCTAGTGCATGCAGTGATTGCATAGCAGTGAGAGTAGTGTACACCCTAACCTAATCTTAACCATAATCCTAACCTTAAAAGCTATAGCTGACACTCGACCCACACATCACAACCACATGAACTGCACTAGTGCTTGGTACATTGACACTGAAATGTAAGGCCACATCAACTCACATTAGCCCACATTCCCAGCAAGCACTTCTCCACTTACTTACATATGTACACACACAAGGACACCAGGTGACACTTGGACCACATGTCACAATCACATGCCTTGCACTAAGGCACTGGTACAATTGGTGTAATTTGTCACAACAATGTTATACCACCTCAAACTTACATCATAAGCAATGCCCAGCACCAACGTCTCCAGTTCACCCATTCCAGACAGAGTCTGCTCTACTTCAGTTAACTTCGTATCTTCATCACTCACTCCATCCTCCAACTTCATATCTCTTTTACCTACTCCATCCTGCGTGAAGAAGCAACTCTGGTCAGAAACATGCACAACCCACCAACACAAATGATACACAATGTGCTGAGTCAGCAAAGACAATGTCAACACAATATTCTACTCTAGAGACCAACTACCACATGTCAGCCGACTCACTGGCAACAGGGCCATGTCTACCTCAAGGGTGGAAAGTGTGCTCCTGGTCACACAACACACTGCCACACAAACATGCAGGGTACACACAACATGTTATAACAAACAGCACACATACACACAACACATGCACACAACACAAATGATATGCACTAGCTATCACCACCAGCGACCCAGCAGCACCCTTTCAATGGGCGGCAGAAGGAGGGGGAAATGGACAGTTGATGTGAACCCAGTAAACAGTGAACAACACATGCATTACATCCACTTGGTAATAAAAGAACAGCATTGCAGTGGTGAGTGTCTCCACAGGAGGCTGTCACAATCATCTCATGCACGTGCCCTTTGCATTGGGGCTGCAACCCACTCACCTCCTCAGGTGTCTATTACTGCCAGTGCGCGAAGACTGTTTGCTATCAGTGGCTATTGTCTAAGCTGTTATATATCTGTATACATATCTGCTACTGAACTACACCCAAAATGTGGGGTCACCTTACACATGTCCCAATACAGAAAGGTCACTCTTAGGCAAGTTGCTATGTTGTTAAAATCCATGATCAAAACACTGTCAAAAAGTGATTGGTACAGAAGACACTGTACCTCTTGTGGGGTGCGCATGAAATGGCACTCAAAGTGCTTGACTTGAACTGCCCCCCCCCCCCCACAGCTACTCCCACAGTCCCCCCCACAGTTCCCCACACAGCCCCTACCCCCCCCCACAGCTCCCCCCTGCCACAGCTTTCCCACATAGCTCCCCTCAGTTCCCTCCCCCCCCCCCCCCCCCCCAGTTCCCCACACAGCCCCTACCCCTACCCCACAGCTCCCACCCAGTTTCTGTCAAATAGTGATTGGTACAAATGACTAGTACATCCCAAGCCACACTGTACATGTGCACACACTGTACCTCTTGTGGGGGGTGAATGCGACGACACTCAAAGTGCTTGGCTTGACTGAACAACAAGAACAACCTCGGCAACACATCCACTGGAACATGCAGCAGAGTAACATGTTGAACACTTTCGTGAATGTCTGCAGGCACTGGGTAGGGAAACAGGAGTAGAGTTGAACATGTAAACACAATACCTACATAATATACATACTTAACTTCACATAGACGTCCTCACTATTGCTTGTTACACACTATACACTACATCCAACTGAGTCACGCAACATGTGACTGACATACACCAACCTACGTACCATCAATGGGACAGTCCCAGTTGATGGGTGCAAAGTTGAGGTCCACTTCTGACAAAGATGTATTTAGTCCTATGCCAATCATAAGGTGACGACAGAACTCCTTGGGTAGAGTCGTATTAATATAATCACTGAGTGTCAACGTTTCAAGTGTCTTGTTTTCTGCAAGTGTCTTTTCCATCTCCTTCAGGACCTCATGGCCCATTGCCTGTAGAATAACACAACAAACACAGTCCGTCATGCAATGGGATGAGGAGAAACGCCAATTGCCACTGTCACACACTACACACTGCAAGTGGGTGTCACCCTCACAGCTACTGCATGAGGCACTAGCTGTCAAACAGGTACAACACACCTGAAAACATGACGTTAGTGCATACACACATGCACACATCATCCTAGCATACAAATAGACCATCAAAGCATACAGTACGTATGACACTGCACTGCTAGATATAGATGAGGAGTGCAAAGAGACAATGACATTGCTAGAAGTTAAGGTAAGGAGTAACAACACCCAAACCCAAAATGTGGGGTCACCTTACACATTCCCTAATACAGAAAGGTCACTCCTAGGCAAGTTGCTATGTTGTTAAAATCCATGATCAAAACACTGTCAAACAGTGATTGGTACAAAAGACTACGTCCCAGACACACTGTACATGTGCACACACTGTACTGTACCTCTTGTGGGGGTGCATGAAACAGCCCCCCCCCCACAGCTCCCCCCCCCCACAGTCCACAGCTTTCCCACATAGCTCCCCTCACTTCCCTCCCCCCCAGCTCCCCACACAGCCCCTACCCCTACCCCACAGCTCCCACCCAGTTTCTGTCAAATAGTGATTGGTACAAATGACTAGTACATCCCAAGCCACACTGTACATGTGCACACACTTTACCTCTTGTGGGGGGTGAATGCGATGACACTCAAAGTGCTTGACTTGACTGAACCACAAGAACAACCTCGGTAACACATCCACTGGAACACCCACCAGAGTAACATGTTGAACACTTCTGTGAATGTCTGCAGGCACTGGGTAGGGAAACATGAGTAGAGGTGAACATGTAAACACAATACCTACATATACATACTTAACTTCACATAGACATCCTCACTATGGCTTGTTACACACTATACACTACATCCAACTGAGTCACACAACATGTGACTGACATACACCAACCTACCATCAATGGGGCAAGGCCAGTTGATGGGTGCAAAGTAAAGGCCCACTTCTGACAAAGATTTACTTCGTCCAATACCAATCATAAGGTGACGACAGAACTCCTTGGGTAGAGTCACATCATTACCATCAATGAGTGTCAACGTTTCAAGTGTCTTGTTTTCTCCAAGTGCCTTTTCCATCTCCTTCAGGACCTCATGGCCCATTGCCTGTAGAATAACGCATCAATACAGTCCACAGTCCGTCATGCAATGAGACGGGGAGAAACACCAATTGCCACTGTCACACACTCCACACTGCAAGTGGGTGTCACCCTCACAGCTACTGCATGAGGCACTAGCTGTCAAACAGGTACAACACACCTGAAAACATGACGTTAGTGCATACACACATGCACACATCATCCTAGCATACAAATAGACCATCAAAGCATACAGTACGTATGACACTGCACTGCTGGATATAGATGAGGAGTGCAAAGAGACAATGACATTGCTAAATTAAAGTTAGGGTAAGGAAGTAACGACACATTACATGGAGTTACAGTACATTACATGGTAGCGTGAACTGTTGAATGGAATTGATGACGAGATTAGAAGTGGTTGTGCAATCATGATGGCTGTCATGCCGTGCTGTCATTGTGATGTGCATGGTCCAATACTCAATGTGCCACCACACATGCATGTGCAGTTGGGTTGGAGGTTACAATGAAAACAGAAACAAAACAATCTCAGAATGTCAACCTTATCATTGTGCCTCACAGTGATGCCTACCTCACATCCGTGCATCACTTGACACTCAATCACATGTCATACTCATAGTATATCAGCATAGAGAGTCTCGAGAGGCTTACAATTAAGGGTACAGGGTACACTCGAGAGAGATGAAATGCCAGCCAAAAGATAGATAGCCAGAGGGCTACTGAATTTGCTATGAACTACTCAAGCTGTCGTCTTTACATAGCAGCCAAAAATGCCGTGAAAGTGCATGCCATCGTCCTTGACGCAAATATGCATCATTGGCACTTACGCGCATGCAACTATTTGACGCATATATGCATCATTGGTAATTAAAGGGTTAAGACAACACGGCCGGGTCACCATAAAATATACAAAGAAGGTTCAAATTGTTGATTAGGCACATATTGGTGTGGGTGATGTCTTACAGATGAGGATAGATGGTCTCTAGGAAGCATAATGTGGGCGTGGTGAAATAGGTTCTTACTGAATCAAGAGATGCAAGACATGAATCATCATTACATTTCACACTAATGCTTACCTCACAGCCTTGTATCCCTCGACAGTCCACCTCTCGTACATGTTGGAGGCACAGCAGCTTCACTGCTACGCTGAGGGGAGGGTGCTCCTCCAAGTACACCTTGCCAAAGTGACCTTTCAAGGCACCATCTGTGAAAGGTAAATATGTCATGTACTCAGTGAACTCTAAACATGGCAGACACATTCTGCAGCTCATAATGACATTCATTACCCATCACCACACACCACAACAGTGGCTTGTGGTACACAGTGGCAGAGCTACTCATGCAGAGTCACTCCACACAAACACTGCACCAAGTGGTCACTGCTAGTACAGATGAGGATGCTCAGCCAGTGTCACTGATGTACACCCACTCTCATCACATACATGAACCTTCCACTGACAGACCCTTACTTGACCCCAGACCTTGTTGGCCATCCAATTGAATGTGTGCATGCTATATGCATCAGAGTCTGTGTGCCCTCCACTCTCACCACAGTTTCTGATCCTGTCAAAGAGGTCCTCAACCTGTCTCCAGTCTTCAGGACTTCCTGCATAGTCAGTGCCAACACATGTGAATGACACTATGGAAGTAGCATATTGCCATGCTGTGTTGCTAAGCAACAACACAACATCAAGCCTCAATACCAATGAATGACTCTTGCTACGTAATTCCATCTTGTCATTTCAATACACACTAGGCACTGTATGCATGTATTATACAGTAACGCTCACACAAACTTGCCCCAACAAGACCGCACACATGGACACCATGTAGGGTGGCACTTTAGGTGGTGGACAGACTAGACCTCACATCTCTCTGTACACACACACTATGTTCCCCTCACATGTACGTAGGTACCTCATGCAACACAACACCTACTGCAGCAGCTGTGCATATATACATGCATGGTCTAAGGTCAGTAGATTGGGGGAATAATCACAGAAATGTACATACACAAGTATTGGACACTTTCAAATACTTGTGTACATACCTTGTTATGGTGTGACTGCAATATTTGACTGCAGATTACTAAAATCTTGCAGTCACACCAGAACAAGGTACCTTGTATGACTTGATACGAAAACTATAAACCTCACCTAGCTCGTTTAGACACAATGTCTGCAGTGTTCCACTAGCACAGACTGGCTCCAGCAAACGATGGATTTCTGCTGAACCTGCACCTCTCTGTGTCTTAATGGTGAGCTTCTTCAGTGCATGATGCTTGGAAAGACAATAGCCGTAGGCTGTCGAGTCATACGCAGTCTTGGGCACCACTCTCACCTCTTCTCCTACAATATGTGGCATCAGCTTCTGAACCAGTGATGCATTCTGGCACTCAAACAGGCACTGCATCTGGAAGTCTTCTGAATACCCAGTGATGTTGGCCTGAAGGAGTTCATAATGTGTCAGTCGGGTGAGGCCGCAGTAGAAGCGCCACACTTGTGCCATGTGGGGCTTGCCGAGGTACTTGGACCAGATCTTCCTCTGCTTGTCTGCTGGCAGGAGAGACACATAAACTGCTGCAATGAATTCTTGAACAGTCAGGTGAATGAAGTAGAAACTTTCAATGGCTGCCTTCTTAGACTTTGGATCAGCTCGAACAGGTCTGGCTGTCAACACACCGCATCCTCGCACACGGTTTGAGAAATGCTCCCCAAGACCCTGGAGATCAGCTGACTCGAATACAATCTTTTGGCTTTGAATGCAATCAAAAGCAATTTTCCCGAGTTTATAGATATCGTGGTCCCTTGGCAGATTCAGGATGGAGTCCAGCGAGGTCAGGTCTTCGTGATATTTCAGGACCTTAATGCACATGTAGTCATTGTAGATTTCAGTCAGTGTTGGTGGGAGGTCCTCTTTGAAAGAGAAGACTTGGCAGATGATGGAGAGCACAACTGGGATGGAGCAGAGACCTCGAACTTGTGGGATAGTGTCAATCTTGCTTACAAATGACTCCAGCAGGTCTGGCCGCCCTTGACCTTTGAAGTAGTGTCCTGCATACTCCTTGATCTGGTCACGAGTGAAGCCTAGCACCTCAATGTTAGTTAGACTGACTTGGGCACGAGACTCACGCATATGGTGGTAGATTTCACTTGTGACAATGGAGCGAGATGTCAGAACAACATCGCAGTCTCGTAGAGGGGAATCAAGATTGTGGGACAGGAGCTTCACAAGAAAGTCAGACTGCCGAAGGTGAGGTGGCAGTTCATCAAACCCATCCAGAATGAAGAGCACATCTTTTCCTTTGTTGCTGGAAATGGCCTTGGACAATTCCACAGGTGTTGTCGCATCTCCCATCTCGCCCCGGAATAGCTGCAGAATGTCTGTTAATTGGAAGTCTTTCTTGAAGAGTAGCAAGTCTCGTAACTCCACCAGTAGGACCAAGATGTAACCATGGCAGTCAGGAGCCTGGCAGATGTCCTTGCACACTTTACGAGCTATAGTACTTTTCCCCACACCTGGAGCCCCACTAACCACAACAGTCTTATGCTCTTTCGCCAGTTTAGGAATCTCTTCGCACTGAATCTTGCCGGACTTGTCAGTATAGACATTATCGACACCTTCTTTCACAGCTTCAACAAACATCTCATGGGCATAGTGATGGTCCAGTTTGAAAGGGGCGAGGGCTAAGTTCACGTACTGAAGAAACTGATCAGCAGGGAGCCGTTCATCCTCGACAACCTTCATAGCCCCATAGAAGTTCCTTAGTCGGCCAAAGGACTCTACCTGTCCTCCTCCTCCTTCCTCAACTGCAGAGTGCATGCAATGGGGTTGAGAGAGACACATAATTATACTCAACAAGTTATTATAACAATGTGACCACAAATGTAAACATGAAGGGAGGTGACACCTCACACCCAAACCTGCTAGACCCTCCATGCATGTGGTGTGCAATAAATCAACTTTCCATGTTTGGCCATTACTGTGTGCACATGAGACACCATGCACTACCGGCAGTGAGCAGTGCAGTTCAGGGATGAGTATACATAGCAGTATGACACTGAGAGCTGTACAGTAAAAGCCCAGCCTCAGGACATGATTGCATTAGCAAGGCAATGCAACAGTACTGTTTAGCGGGAAAATTTCGTGGGAGATTTTTGAAAAAGGTTAAAATTGCATGGCTTTAATGGAAATTTTTGAGGCACCAGATTTAGTTTTTTTATGGCTTCATGTTTGTATATATATACACCACCACCAGTGCAAGGAGTGTTTGCGCCAATGGCTACAAGAAAAATGCCAGCACAAGTTGCAGCCTGTGACCATCACCATGTGTGCAAGTGGAGTACTTGCGCTGGTTGATAGAAGGATAACACCACAATTGCGAGGTGCAAAAGTCAGGGCGCAAGGTGCAAAGGTCAGGACAGAAGGTGCAAAGGTCAGGACCAGCATCAGCGCATCATTCAACTACTACCGTTTTTTGTTCAGCCATTGGTGCAAACACTCCTTACACCAGTGGTGGTGCCACCCATTGCAAGTTGCGCTGGTGTGCTTGCTGTAATGTATTTTCTCGTTGTAAAGATCTAGGCCAACTTCAATACAATAAAATCTTTCCCATGCTATTTTACACAAAATTTACTCAAATTGCTAGGATACATACGTACATAGATAGCAGCAGTGTTGTTTTCCTTCATGTACCTTTCCTTCCTCTCTTAAATCGCTCAGCCTCCTTCTCCAGCTCATCTGCCCAGACAACATGGTTGGTCTCTCGGAGCATTGTGCAGAATGTGGCAAAGTCTTCATTTGTTTTCCCTCGCAGAGTCTCAATGACTTTGCCAACCTGATCAATGTTGCTGGACAGCTCTCTCACCATCTGGGCTTCAGGTCTGCTCATAAAACCACCAGCTGCCTTCTCCAGCCTATCATAGAGGCCTGCATTCATTGACACATTGAGCTTCAGCCTCTCCTTCAGGGAGACCAAGGCATCATCGTTCCAGGGACTCATGGGACCAGAGCTGCCATCTGAGAAGCCAAACAATGCAAGAGGGCACACTGGCATGCACTCTTAAGAGGGTGCATGGTTCCCACAAACTGGGCAGTGGTTACACACAAAGAGCTCACCTACACGGTGGACTGACATGCATCATACTGTGAACACTACAAACACTTGCACACTACAAAGGCCTTTAATACGACTTTATAAGAAACAAGCATGCATGCATGTGTGGCAGAGGGCCAAACATTAAGCAACTCATGGGTAAGAGATGACTCTGGTTAAAAGAATAGCTACCAGTTCTGTGACAATCCTGGATAATGTCCCAGCATGCAGCTTATCTCTCTCTATATAGCCATAGTCTGTAAGTTGACCTTTCCGACTGAGAGGCAGACTGCCAGCAGTATAGTCTGGAGTGGGACATACTCATCGTTTGGGTTATGTATACAAAGGCTGTTGGTGCATGCTTTCAGCAAGCAGTCATGAAGAATTGAGTTACGATGTCTTTGGCCGTCGGCATTTTGGATGCTTGCCAAAGCACCAACTGGAATAATGCCATGATGAAACAGGTCCAGAGCAATGGAGCTAGCATCCATTTCTAATATGAATCGGTCTCGTTACTCATTTCCTCATTTCCTCAGCCGCGTCCAATGACAGTAGGTTATACACATGTACACTGAGTAACAAAACACATTGATATATGCCCAACAGCAAGCACACCGGCAACTCTCCTGGTGTTAGCTACAAGAAGAGTACCGTACATTGCAAAATATTTGTGATCAATAATTTTCGGGAATTTCGCGAATGAAGCACATTTAACAGAAATTTAACAGCCACAGAACAGCAGTACTAGTGTTGCCAGGGGCATGCCCCAGATTTCGTAAGACTGCCCCTAGGGGCAAATATCCCACACAAAAAGTCTGCAACACGTTAGCATAACAAGTAAAACATCAACAGTTAGTGACATCCTAGTATAGGATATACGCATGCACACCCACAACACACACACCAGGCTGTGCCCACTAACTTTGGTCAGTGCGTTATTGTGCATGTATTTACAGTACCACTACCCATCAAATACCACCATAACCACACATGCAATTGCAACAAATATAACAGATGTGTGTTAATTCCCTAGCACATCCAGCAGCTGTGCTGACATGAACCTGCCCTCCGCCTACCTTGGAGAGGACCTGGATTTCTCTCTATGTCACCGGCGAGGAGCAGCAGTCCACGCAGAAAGGTGTACGGCTTAACCACAGCTTCAGACAACCACATGCCAATACAGGCAGCACGTCTTAGAGATGCATGACAGAAAGTGGAGGGTCGGGACTGTGGGGAGAGGAGGGAAAGTCCCATTACAGAAAATATACATAATCATTTTGAGTATGAGTAACATTGACATGTGTCACTGACAGCTGCAGGGGTAAGCACATTCAAGACACTGGCACATGGTAGAGAGGAAGTCAAAAGGGCATCCATCAGAGAGCATGCAGTGAGATGGAGCTCACTCACCCTAATGCGCTTCACAAAGGACTTCTGGACAGTGAATGATGTCACTAAACGCCCATGAATTTTTTGTCCACACCTCACTCCTCTCCCTAGCCCCAGAGATGGAATTCTTATAAGTTGTCTGCAAATCCGGTTAAACAATGCTTGGTGCTTGAACCTGTGTAAAGTGAAATGTATAAGCAATCATACATTATACTATTCAAACCACTTTGCACACGGGCTTCCAATGCAAACATAAGTAGTTGATTGAGACATCATAGACCTGAGAGAACCCACCTCTTCAGAACTGCCATACACAAACAGTGAGTGGAGAGGGCACAAAGATATACACACAGGAATACCCATGTCTTCCGACAAGGAGAGCTGCCTCTTTTACCTACATGCATTAGACAAGAAAGGTGGCATCACGGCACGCAAGGTAGGAATGATGATTGTTTATAGCATGCACCGCACCTGACAGTGAAGATGCTTTTCTAAGCTTCCGCCATGTCTCTCTATTCATTGTCCACAGAGGTGGTCCAAATTCATAAAGAATTAGCGACATGTGAACAAACATGTTACAATTAGCCAAAGTTGCGTGCCAAAGGATGAAGTCAATCGGAAAGGTGATCCAATGAAACATGGTCTTAAAGGCTGTGCTGTAGCTTGCCACAGAAAGAGGAAGCTGGCATTGTCCACTCGTCCCTTCTGGACCCACAGGACCCTGTACAGCAAAGAGGGCAGCACACCTCCTGACAGTTGGGAAGGTAGACACGTGCCTGGTCCAATGATGTATGCATAGCTACAGCAGTAACTTGTGCAGGGCTGAGGAGGCTGACACGAGGAAGCTGGGCTCAACATGTAGCAGTGTAGGAAGGGAGGGACTGGGGTTGTGAGAGTGTGCTAGGCTAAGCCATACATGTGGAGCATGTCCACTCTTGTTTACATAAGGAGACCTTTGTGGTTTTAGCACATTCTTCATGTGCACATATATGGCTGCCTGTGATGCATTATTATGTGATGAAAATTCTAGTAATGCAGTGTTCTTCACACAAGTATACAATAGTCTGGGGAACACTGCTATTTACATCTAGATATCGCTGCATGGATTCACAGAGGCTACGCTGTCATTTTCAGAGGTCAATGCTTCTCTGTAGAATGACGTCTCACCCAGCCAACACTAACTCGTGATTTACAAGATCACAATGTGGGGCCAGGGAGTACAGTCACGGTCACAAAGAAAACAAATTTAAGGTAAAGCTGTAATCTAACAATTCTGTATACGGCATGCGATGTTTGTTCAAAGTTTCTGTGCTCCTCCTGTATGGAAAGACTCGACTTTTCTTGATTCATTATCATTTGGTATACACTAGCTCAAGGATTTCCACAATAATTCACGTCTTTCAACCACTATACTTCCATCAGGGAAACTTTTCTTGATGTATCATAGGGTACTCAAATGTTTCAAGTGCAAAACTTAGGAAACATCTCCAAGTGCACAAAATAGGAGCCCCATACAAGGAACAACATATAACCGTATGATTGCAACGTAAACCGCAAGAGTACAACTAAAACAAAACAGCCGAGTGTAAGTATGTCTCAAGATTGAGCTAATACAGTAGTCAGTGACCCTTACTGTCTGATTCTGCAGAGTGCCCTGCAGTGGGACCTCAATGAGGCAGGTGTTGAGGTGACCATCAGACGCGTTGACAGCTACTTGTGGGCAGTCCACGTCACAGTCTCCTGGGCCATGCCACGCCCACTTTCCAAAGAGAGAGCTGAGACAGTCATCGATCACCTCAGTGAGAGGGCACTCATCAGGGGATTGATCACTAGCCAAAGAAAGGTTGGACTGGTTGGGATCTAAGGATGGGAAAAAATTAAGGTCTCTCAACAGCAGCAATTGCAAGTCACTGTACATGGAGTCTGGCCTGTGGCCTGGCAGAGATGACTATGGTTGGTATGGGCACACTCCACAGCAAAGGTGGTGAACAGGTGCTCAGCAGTTACATGCACTGAGGAACCACAATGTTAGTGGGTGCACAGTGCGACACAAGCTACACAGACACAGAACACCATCAAACCACCAACCTGTCGCCAGGGTCTTCACTGCTTCTGCTGTGTGCCCAATGAGCTGTACACAGCTCCTCACAGCCAACAGCAGGAGGAGACAGTACACGTACACACGCAGCACTGTCCGTGCAAGTCGTCGGACGCGTGATGAAGCGCTCCTCAGTCTGGCAGTGTTGAAGATGACCGGCAAGTGGTTTGGTCGGCGAACACGAGTAGGAGCTCTGTAGTGCTTGGAGGAGCGCGTCATATTCTACAGAGGGACGGGAGGAGGGGACTGGTGGGACGAGACACTCTCTGAGGTGAAGGGCGCGGTCAATAGCGTAACAAAGTTATAGTGACTCACCAGTCTCCCAGTCCACTCTGCGAGGTGGACAAGAGTCGTCGCAAAGACCTTCCCCAGTCAGCGGAAGCCGAGAAACTCACTCCGGGGTGAGCGGGAGTTGGGTACTAGGCAGCAAGAACAGAAGACCTCAACTACGGGCAGGTTCAGCATATGCATGTTATGCATGCATACGGACCTTCCCTGGTCAGGGGGTCAGCGGAAGCCGTGAAACTCACTCCAGGGTGAGCGGGAGTTGGGTATAATTATACGAGACAGCAAGAATAGACTCAACTACGGGCTATGATTGGCGGGAGAAGACACTGAAGTATCACAAATGCAATTGCTCGAACGATGGGAGGAGACGGTGTTTTAAACTTCTTATAATCGCTGGGTGAAGTCTTCCTTAATTGCTCTAGCTATGTAGCTACTGCCTTCAAATGAGCAATAAAGTTCTTCGCTGATTATGAGCTGGATTTCTGTCCCTTCATTAAACGGAAATTGGCCACCAGTAAACCAGCGGCAAATAGCGATTATTAATATTAGTAAAGAATCACTCACGAAAGCTCACCTCGGCTCGATCCCGAGCAAACAGGTGAGATGAACAGCCGAGACACGCTGCGGTCCGAAGAGCTACAGCGAGCCGCACTAGCTACCCACTTGCGTTACCGTCGCTGCACAAAATGGCGGTACATGGCAATGCAGCCTGCACGCGTCTACAGCGCGCGGCGCAGCGCTGCATTGCTAGTCGGGTTAAAATGGAGGCAAGTCTATGGGTCCAAAGTAGTCTGTTCATTCCCCAGTCGCGAATGCTCCAGTGCCGGCCATCATTAGCCGCTGTGAAGACCCAGAAGTGACAGATTGTGAAGGAAACAGTAACATTAATTAATTAGCTAGTTGCATGTGTTTTATTGCATGTCTTCACCCGTGGACTAGGTGGAACTTGTGTTGTGTTCATGAGAAAGTGGCAAACACGTGTGCAGCTGTTCAGTACAATAGTGTGCCGTATGGCTCAGTTAGCCTGGTCGGGTGTAGCTAGTTAGGTCCGGGCCTAGAGACACTGGCATGCGCTGGAACCACTGACAACAGCACTGCTGACACAAAGACAGGACCTGAACAAAGGGGTGTAAGGAGGAATGCAAACAGTTATTGTGTGGGGGATCCTCCACTTTGTAACCTACACCCCCACATGTCATACCTACAAATAGCTACCAAGGTCACAGCACAGGAAACATTGCGAACGGTGGCAAGCGCACACACAGACACACAATCCCCGGCCTTGTTCACTCTAGCCTGATGACGTTGCCAACATGGAAGAATGCACCGTTAGAACCTGTTGACAGTGTTCCACTATAGGGCAGGCAGTGAGAGGCCCAGCCCTGCAAGAGGGCTTAGAGGTGCACCACATGGACTCTGTGTGTGGAGGGAGAGGAGAGGAGGGGGTGAAGTGCTAAGGCAAAGTCACTCACTTGCACACATTTGGTCTGACAATTGAGCATGTCTGTCATGTTCCGCACTACAAGTACAGCTTCGTTCCTCATATACAGTGGAGTGAGCCATGAATATCATTACACAGATAATACTGCAAGGTTTAGTATTGGTTGGTATGATTAGGGTTTAATTGTGTATGTGAGAAATATGAGGCACGGGTGTTAATTTAATGCATGCACATATGCACACGTACACACAACTTTGAGGTGACACTGACGTGAACACAAGTAGTGCATGTGCAGGAGTGGGAGAGAGGGAGAGGGAGGGGGAGAGGGAGAGGGAGAGGGAAAGGGAGGGGGAGAGGGAGGGGAAGGATGCAGTGGTGGCTACCACATACATACACACATGCACACATCTTGGAGGGAACATAAGGTGTGTGTGCATACATACATACATGAACACACACCTTATTGGAGGGGACACTGATGTGGACACAAGTAGTGCATGTGCACACACTACACGTGTGAGCAGTGCAGACAACAGAAACAACAAACACAAGCAAGTAGTGAGGCCATACAAATGCATGTCCCAGTGCAGATCAGACGACACCTCAGGGTGTACCAGTGGCCCACACAAGCCCCACTGCTGGTCACATGATTGTCATGTGACCATGTAGTGATGCACCTCATCTGGCTGCAAATGTGCTGCCCAAAGGCTCAGAGTGATCCATGGCTTGCAGTTGTTGCATGTGGTTCTCTCAACCATAGCACATGAACTGGCCCTCCTCCATCTGGTCCATGGGATGAAGGGGAGGATAAGTGACAACACACTTATAACATGGCTGGTAGTCTCCCATTGACCCACCCCCTACACTAGCCCTGCCCACTCACTCACTCCTACCACAGCATCCCAAGAGCACCTTGCAGATAGCCACACAGCGTTCAGCTCACAACCCGCCCTTCCACTGACCTCGATCCAGGAGGGGCCGATTGCACTTGCCTCCACAGACCCTGCCTGCCCTCCTGTGGGTTAGCCTTGATCTGACTCAGACATCTCATGAGCCTCTGACAGGACTGACCACACCAGACGTGGTGAGTTGTGTCAGGAGGACCCTCCACAACACACTGGACACTGCCACCTGGGATGGGAGGGCACACCAAACACCTTCCGCACCACCAGCTACAGATGAGTGCTGAGCGTCACATTGTGTGGTGAGTCTGAGCTGTCACCAATCACCAATCTTTCGGATCACGTAATGTGAGATAGAGGCGGCCATTTTACAAGTGGAGTACTATTAGCAATTTTATATAATAAAGACTACAATCATTATGCATGCCTTCTTGTACACTTAGTGGGACCCAAAACAGTCTGTCATTGAAGGCACAGCGTGCCTTACCAGTACTGAAGGCCGCGCCTGTATCAGTCTATATACATCAAATCTGTACAGTGTCGAGTCTACGGTCGAGTGCAGCGCAGCAGTGGACGTCACAGCTCTACCCGCGACCACCTGGTAAATGAGGGCCTCTGGGAACTGGGTGGTGGGGAACGTGTGGTACTCACTTTGGGTGTAGGGAGTGGGTCTATTGACAATAGACCCACAGTAGGGCTGAGTCGATGGGCGACTTGTATTTGGAGATGTTCCCTCTGTCCGCGCTGCCAACATAGCATGACGGCTGTCGTGCTGTCTTGTACCCGAGCCCCTCTCGTGAGCGCCGTGACACTGCAGTCTCAGTCCTGATGATGTGTTTGTGTGTTGGGCTGGGTCCATGTGTGTTGGGTTGTGTCCAGCTGTCAGTGCTGACTGACTGCCGTCTTGTGCACCAGCTGCATGTGTGTCTGTGGCAGTGGAGCACTCAGTCACTTGTACATGTACCAAAGTGGAGTGAGGCAGAGTTGGCCCTGCCTCATAGGTGGGTGGAGTTGACAGTGAGCCACCATTGAGTATAGGTGCACTCAGCTATTATTCCAAACTTCTCCTCCCGCTCACCTCAGATTGTGTTTGTGTGCGAGATTGTGAGTGCATGTCAGTGAGTTCAAGGCCAATGTGGTGAACAAGGTGGATGGCCTCACTGGTCCACTGGTGGACGTCAAGAAGTGGTTGGACGACCAGGAGCTGGAGGCCGGGCGTAAGCTGACGGCAGATAAATTGCAGGTGAGAGTGGGTGGGTGCAGTGGAAGGATCAATGAGTGTGTGTGTGTGTACGTAGTTTGTGTATGATGGAGGGGACCACATGAGTTGTGTGTTGTGTGAGTGTGTCAGTCCATGTGGTGCTGTAGGTGACACTGTAAGTGGGTGCACAGGGAGTACTGTATGCGCTTCAGTTTAATGTTCACAGTTTTCGTGGATTAGCAACCATCCACAAATATTTCGTCCGCGAATATTTGGATGTCACTGTAAATGGACACGTAGACAGCTCGAGCCAATTGATGACGTCATGTGTAACTAAAATGGCGACAATTGGTTACGGGGCAACCTCGCTTCGCTAAAGTTCCTTTGTTCCCAAGCTGTTGCTCTTGCTGCTGGCAAACATGTCTATTTGTCCTACTTGGTACCCAACGCGGCATCGTGCCATTTTTGGAGAAGATTGTGATTGTTTCTCCCTCAATGGTGAAGGCTGTACCGAAAGAAGTGGAGAGCACCACGTGCATGGCTGCAGCTGAGCAAAGCGGATCGGTGGCCATGGGGTTGGTGAAAAGGAACCTATATGACAAGACCATCACAGAGACTCAGAAAGCCAAGATCACCAGGTATGCCGTGGAAAATGGCATTGCAGCAGCCTTGCGTCATTTTAAGACAAAGCAATCCATAGTCTGCGAATATTTCACCCACGAATATTTCAACACCACTGTACCCAGCAACCGCAAATTTAAAAACACGAAAGTCACAAAACTTGCAAATTCATGAAATATAAACCCCGCAAAAATTAAAACGCATACGGTAGCTCATTGAGGGGTCTGGTGATTGGTGTGTTATCGGTTTCTTGTTCTTCAGAGCTGCTGTTGAGTTTGTCTGCGTCAGTCGAAGAACACATCCACTCCACTACTGATGAGGACCACTTCAAGTCCACTGGCACATGACCAACACACTCAGGGCTGCTAGACCACCCTCTGTATATTTCCTGCACGCTTTCTGTTCAGCACAGGGAAATTGCTATATATATAGCTAGAGTGCGTGTATATAATATGTACATGCGTGTGCGTGCATGGGTGTGTGGTTTCACTTGGTAATTCAATCATGAAAACCTCAACAGATATATACAAAGATTAATACATTACAGCAATTGATTAATTCTGTAATTCATTATACACAATAATATATATCGCCTACCTCAAGCTTCTTCAACAATAATATATAATACAGCCAACACTTGCATACATAATTTAATAATACTCCTCATACATAAATAATATTACAAACAATGACACATGCATGTGGCAAGGCTAATAAGGTCATGACAGGCAGTGCATGAGCATTCACTGGAAACATCACACAATGTATACAAAAATGTCATGACCACGAGGAGCAGACAGAGAGTGACGAAAATGGCTACTGTCAGTGTCAACATGGAACGGTACAATGAGGATGAAGTGGGTGTGTCTGTGTGGGCGTGTCCTATATAGGGTGGTGGAAGGGTAGTGTGGTGTGGTCCATGTCTACGTCTCAGAGTGGGTGTGTCCTCATGTGTAGGAGGGGGAGTGGTTGGCTCTGCAGAGGGGAGGGAGGAGGTGGTCACTCATCAGCTCACAGCACACACAGCACGTGTCAACTCAACAGGTGGTGACAAACAAGAAGTGCTGCATGTACACACAAGCACGGACGCATGGACTGCTTGCACCACATTGTCATCCCAATGTCCACATGCGCACACAAAGAGACACACATGCGTAACAACACATGACAAGGTTATACATGTCACATTCACACACACACAGTAGATGCACAAATGTCATCTTTTCCTTGACCTCTATAAGTGGTCTGCTGAGTGTGTGTTCTGGGCAGTGGTCTAGTTAGTGTAATTGAGGATCAGCTAGTGGTCCGGACTCTATAGGAGAGCTGTCCCCCATTGATCCAGGCATCAGTACTAGTGCTCCTGAGTACTAGTGAGGTCTACTGGTGCAATGAAGGGTGAAGAGGCAAGGGGAGGGGGAGGGGGAGACAGAGAAGGGAGGGGAAGTGATGTTGCACACAGACAGGAGCTTGCTCGCCTCACACATGATCACACTCACGCATGCACACACGCACTCACGCACACAGGTATGTATATACATAAATTTATATGTATATACATAAAATTATATGTATACACTGACTACTGAAAGGTCATTCTATATAAATAAATTTTTCACCACATTGCCTCACACCCTGTAGTGTGGTGTGTGTGTGTGTGTGTGTGTGTGTGTGTGTGTGCATGCACGCAGACCTCACACCACACCTCATGCATGCAGGTAGCACAATGAGGCCACTGTCATCCACAGTGGACAAGCCCAACAGGGAATCTACGTACACCTGGCACACAGACAAACAAGTCGGGGCATAAACAACAAGCAGGGACACCACACACCTCACAACACCAGCGACACACACTGCTGTGTGAATGAGACCATCAAGGTGTGCCGTAAACATGTCCCTTGGATATGCTTTGACAACGACCCAGTGGTTGGACTCTGATGCCTACGTAAATTGGTATGGAAATGATGAGGTGGGCAGTGAGGCCTGGAGCTCAGTGGTCCTAGTGACACTGGTATGGTGCTGAAACCAATGAGTGATCGTATTGCATTACATGAAGCCAGGTGATAGAATGCCAAGTAGTGGAAGCTGGCAGTGTCTGTGGCACTTGAAGATGAAAGCCAGCAGCCATGGGAGCACTCACCCACCCACCCACACACAGCCCCCATACACCTACTGCCTACACAAATTCTACACAGTGCTGGCATGCTGTGACACCACCTGTAACTATAGTTCTTCTGTCGGATGCAAGCTTCAGGATTTGGCATTGCACATGACAGGTGTTGCAGCTGTGGAATATCACAGCAGCAGCAACTGATGCCACTGACTGTTGAATCTGTTTATAAAAATGTTTACTTCGGAATTTCACTGGACCAATAAAACATGTGAATTGGCATATCCACGTTTTGCAACCAACCCCTGTGTATGTTGTGTGTTTGTATGCGTGTGTGTTGTGTGTGTTGAGTGCACGTGTGATGTGCATGTGTGGGTATCTCACCTTGCGGTTCAATGAGGCTGCTGCCATCCACAGTCCATGGACAGACGTAGCCAACTCCCAAGGCAGGATTCCACGTACAGACTGCTATAGCCATCCACAAACCATGCAGGGCAGTCAATAAGCAGGAAGACCTTGCTCCTGCGGGTGGGCTCCTGAGTGATGAAGACCTGCGTGAAGGCACACTGTCTGACACCGCCACCAGCTCCTTCCCTCCACCCAAGGACTGCTACAGATGGTCTTGAGTAGTGGATACTGCTATACCTCTGCATCTTAACAGAGAGAGGGAGCATGGGCTTTTGTTCATGACACTGTCATGCACACAGGAATGAACCACACACTTGCATGACCTATTATGGTAGCAAGGAACATGGTACAGCATCAGTGCAAGCACAACACACACACACACACACACACACACACACACACACACACACACACACACACACACACACACACACACACACACACACACACACACACACACACACACACACACACACACACACACACACACACACACACACACACACACACACACACAGTCACACAGACCTCCTGTTATAGGAGCACAATGTTGACTGGTCCCATGTCACCTGCAACCAACGCACCTGCATGTAGATGGCCTCGTAGACCACCAGCTCAGGGCCACTTTACCACATCTGCTGCAGGTCCAGCACCTTGTCCTCACAGATCCCCCCCTCCTTAACTGAGTGCTGTGGCTGCAGCGACACTAGCAGGTCCTGCAACAAGACAGGCAGCAGCATCAACCACTGTAGTCACTGTAGGGAGCCTTCATACAAATACAGCCACACAAATCGGAGCATTAACAATATAAGCAGGGACACCACACCTCACAACACCAGCAACGTGCAACATACATGCAAAGAGCTACCAGCATTTTGTGTTACTACACGTTTACTGAGCTTTATGTGCAGTCATGCATGGTTTGGGATGGAGAATGAGACCACAAAGTGCACCAGCACACCGTTCGCAAACTTGTTCTTGGAGAAATGATGTGCGTTGACCGTCACTGTTGTGTCTTGCCTTCTTGATTGAAGAACGTGACAACCGATTTTATTTCAGATTGTGTATGCATCCTCCGCTAGGCGATCAATTTTTGTCTCGCCTCCAAAGTGCAATCGCGAAGCGAATGCCGAAGAAAGGCGAGTGAAGGAAGGATGAATTGGATCGACTAGCTGAGCTGAGCCTGTAGATACTTTCCTGGCCATACACAACTGCGTATACCCCGTGAAGGTGCTTACAAAATGGGAAATCTCACTCGTTCTCCTGCAATTGAGTCGGTGATGAAACTCCATAATTTGTATTTTCCTTCAAAATTGTAAAATGATCTACAATGCGCGGCAGTCTCTAAGAGTTCAAAAGCATCGCTAACTCGCTTGATTCCACCAGACCACCAGACTCTCTTTCAATCTGCTCAATTAGATACCGATGATATTTTGTTGCCAAAGACGCACGTGATCCGCTCGGGAGCTCCTACACTTCCGGTGTCGCGTTGCCAATCCCCCATCCCTTCGTTTATCTATGAGTTAGCTAAGCAAGAACACGTGTGCAGATGATGCACGACAGACAAAATGCTGTTATCAAAATACTCTTCAATGATATGCAAATCCTCTTGACATGGACAACGGAGCAGCATTTGCCACTAACACACGCTGTGCTGTAGCTACTGCTTGCACTGATCACAAATTGAGGGCTGCTTTCAGGTACCTTCTAGCTAACAGCTTGCTAGCTAGCTACCACAAGACTTACAAGACACAATAGCTACGTAGATGAAATTAATAAATGCAGGTACGACCCAGTGTAACATCAACTCACTAATCTTTCGGATCACGTAATGAGATATCAAACAAGACATGAACTGCCTTAGTCTCGTCCCCAGCCCACTTCCGACCGCCATCTTGTCGAGGGCACGGAAGATGGTCTGGGAAACTGAGCCCTCATTCCTGGTCCGTGACGTCTTAATCACGCGATACGGTATAATGGCCGACCGCGCGCTCGATCGTATCCTGCCAGATAAGCGAGCTCAAGATGTCACAACACAGACTGATTTTAGTGATTCCTTTGGCATATCTCACTCCTGAACACTTCCCTCTAACTAAGGTCTTGCAACATCGGTTCAGGACTTTCCAGCGCCAGTTGGGAGAGAAATTAACACGTCTTCGCCGCTCACGAAGTGGATGACAGCCTCGCGTTGTTCAGTTGTAAGACATTGATAGCTCAGACGACATTATCTAATCTCTACACACTCTATTCTCGGTCTGGAGTATGCCATTCAGCAACGCTGCTTTGCTGCGGACGGAGTCATGTGACCGATAGGCAATCTGATTGGTATTCTCGATTCTGAGAATGTAACGTCACGGACCAGGAATGTGGGCTCAGTTTCCCAGACCATCTTCCGCGCCCTCGACAAGATGGCGGCCGGAAGTGGGCTGGGGACGAGACTAGAACTGCCTATGCCACCAGAGGCGGCCATTTTACAGTGGGTTACTATAAGCAATTTTATATAACAAAGACTACAGTCGTTATGCATGCATTCTAGTACACTTAGTGGGACACTAAACAGCCAGTTATGTGGAAGGTATAGCGTGCCTTACCAGTACTGAAGGCCGCGCCTGTGTCGGGTCAGCTGGCGAGTCTACATATGGTCGAGTACAGCGGAGCAGTGGACGTCACAGCTCTACCCGCGACCACCTGGTGAGTGAGGGCCTCTGGGAGCTGGGCGGTGGGGAACGTGTGGCACTCGCGTTGGGTCTGGGGAGTGGGTCTATTGACAATAGACCCACAGTAGCTATTGTAAAAAGCTGAGTCAAGGGGCGAATTGTGTTTGGAGCTGCTCCCACTGTCCGCGCTGCCGTCACGACATGACGGCTGTCGTGCTGTCTTGTACCCGAGCCCCTCTCGTGAGCGCCGTGACACTGCAGTCTCAGTCCTGATGATGTGTTTGTGTGTTGGGTTGGGTCCATGTGTGTTGGGTTGGGTCCAGCTGTCAGTGCTGACTGACTGCCGTCTTGTGCACCAGCTGCATGTATGTCTGTGGCAGTGGAGCACTCAGTCACTTGTACATGTTCCAAAGTGGAGTGAGGCAGAGTTGGCCCTGCCTCATAGGTGGGTAGAGTTGACAGTGAGCCACCACTGAGTATAGGTGCACTCAGCTATTATTCCAAACTTCTCCTCCCGCTCACCTCAGATTGTGTTTGTGTGCGAGATTGTGAGTGCATGTCAGTGAGTTCAAGGCCAATGTGGTGAACAAGGTGGATGGCCTCACTGGTCCACTGGTGGACGTCAAGAAGTGGTTGGACGACCAGGAGCTGGAGGCCGGGCGTAAGCTGACGCAGATAAATTGCAGGTGAGAGTGGGTGGGTGCAGTGGAAGGATCAATGAGTGTGTGTGTGTGTACGTAGTTTGTGTATGATGGAGGGGACCACATGAGTTGTGTGTTGCGTGAGTGTGTCAGTCCATGTGGTGCTGTAGGTGACACTGTTAGTGGGTGCACAGGGAGTACTGTATGCGCTTCAGTTTAATGTTCACAGTTTTCGTGGATTAGCAACCATCCACAAATATTTCGTCCGCGAATAGTTGGATGTCACTGTAAATGGACACGTAGACAGCTCGAGCCAATTGATGACGTCATGTGTAACTAAAATGGCGACAATTGGTTACGGGGCAACCTCGCTTCGCTAAAGTTCCTTTGTTCCCAAGCTGTTGCTCTTGCTGCTGGCAAACATGTCTATTTGTCCTACTTGGTACCCAACGCGGCATCGTGCCAGATTTGGAGAAGATTGTGATTGTTTCTCCCTCAATGGTGAAGGCTGTACCGAAAGAAGTGGAGAGCACCACGTGCATGGCTGCAGCTGAGCAAAGCGGATCGGTGGCCATGGGGTTGGTGAAAAGGAACCTATATGACAAGACCATCACAGAGACTCAGAAAGCCAAGATCACCAGGTATGCCGTGGAAAATGGCATTGCAGCAGCCTTGCGTCATTTTAAGACAAAGCAATCCATAGTCTGCGAATATTTCACCCACGAATATTTCAACACCACTGTACCCAGCAACCGCAAATTTGAAAACACGAAAGTCGCAAAACTTGCAAATTCATGAAATATAAACCCCGCAAAAATTAAAACGCATACGGTAGCTCATTGAGGGGTCTGGTGATTGGTGTGTTATCGGTTTCTTGTTCTTCAGAGCTGCTGTTGAGTTTGTCTGCGTCAGTCGAAGAACACATCCACTCCACTACTGATGAGGACCACTTCAAGTCCACTGGCACATGACCAACACACTCAGGGCTGCTAGACCACCCTCTGTATATTTCCTGCACGCTTTCTGTTCAGCACAGGGAAATTGCTATATATATAGATAGAGTGCGTGTATATAATATGTACATGCGTGTGCGTGCATGGGTGTGTGGTTTCACTTGGTAATTCAATCATGAAAACCTCAACAGATATATATATACAAAGATTAATACATTACAGCAATTGATTAATTCTGTAATTCATTATACACAATAATATATATCGCCTACCTCAAGCTTCTTCAACAATAATATATAATACAGCCAACACTTGCATACATAATTTAATAATACTCCTCATACATAAATAATATTACAAACAATGACACATGCATGTGGCAAGGCTAATAAGGTCATGACAGGCAGTGCATGAGCATTCACTGGAAACATCACACATGTACAAAAATGTCATGACCACGAGGAGCAGACAGAGAGTGACGAAAATGGCTACTGTCAGTGTCAACATGGAACGGTACAATGAGGATGAAGTGGGTGTGTCTGTGTGGGCGTGTCCTATATAGGGTGGTGGAAGGGTAGTGTGGTGTGGTCCATGTCTACGTCTCAGAGTGGGTGTGTCCTCATGTGTAGGAGGGGGAGTGGTTGGCTCTGCAGAGGGGAGGGAGGAGGTGGTCACTCATCAGCTCACAGCACACACAGCACGTGTCAACTCAACAGGTGGTGACAAACAAGAAGTGCTGCATGTACACACAAGCACGGACGCATGGACTGCTTGCACCACATTGTCATCCCAATGTCCACATGCGCACACAAAGAGACACATGCGTAACAACACATGACAAGGTTATACATGTCACATTCACACACACACAGTAGATGCACAAATGTCATCTTTTCCTTGACCTCTATAACTGGTCTGCTGAGTGTGTGTTCTGGGCAGTGGTCTAGTTAGTGTAATTGAGGATCAGCTAGTGGTCCGGACTCTATAGGAGAGCTGTCCCCCATTGGTCCAGGCATCAGTACTAGTGCTCCTGTGTACTAGTGAGGTCTACTGGTGCAATGAAGGGTGAAGAGGCAAGGGGAGGGGGAGGGGGAGACAGAGAAGGGAGGGGAAGTGATGATGTCGTAGAGGCTCATGCTACGGAATACATAGAACCAGAGAGATATTGAGCTAACACGTAGCAATAGTTCCAACAAGTAAGACGTTTCGACCGCGAAGGTCTTCGTCAGTTACAACTAACGAACTGACGAAGACCTTCGCGGTCGAAACGTCTTACTTGTTGGAACTATTGCTACGTGTTAGCTCAATATCTCTCTGGTTCTAGGGGAAGTGATGTTGCACACAGACAGGGGCTTGCTCGCCTCACACGTGATCACACACACGCACACGCACACAGGTAGGTATACATATAATTATTTGTATACACTGACTACTGAAAGGTCATTCTAAATAAATTTTCACCTCATTACATCACACCCTGTGGTGTGGTGTGGTGTGTGTGTGCGTGTGCGTGCACGCAGACTTCATGCACAATGAGGCCACTGTCATCTGACTACTGCCACCCAAAGTGGAGAAGCCCAACTCCTGTGACAGGGAGTCTACGTACACCTGGCACACAGACAAACAAGTCGGGACATAAACAACAAGCAGGGACACCACACACCTCACAACACCAGCAACACACAACACACAACATAGAGCTATACACCAGCGTCTCAGTGCAGCGGACAGTTCTAATGATTAACCTGTAGGGACTATTGCTCCTCAGAGTGCAATGGTCTGAAGCACAGAGATGCACGTCTGGCCCAGTGGGGCAGGGGAGCCTGAGGGCCAAAGCAGGGCGGGTGGTCTGCTCCGTGTGAGCAACAGGGTGCCATATTTCCACACCTCAAGAGGGCTTTGTGGAGACACAATGTGCAACACAGAATACGCCACAGGAGGGAAGGGAGTGATGGAAGTTACTACACGTTTACTGAGCTTTATGCGCAATCATGCATGGTTTGGGGCGGAGAATGAGACCACAAAGTGCACCAGCACACCGTCCGCAAACTTGTCCTTGGAGAAATGCAGTGTCAATGCCTCCATGCAGGTTGTCTGAGTGGACCACCAGCTCCTACTGTTTCCCCTCTCACGGTCTGCTAGACTACTGTGGATGGTATAAAACAGGGGACACCGTGGTTTTAGATCTGAACATGGTTGATGGGTGGTGGTGGTAGTGGTGTGGTGGTGTTGGTGTGGAGGTTAGCTACGGTGGTGGTGGTGGTGTGGAGGTAGAGATCAACTCACCATGCAATCTTTGGGATCACAAAATGGGATATATATCAAACAAGACATGAACTGCCTATGCTACTTGAGAGCCAGAGGCGGCCATTTTACAGTGGGTTACTATAAGCAATTGTATATAACAAAGACTACAATCGTTATGCATACAATCTAGTACACTTAGTGGGACACTAAAGGCAGCCAGTTATGGAAGGTATAGCGTGCCTTACCAGTACTGAAGGTCGCGTGTGTGTCACGTCTGCTACTTGCTCCAGTCCTGTCCTAAGTCGGGTGAAGCGCCTCGTGGCCTGCATGCGCCCAGTGCGAGCGGGTAAGGCCATGCACGGTCTGACGTAGCAAGCGATCGAGAGTCGGAGGGCGCACAGCTGTCTCAGCAGTGGACGTCACAGCTCTACCCGCGACCACCTGGTGAGTGATGGCCTCTGGGAGCTGGGCGGTGGGGAACATGTGGTACTCGCTTTGGGTGTAGGGAGCTGGTCTATTGACAATAGACCCACAGTATTGTCAAAGGCTGAGTCGAGGGGACATCTTGTGCACTAGCTGCATGTGTGTCTGTGGCAGTGGAGCACTCAGTCACTTGTACATGTACCAAAGTAGAGTGAGTTGGAGTTGGCCCTGCCTCGTAGGAGGGTGGAGTTGACAGTGGACGATGAGTGTAGGAACAGTCAGCTGTTCCACCAGCCCTCTCCTCCCACGCTCTCCTCAGATTGTGTGTGTGTGCGAGGTTGTGAGTGTCAGTGAGTCCCAGACCAATGTGGTGTACAAGGTGGTGGGTGGGTGGGTGCACAGGGAGTAGCTCATTGAGTGGTCTGGTGATTGGTGTGTATTCGGTTTCTTGGTCTTCAGAGCTGCTGTTCAGTTTCTCTGCACTGAGGAACACATCCACTCCACTACTGATGAGGACCACTTCAAGTCCACTGACACATGACCAACACACTCTGTGCTGCTGGCCCCCACTCACAATGATACTCGTTATATGGGTACTTGTAGTGCATGGGACATTGCTCAGTGAAGGCCATGTGTGACCTCTACCTGTACCTGCTGTCCAAAGGACACCAGATACATATACATCTGGTGTGTGTGTATCTGTACAAGTGGCAAGCTGTAGTGTGTGAGGTCAACTGACATCTTATTGATACAGTGTATGCTGAAGCACACTTTAACACGTGCTACCAATTTCAATTTCTGACATGTATATAACAACACCAAACTATAGGCACAATTACATATAATTTTATATTATTATTATTATATTAATAATTTTGATGTTAATAGCTATATTATTACATAATACCTATTCATATAATATACGTATGCATATTATATATTCCCACTGCAAAGTGTGGTCAACCATGCTCATGAATGCAAGCACACCAGTAATTAAGTCTCAGTCAAGCCGTGAATTGAGGGCACACAGATGAGCACAGTGTACTGGAGTGCACGGACACAACCTGCAGCACTGTCACTTAACTGAAGTACACTGGACATATATACAGTATAGTACTGCTAGCTATGTAATAATAATGTAGTGCACTATTTGCTACATGGAGACTTAATTAATGTAGAATGTTATAAGTTATATAAATTATAGTCTTAAACAATATTATATAATTTAATTTTTCGTAACTCTGACAACATGTGGAAGTGACACGGGCTGGCTGGTGTGCTTAATTTAGCCCTACGTCCTCTGGAGCTACCGTATACATTTGCATGTAGCTGCGTACAATCGATGATCAGTCCCAAATTAGGGATAGCTGATCACCTCAGCCCAGAGGACATGCAGGGATGTTGTGTGAGGTGAACGCATGGTCACCACGCTAGCTCATTTGTCCCTTTGCTCCAGTTAATTTGGTGTAACATATGTACATGCAGTGACAGGCAAACACATCTAGCTCATTTGTCCTTGTCTTGTCCTTTGGGTCCTTCTTTAACCCCAGAATGAAGCCATGGTGTGAGGCATGAGCTCACTCAGCTCCACCTCACAGACATCTGTGTGGTGGAGAGCAGAGGATGAGGGTGAATGACGCAGTCATGCACACACACATTAGCACATACACCCACACCCACACACGTGTACTCATGCCGAAGAAGTGCATGCATCATGCAGAGCTGTGGGTATGTGGCAAACAAATAGCTATCCAATCTCAAACCATCCACACCTTTGAATTGGGCCCTCCTTGCAGGAACAGGTGAGTGAGGTTGACCTTGCTGGAGGGTGGCACTCCATGCATTCACTTATCAAAGAGTTAGATGGGAGCGGTCCAGCCCCTCAGTCTGTCTGACACAGGACATGGCTGCCATGCACAGAGAATATCAGGCACGGGTGTTCACTTCATGCATGCATGCATACACACATGCACACACACCTTATTGGAGGGGACGCTGATGTGGACACAAGTAGTGCATGTGCACACACTACAGGTGTGAGCAGTGCAGACAACAGAAACAACACAAACACAGGCAAGTAGTGAGGCCATACAAATGCATGTCCCAGTGCAGATCAGCCGACACCTCAGGGTGTTAGCAGTGGCCCACACAAGCCCCACTGTTGGTCACATGACTGTCATGTGACCATGTAGTGATGCACCTCATCTCCCTGATCTGGCTGCAAATGTGCTGTCCAAGGCCTCAGAGCGGTTAATGGCTGGCAGCTGTTGCATGTGTTCCTTGTAGGACTGTGGTGGTCTGTCCTTGGGGATGGAGCAGTGTTGTAGGGAGGACAGTCTGGGGACACGGCACAGCAGAACACACAGTGAAGCACAAGGGCTGGTACAGCAGCGCACACAACCTTCTGCTGGTGTGGCAGTGGTGTCTCTTGCATGGTATGCAGCTACCTGACTTTTACTGGGCACACCTACTACCCCTCCCCCTCCACTCACTACTCCCCACAAGGAGGATGGGAGCAGTGGGAAGGGAGGGGAGGAGGGAGGGGCATGATGCTGCAAACGAGCACACCCACATTTCACTGAAAAGCAAGTGGTGGCATCGGAAGTGACAGGTCCCACATGGTTCAATTCGCAGTGCATGAAATATGGGCACCATGATACATATTGGACAATGCAGCAGAGTCTCAGTATACCAGGCTCGCACACACCTCACCCTCCCTTGCCTTCACTCACAACCGTCGCTCCACACATGTTCCTCCTCCCTACACCTCCCACCTTTAGCACTGTGTTGTGTCTCTGCTTAATCAGTTGGTGGCCATCACTGGGCAGGGCAGCCCCTCCCCATGAAATGTGACGGCTCTACCACACCACAGCCCATGAACTGGCCCTCCTCCATCTGGTCCATGGGATGGAGGGGAGGATAAGTGACAACACACTTATAACACAGCTGGTGGTCGCCCGTTGACCCACCCCCTACACTATAGCCCCGCCCACTCACTCACTCCTACCACAGCATCCCAAGAGCACCTTGCAGATGGTCACACATCGTTCAGCTCACAACCCGCCCTTCTACCGACCTCCAGGAGGTGTCGTTTACAGTTGCCTCCACAGACCCTGCCTGCCCTCCTGTGGGTTGGCCTTGATCTGACTCAGACATCTCATGAGCCTCTGTCAGGATTGACCACACCAGACGTGGTGAGGAGTTGGGTCAGGAGGACCCTCCACAACACACTGGAAACTGCCACCTGGGGTGGGAGGACACACCAAACACCTTCCACACCACCAGCTACAGATGAGTGCTGAGCGTCACATTGTGTGGTGAGTCTGAGCTGTCACAATTAAGGTGGCCACTGGAGGAGGTGGTAGCTGTCTACAGGTCAGCTAGGAACATGTATAAAACATACAGAGCACCTCACAGGTTGTGTCGGCTAATAAATAACATTAGCTACAATATATTACGCAATCACGAAAATGGCGGGATTCCAGCTGTGTCACACAGCTGGAATCCCGCCATTTTCGTGAGTAGGTGAAAAGCGTCTTGAGTGACAGCCTGCCAGCATTCATGGAGCCGCAAAAGAATAAGCAAGATCCTAAGTTAGTAAATAGTAATGATTGTTACCGATTTGGAACGTGGAATGTGAGGACACTGACAGGGAAGGAGCTTGAGCTGATTGGAGAAATGAAGAGGTAGCTACAGGTTAGATGTGCTAGGAGTAAGTGAGGGGAAGATGAGAGGAAATGGAATGAAATCAGTGGAAGGTGTCACCTGTGTATACTCTGGGGTGCAGGAGGGAAGAGCTAAGGCTGGTGTAGCTATCTATGTGACGGAAGAATTGGGAGTGTACATTAAGGAGTGGAAATGTATTAGTGAGAGAATGGTGTTAGTGAAGCTGAGGATAAGAGAGGAATGGTTGTGTTTTGTCCAAGTGTATGCCCCTACGGAGGATAGTTCGGTTGAGGAAAAGGAAGAGTTTTTCAGTACGCTACAGGAGACAGTGTCGGGGCTACAATGTAAAGATAGGGTGATTATTCTGGGAGACTTCAATGCTAGAGTAGGGAATAGAAGAGGAGAATGGCGAGAGGTGAATGGAGGGTGTGGAGAAGAGACATGCAATGATAATGGAAGGAGGTTACTAGAGTTCTGTGCCTCGAATGGTATGATTATATCAAATACATGGTACCAGCATAAAGAAATCCACCAGTTTACATGGGAGTGCCGTGGCAGAGGGCTCAAATCAATTATTGATTACTTCCTGGTTAAAAGAGGAGAGAGAAGTACGGTTAGGGACACAAAGGTTGTGAGAGGAGCAGAAATTAGTAGTGACCACTACTTAGTTCTATTGGTGATGAAACGATTTAGGAGGGAGGCAAGACAGAAAGACCCAGTAGTGCAGAACACCTCGAAGTGGAATGTAAAGAAGTTACGGGAGATGAAATGTAGAAAGGAGTTTGAGAGAAAGATCACACAGAAATTTTTGGCAAGTATGCACTCTCAGGGGAGCTCAGTGGAATTGGCATGGGAAGAACTAAAAGGGGCTGTGGTAGAAGTGGCTACTGAAATGTGTAGAGTGAGTAGAAGGAAGAGAGGTATCAAAAGAACAAAGTGGTGGAATGAAGAAGTACAAAAAGCGGTAGTTGCAAAGAAAGTGGCGTACAGAAAGATGCTGGAAGTAGAAACGGATGAATCTAGGCAGAGATATGTAGAAGCGAAGAGAGAGGCCAAGAGAGTAGTGAGGAGAGCTAAGAATGAAGAGTGGAATGACCTTGGAAGAGAGCTGGAAGCAGACGCTCAGGGGGGGCAGAAGAGATTTTGGTCTAGATTGAGAAGCCTGGGAGATAGGGGGAGAGGTGAAGTATGCAGTAGGGTGAAGGATGAGGATGGATTGATAGTAGGTGAGGGGGAGCTGGTAGTGGATAGATGGAAGAGATACTTTACTGGCTTGTATGAGGGGGAAGGAGAGGAGGTGGAGAGCAGTCGGGTGAGAGAAGGTTCAGGAGAAGAGATTGAGGAGATTGAGATGGAGGAAATGGTAAGAGAGCTGAGAAAGATGAAGAATGGGAAAAGCCCAGGAGTGTGTGGGATCCAAGTGGAGCTGTTGAAGGCAGGAGGATTGAGTCTAATGAAGTGGATGCAGATGGTGTTCAATCTGGTGATGAAGTGTGGTAAGGCCCCAAGGGATTGGAGGAGGGCAGTCATCATTCCCATCTACAAGAAGGGGTGCAGACTGACGTGCAGCAATTACAGAGGAATAAGTCTGTTAAGCGTGGCCGGGAAATGGTTTGGTAAGGTTTTGAACACTAGGTTGAGAGAGAGTACAGAGGGAAGAGTTATGGAGGAGCAAGGTGGGTTTAGAGCGAAGAGAAGCTGTGTAGATCAAGTGTTCACCTTGAGACAAGTAATGGAGAAGGTAATTGAAAAGAGAAGAGAGATATTTGTAGCATTTATTGATTTGGAGAAAGCGTATGATAGAGTGAATAGGATGAAGATGTGGGAGGCATTGAGACAGGCACAGGTGGGAGAGGGACTTGTGAGGGCGGTAAAATCCCTGTACATTGAGTGTGAGGCGAGAGTGAAGGTGGGGGAGAAGCATTCGGAGTGGTTTAAAGTGGACCAGGGGGTGAGGCAGGGATGTACTCTCTCACCGTGGCTGTTTAATGTGTTTCTGGACAATATTGTGAAGGAGGCAAGAAAGGGTTTCAAGGAAGGTATGAGACTGGGGAATGAAACTGTTGATGTTCTACTTTTTGCTGACGACATGGTGTTGGTGGCAGACAGTGAAGAGTCCCTGCAAGTGAATTTGAAGAAATTGGATGAGACGTTGACAAAGTGGGAAATGAAAATGAATTGGGAGAAGACAGAAGTAATGAAGGTGGGGAGAGAGAGAGGGCATTGCTGTGTGGCGGTCGGGGACAGGAAGTTGGAATCAGTGGAGGTAGCGAAGTATTTGGGGATCATGATAAGTGGGGATGGAAGGATAGAGGAGGAGATCAGGAGTAGGATTGGGAAGGCAGCTAAGGTAATAGGGGTGTTGAATGAACCGGTATGGAAGCAAAAGGAATTGAGTAGGAAGACGAAAATGAAAGTGTACAATGCCATCGTAGTACCCACGCTAGTGTATGGAAGCGAAACGTGGGTACTAAACAAACATCAGGAGTCAGCGATACAGGCGACAGAAATGAGGGTGTTGAGGCGAATAGCAGGGAAGAGAAGGGTGGACAGGGCGAGAAATGTGGACATTAGAGAGGAGCTGAGGCAGGAGGGGGTGTTGGAGAAAGTGAGAAGGAGGCAAGTGAGCTGGAGAGAAGCCCTGGCAGAGATGGGTCCAGAGAGGCTAGTAAGGAGAGTGTATGAAGCTGAGATGGAAGGAAGAAGAGGAAGAGGGAGGCCCAGAAAGAAATGGATTGATAATTTTAAGCAATGACACATTAATACTACATAGCTATCTATATATAACATATACCTGTCATAGTTAGTGTAAGGACAACCTCCTGCATAGGAGATACTGTCCATTGGTTGATTGATTGATTGATTGATACTGCAATGGACTATAGCAGATGATATTAGCTATGTATACTGCAATAGTGATAAATGATAATTGACACACACAATACACACAATACTGATTACAGCTATGCCCAACACTAGTAACAGGTGCAAAGCCCACAACACCTTACAGGGCTACATGGTGGTTTGGAGTGAACTAGTGATCGTTAAAAGATGCAGGAAGTAACAAGATGGCAACACTCTCAGATGAAGGACGAGGTGTACAGAGCCACAAACACACTCCTCACCACCGCACATCAACAGTCACCATCCTCTTGAGATAGACAGTAGCACGGCATTGGCCACCAACACACGCTGTGCTGTAGCTACTGCTTACACTGATCACAAAATGATTTTCAGGTTACTTCTAACAGCTAACAGCTAGCTATTAGCTAGCTAGCTAGCTACCACAAGACATACAATGCACAATAGCTACGTAGCCGTACACAGATAAATTAATAAATGCAGGCATAGCCCGATGTAACACATCAACTCACCAATCTTTGGGATCACGTAATGAGACAAATATCAAACAATACATGATCTTACCCCACCGAGTACATGATATGCTACCTACAGAGTACAGAGGCGGCCATTTTACAAGTGGATTACTATTAGCAATTTTATACAATAAAGACTACGACCATTATGCATTAATTTTAGTACACTTAGAGGTACACTATACTGTCATGCAAAGGTGCATATAGCGTGCCTTACCAGTACTAGGCCGCACATGTGTCGGGTCTACTGCTTATTGCTCCGGAGTCCTGTCCTACGGTCGAGTGCAGCGGCTCCTGGCCTGCACGCACCCAGCGCGAGCGGGTAAGGCCGTGCACGCTCTGTCCTAGCAAGCGATTGAGAGTCTTAGTAGAAGAGGTGATCTTTCATTCTGGGGAACTTAATGTTTAATGAGGTTAGCTACACTGTCATTTGATTAAATGTGGCAGTTGCCTGAGGAGCTTTGTGCATGACTCCCACAGAAGGAGGACACTTTTGTGCATGCTCGGCAGTGTGTGACCACATAAAAGTCTGTTATTTGTGTGTGGACTGTATGTGGGCACTTCACTCTGCTGCTGGTGCTGTGCTGTGACTCTGACAGTGGTGAGTGGGTCACGTGTACACACATTGGTAACATTCCTACTTCCATTTCAGTGAAGTGGGAATCGGGTCCAGAGTGTCCTTCCTCTGACTGCGGCCATGATCTTCAGTGCTACTCATGCTGGTGACTACGAGTTTGAACTGGACAGAGTGCCACTGGGACAGGTGAGGTGGGTATGGAGTAGGGGAAAGGTTGTGTGGTGTGTGGGGAGAATGGGAGGTGAGAGTGAAGGAGGAGCGAGGCTGATTAGGAGGGAGGAGTTGACAGCAGGACCACGAGTGTAGGAGCAGTCAGTGGTTCCATCAACGCCTCCTTCCGCTCATCTCAGATTGAGTTTGTCTGAGATACTGTGAGTGTCAGTGAGTCACAGACCAATGTGGTGTACAAGGTGGATGAACGCTCTGGTCCACTGGTAGACGTCAAGAAGTGGTTGGACGACCAGGAGTCAGAGGAGGAGCTTAAAATGAGGGCAGATAAATGGCAGGTGAGAGTGCATTGGGAGTGAGAGAGGGTGTGTGTGTAAAGATGTGAGAATTAGGGCCACTTTATACACTGTATACGTAGGCAAGTTGTTTCTAGAGTATCTGGTAACATACTCAAACACGGGTTAAATTCTGGTGATTATTGCATCATACTGCTTCTTCATTCATGCACTATAGCTGACGTGAAACTGTTGTGGATGTGTATAATATTATGTGTTTGCATCACACCTCTACGTATTGTAGCCCCATTTTAACCCACAGTACGTACTGGACCTCAAGCAAGGATGGAACTGGACACCTTGTGTACAGACTTAGCTGAAGTGGCAGAAGAAGTTCATATGCAGTGGTGCATGTGGCAGAGTTAGTGTCAACCATCTCCTGCTAGATGTGTGATAGCTGTAGTGAGCTTAAGCCCGATCCAGAGGTGACATCTAGCCGTAACTTGTCTGCTGTGTGGATACGTCTATAATTATATATAATGCACTAAACGTACCCACCTGGGGACCCACCTGTGCCGGAACCCTTGGTCTTAAAAAGGTGCTAGACCTGTGACCTTTGACCTGTACCCTATCTATATGGTCACACCTGTGGAACGTGCCCAGCAACCCTTTCACGTCTGCCGAGGAAGAGGAGAAAACACAAAAATGAAAAAACCAATGAACATGATAAATGAAATAGGCCCCCAAAACTGACCATAATTTATGGTCCAAAATCCACACCATAGCCCCCCCACACACGACAAACGAACAAAACAAAACAAAACAACTGACACATGACCAACATGGTCTATGCTATACTGGCCATGGTCCGCTACTCACGCACTCAATCGCATTCAATTTATTTTTATAATAATACATGATACAACGTTAACCTTAATGCGTGGTTGCAGCAATTAATCATTAGACCAACACACACATACGTGTATAATAAAAATTACATTAATTTCCCAATGTTGCACTAATAAATGAACAATAATTATTATAACATAATATATATATTATAGTTATTTCAGATTTACAATAGTTATAGAAGCTGATAATAATTATTATTATGTCCACATACTTCTGTGGAGTGGTGTGTGGTTCAACCATTTATGTCAAAATTGCACTACGTAAATGTGGTCCGGTCCACTGCGGGAGAGTGCAGCGCTGTATGCTGACATGAGAGAGATCTAGATCGAGCTCTTCAACTGTGCACATGCAGTGTCGCTGACTCCATAAAATTATATAGATTATCTAAACTACGCAACTGTGCTGACTCTATATAACCCACAAGTACAAGTGAACTGGTCTCTTGCTCCACTTCTACAGATCATGTGACATATGTAATCATGTAATTAATATACACAATACAATAATTTATCTAGAGTACTGATAATTTATAATAATGAATAGTAATATAAATATATTTCAATAAAATATTATAATTATATGCAAGTGCAATAATGTCATGCCACAGTAAGCAATCACTGGAAACGTCACACGATGTACAATGTCATGAGGAGCAGACAAGGAATGCAGACTTGGTGTGGTGTCACAGCGGACAAGGGGGAAAGAGGGGAGGGAATGAAGGAGTGAAGGGAGTCCAATCTAAAGGGGAATGGGAATGGGAATCAGTGAACATAATTACAAGCTACGATTGATGGAAGAAACACATATTGATATAGTGATCCAAATTGAATGCACACAAACGGCCCACCAGAAAGGGGTCAATGCATACAAGGAACAAAATTAAAATGTACCTACCATCTACATATCATATAATTATACGTACTGTGTACATTCACTACACACACACACACACACACATGCGCACACACCACACGTAGATGCACACACATATGCACGCACACACACGCACACACGCACCTTGGTGCTGCCACACACTGTGTGGGTGTTGCCTCGCATTACATGGAGAAGGGACCTCTTGTCCAGGAGGAAATGTCAGTGGAAGAGTGCATCTCTGTGGGGGGAGACCTGAGTCAGTAGGAGAGAGGGTCAGTGAGCACACACATCAACAGTGCATGCACAGATGTAGCACACAGCACACTTCCCACTCTGCCACTACTGCTAGGGGCACTGACTGCACCAGGAGTCACATGCAGGGCAGTTCTGTTACTGCTGAGAGAGGACCGGATAGGCCGAGTCACTGTGCACTCCACAACACTTCAGTACACTTCACTGTGGAGAACAAGGAGCTACAAGGTGTACAGTGTGGTTAACATGACAACAGAAAAGAAGAATCCATGAGTAATCCTGCCAGTGATTAAACACTCACACACACACAAAGCTAGTTTGAAGAAGGTTGACTTGCTTCCTTAGTGGCAGTTCAAATAGAATGTCAATGGTGAGCAATGCACATGTACATTAGGTACATGATGCAAACCACTCATCCCAGGGGGGGGGGGGGCATGTATAAATATGTATATACACACAATCGCAATCAATTATATATGTACATGGTGCAAGCAAACCACACACCCCAGGCATGTATATGTACATACATTCACGGAGGAACGTCTGAAAGTGCTCAACAGCATTGCCACCCAGCTGGCACCCACGAAGGATAGGGCTAGACACCACAATCCACCACCTTTGTGTACACCCACACACCTTGGTATGGTTGGAGTGCCATAGCAGATGGGACCATCCATCGTGGATCAAAGGGTTGAGGAGTAGGGAGGGGAGGCCATCTCGGAGGAGGGGGAACTGAGTCAGGAGGGAAGGACATCAGTGAGTGCACCAACTGTGAAGAACATTCAAGAAATGGTGACAAGCAATTACTGCCTCACACAAACACACAAACTTAAACAATATGAGACAATCAGATTAACTCTACACTAGGTCAACTCAGACAGTCACATATACTACAACATACACACACACACACACACACACTTTCTTCTTTCTTTGTTCCGCCTTGTCCATTACGGACGTCGGGCAGGTCCCAGGCCAAAAGCCTGGGACCTGTTTACAGCCAGCTAAAGTCATTTTTGAGTGAGGTGGCAAGTCTCACGTCAGACAGCCCTGGGCTGGAGGCCGTTAGGGGGCCTAGCCGTTGTTGGCCGTAGTTGGCATCCCACTCGACAGCCAAGCCAGGTCCAGGGGGTGCGGTGGAAGGTGGTTGAGGTGGGCGAAGACACCTGCGCGCGTCGCTGGAGCACGATGGTCTATTGCTGTTCGCGGAGCGGCACTTCTTGCTGGCGAAAATCCTCGACACGCAAGCTGTGGTTCCATTAGGCGCCGAGGAACACATCCAGCAGAAGCTACGAGCCAACTCCGTAAGAAACAGCCTGATTCTTTAGCCTCCTCAGCGAGCACGTGGTCTTCGACCCGCCATTTTGGATGACGTCACACACACACACACACACACACACACACACACACACACACACACACACACACACACCTTGGTGCTGTCCAACACTGTGTGTGTCATACCCCACAGCAGACAGGTGAGGGTACGCTGGTCTTGGATGAAAGTGTTGGGGAGGAGCCCATGGCAGTGTAGGGTGACCTGAGTCAAAGGAATGGGAGAAGAGGATCAGTGAACACACACACCAACAGGGCTTGCATCATGCAGTAGTCGCACGAAGCTGTCTCACTATATGATAAACTGTTGCCAAAAACTAAATATTTCACTGAGAGACAGACTTCATGATGAAGGGAAGTCCCCTGACGGATGGGGCAGCAGCAGTGCACAAATGCAATCACAAGCAGGCTGCACTTCAAAAGACAAAACGAAGATTAGGTCAAATGTGAAAGGTGAAAGAATGAGAAATTAGGCACCCACAAATTAAAGAATGTGCACAATGAAGATGTCGTCATAGAAACAACAAACTGCATTCAAGCAGGCTTCTCTGCCCAGGCCCACTCGAACTGGTCGAGTTGCACTGTGTCTGTGCACTGTGTGTCAACCTGTCAGTGAGCCCCACTCTACCCTGGGTTGGACTAGCGGGATAGACTGCTAGATGAAGCACAAGCATGGGAGGAGATGGACAGAGTGTTCCATTTTGATCAGTACTGTTTGACAAATGTGTCGTTGAGTAGCTGTCACAAGGAGACAAGAGGGTAGGAGGAGGTCTGGTTGTCACGATCACACTTTTTGGAACAAAATGCATGGGACTAGGGAACTGTGCTTAGTGGTGTGTGCATGAAATTGGTATAAGGAGCATGACTGCTGCAGAGGTGTGTCCTACTTCATGGGTGTCCTTCTGACAAGTAGGTGTTGTAAGGAGTGGGCAGGTGGTGGAGGTAAGACAGTGGAGTCACGATGCTCGCAGTCACTCAACAGACCACAGCAGGAGAGTGTGGTTGTGGACAGTACAGTAGGACCTGACACCACGCAACAAAAACACCATCCCATAGTGTCAAACAGACTAGAGTGAACATGATTGTGTCTAGTAGTAATAGTACTACTGTCAGTACTCTCACCTGATGCAGAGCGCCTGATGCAGGGTAAGGTGCGTTCATACTCGGTGGCTCCATCCTCATCAGTATACTTGTCAATGATGAACTGTCTCTGCACACTAGTTGGTAGTCTGTTAATGATGGATTGGAGGAGGTGGACTCTACTACCTGGTGCATCGTCGTTCAAGACAAAGTGTGATGTGTGCTGGTTTCCTGAAATGCCCTTCAACACAGATACTCCAAACTCCACCATGAGTGAGTCTGACATCTAACAATTGAGGGAGGAGCAACAAGCAGAATGTGAGATATTATATTATACATACAGGAATAAAACAGAAAATGAATGAAACACTAGTAATACACACGCACACTCACAGACATGCATGTACACACAGTTACTTTGTGCATGCAGTGCTTGCATAGCAGTGAGAGTAGTGTACACCCTAACCCCAATCTTAACCGTAATCCTAACCCTAAAAGCTATAGCTGACACTCGACCCACTCATCACAAACACATGAACTGCACTAGTGCTTGGTACATTGACACTGAAATGTAATGCCACATCAACTCACATTAGCCCACATTCCCAGCAAGTACTTCTCCACTTACTTACATATGTACACACACAAGGACACCAGGTGACACTTGGACCACATGTCACAATCACATGCCTTGCACTAAGGCACTGGTACAATTTGTCACAACAATGTTATACCACCTCAAACTTACACCACGAGAATCAATTCCCAGCACCAACTTCTCCAGTCGACCCATTCCAGACAGAGTCTGCTCTACTTCAGTGAACTTCACATCTTCATCACTCATTCCGCACTGCATGAAGAAGCAACTCTGGTCAGAAACATGCACAACCCACCAACACAACTGATACACAATGTACTGAGTCAGCAACGACAACATCACACAATATTCCACTCTAGAGGCCAACTACCACATGTCAGCCGACTCACTGACAACAGGGCCATGTCTACCTCAAGGGTGGAAAGCGTGCTCCTGGTCACACAAAATACTCTGCCACACAAACATGCAGGGTACACACAACATGTTATAACAAACAGCACACATACACACAACACATGCACAGAACACAAATGATATGCACTAGCAATCACCACCAGCGACCCAGAAGCACCCTTTCAATGGGCGGCAGTATATATAGGAGGGGGCAAAATGAACAGTTGATGTGAACCCAGTGAACAGTGAACAACACATGCATTACATCCACTTGGTAATAAAAGAACAGCATTACAGTGGTGAGTGTCTCCACAGGAGACTCTAGCTGTCACAATCATCTCATGCACGTGCCCTTTGCATTGGGGCTGCAACCCACTCACCTCCTCAGGTGTCTATTACTGTCAGTGTGCGAAGACTGCTTGCTATCAGTGGCTATTGTCAAAGCTGTTATATATCTGTATACATCTGCTACTTAACTACACCCAAAATGTGGGGTCACCTTACACATGCCCCAACACAGAAAGGTCATTACTAGGCAAGTTGCTATGTTGAAAATTCCATAATCAAAACACCGTCAAATAGTGATTGGTATACAACCCCCAAAAGGATTTTACTGGATGAGAGGCACAAGACATGAATGAACACAGCTCCCAAGCACACAGCCCGCCCCCTATAGCTCCCCCAAACAGCTCCCCAAACAGTCTCCCCCACACACACATTCCCACACACAGATCCCCAAACAGTCTCCCCAACACAGCCCCACAAGAGAGAGAGAGGGAACAGGAAGGGAGAGTGTGTAACAAGTACAGATGGTGTAGCTATGGGATGAGCAGAGAAGTTGGGTATAAATACATATAGCAACCGGAGACATACAACTCGTTAATGTGGGGCTTGCTCAGGCACGCCGCAATAAAGAAGGTTCAAATTAAGTTAGAGGTTACAAGGAAAACAGAAGCAAAACAGTCTCAGAATGTTCACCTTACCATTGTGCCTCACAGTGATGCCTACCTCACATCCTTGTGTCACTTGACACTCAATCACATGTCACACTCCTAGTATACACCAGAATAGACACTTCCCACCCACACAGCCCCCCCACACAGCTCCCCCCACACAGCTCTCCACACACAAAGCTCTCCCCCATCGCTCCTCCCACACAGCCCCCCCCCACCAGTCCTCCCACACAGCTCCCCCTTTCACACAGCTCCCCACAGCTCCCCCTCACAGTTTCCCCCACAGAGCTCTACCAACTGCTCCCCGTCCCCCCCCCCGCTCAGTTTCTGTCAAATGGTGATTGGTACAAATGACTAGTGCATCCCAAGTCACACACTCTACCTCTTGTGGGGGGCAGATGCAATGACACTCAAAGTGCTTGGCTTGACTGAACCACAAGAACAACTTCGGCAACACATCCACTTGAACACACCTCAGAGAAACATGTTGAACACTTCCGTGAATGTCTGCAGGCACTGGGTAGGAAACAGGAGTAGAGTTGAACATGTAAACACAATACCTACGTATACATACTTAACTTCACATAGACATCCTCACTATTGCTTGTTACACACTATACACTACATCCAACTGAGTCACACAACATGTGACTGACATACACCAACCTACCAACTAAAGGGCAATCCCAGGTGAAGGGTTCAAAGTTGAGGTCCACTTCTGACAAAGATGCATTTAGTTGTATGCCACACAGAAGGTGGCGGCAGAACTCCTTGTGTGACTCATCATATCCACATATCATTCTACAAACAATATCATGATGACTAAGTGTCAACTTTTCAAGAGTCTTGTTTACTCCAAGTGCCTTTTCCATCTCCTTCAGGACCTCATGGTCCATTGCCTGTAGAATAACACATCAACACAGTCTGTCATGCAATGGGATGGGGAGAAACACCAATTGCCACTGTCACACACTACACACTGCAAGTGGGCGTCACCCTCACAGCTACTGCATGAGGCACTAGCTGTCAAACAGGTACAACACACCTGAAATCATGCAGTTAGTGCATACACACACATTATAGGATACAATGCAATAATGGTATTGCTAAAAGTTAAAGGTTTATGTATAAAGGCATACAAATAGACCATACAGCATGCACACAGCTCCCCCCAGCTCCCCCAACACACACACACAGCTCCCCCCACACAGCTCCTCCCAGTTTCTGTCAAATAGTGATTGGCTCAAATGAGGATTGTGGGAGGCGGATGTGCCCCCACACAGTCCCCCACACAGCTCCCACCCAAGCACAGTCCCTACACAGTTCCCACCCAAGCACAGTCCCCCCAGCTCACCCCAAACAGTCCCCCACAGCTCCCCCCGTTTCTGTCAAATAGTGATTGATACAAATGACTATAGTACATCCCAAGCCACACTGTGCATGTGCACACACTCTACCTCTTGCGGGGGGTAGATGCTATGACACTCAAAGTGCTTGGCTTGACTGAACCACAAGAACAACTTCGGCAACACATCCACTGGAACATTCCTCAGAGTAACATGTTGAACACTTCCGTGAATCTCTGCAGGCACTGGGTAGGGAAACAGGAGTAGAGTTGAACATGTAAACACAATACCTACGTATACATACTTAACTTCACATAGACGTCCTCACTATTGCTTGCTACACACTATACACTACATCCAACTGAGTCACGCAACATGTGACTGACATACACCAACCTACCATCAATGGGGCAATACCAGTTGATGTGCTCAAAGTTGAGGTCCACTTCTGACAAAGATGTATTTAGTTGTATGCCACACACAAGGTGGCGGCAAAACTCCTTGCGTAGAGCCACACAATGACAATTACCCCAACTGAGTCTCAATGTTTCAAGTGCCTTGCTTTCTCCAAGTGCCTTTTCCATCTCCTTCAGGACCTCATGGTCCATTGCCTGTAGAATAACACATCAACACAGTCCGTCATGCAATGAGATGGGGAGAAACACCAATTGCCACTGTCACACACACTACACACTGCAAGTGGGTGTCACCCTCACAGCTACTGCATGAGGCACTAGCTATCAAACAAATAGGGACAACACACCTGAAAACATGACGTTAGTGCACACACACATGCACACATCATCCTAGCATACAAATAGACCGCCAAAGCATACAGTACGTATGACACTGCACTGCTGGATATAGATGGGAGTACAAAGAGACAATGACATTGCTAAAAGTTAAAGGTATGGAAGTAACAATACATTAAGTAAGTAATATGGAAGTAACGACACATCACATGGAGTCACATTACACTCTTTTAACTGTTTAATGGAATTGATGACGAGATTGGAAGTGGTTGTGCAATCATGATGGCTGTCATGCCGTGACTGTCATTGTGATGTGCATGGTCCAATACTCAATGTGCCACCACACGCGCAGTTGGGTTGGAGGTTACAATGAAAACAGAAACAAAACAATCTCAGAATGTCCACCTTACCATTGTGCCTCACAGTGATGCCCACCTTACATCCTTGCATCACTTGACACTCAATCACATGTCATACATACTCCTAGTATACACCAGTACAGAGTGTTGAGAGGCTTACAAGTGACGTATATACTAGACAGCTGCTTTGCATCGTGGGGGCGAGCCTGAGCAAGCTAAAACCTTAGATGTAATGTGGCTATGTACAGTTGCTTGTATGTGCGTGGTGTGACATGTACTGCAGATGCTGGGAAGGGGAAATGTTCCCTTGGTTGTGTAAGATGTTCTTGGGAAATGAACGCTTCACGAATGATGTGATGTGCATGGTCCAATCTTCAATGTTCCACCACATGCATGTGCAGTTGGGTTGGGGGTTACAATGAAAACAGAAACAAAACAATCTCTGAATGTCCACCTTACCTGTGCCTCACAGTGATGCCTACCACTGCAGCACTTGACACTCAATCACATGTCACACTCCTAGTATACATCAGTGTAGAGTCTTGAGAGGCTTACAATTAAGGGTGCAGGGTACACTCGAGAGAGATGAAATGCCAGCCAAAAGATAGATAGCCAGAGGGCTGCTGAATTTGCTATGAACTACTCAAGCTGTCGTCTTTACATAGCAGCCAAAAATGCCATGAAAGTGCACGCCTTCGTCCTTGACACAAATATGCGTCATTGGCACTTACGCACATGCAATTATTCGACGCATATATGCATCATTGGTAATTAAAGGGTTAAGACAACACGGCCGGGTCACCATGAAATATACAAAGAAGGTTCAAATGGTTGTTTAGGCACATATTGGTGTGGGTGATGTCTTACAGGTGAGGATAGATGGTCTCTAGGAAACATAATGTGGGTGTGGTGAAATAGGTTCTTACTGAATCAAGAGATGCAAGACATGAATCATCATTACATCTCACACTGACGCTTACCTCACAGCCTTCTATCCCGTAACACTCCACCTCTCGTACATGTTGGAGGCACAGCAGCTTCACTGCTACACTGAGGGGAGGGCCTACCAAGTGCACCTTGCCAAAGTGACCTTTCAAGGTACCACCTGTGAAAGGTAAACATAACAACATGTCATGTACTCAGTGAACTCTAAACATGGCAGACACATTCTGCAGCTCATAATGACATTCATTACCCATCACCACACACCACAACAGTGGCTAGTGGCACACAGTGGCAGAGCTACTCATGCAGACTCACTCCACACAAACACTGCACCAAGTGGTCACTGCTAGTACAGATGAGGATGCTCAGCCAGTGTCACTGATGTACACCCACTCTCACCACATGCATGAACCTTCCACTGACAGACCCTAACTTGACCCCAGACCTTGTTGGCCATCCAATTGAATGTGTGCATGCTATTCATCAGAGTCTGTGTGCCCTCCACTCTCACCACAGTTTCTGATCCTGTCAAAGAGATCCTCAACCTGTCTCCAGGTTTCAGGACTTGCATCTGTAGCCAATGCCAACACATGTGAATGACACTATGGGAGTAGCATGCGGCCATGCTTTGTTGCTAAGCAACACCACATCATGCAACGATGGATTAGTAAATTCACAGATATACACTTCTAAACTGGTGCAGTAAAAAGTGGAACAGAATGGCTACAAAATAACATATCCTGAACAGAAGCACTACACATACTACACATACTACACACAAGTGTAGGTAACACTATAATAAATATAATGTAATTACTGTAGTATCATGCATGCTAAGCACACTGAAGAGAGGGGAGCAGTCCTTCCACACAGTAATGCATGAATGCACAGGAAATGAGATAAGAACTATTAACCATCTATTCCAGTATAAATGGAATACAACAAGTAAAAGACAGCAGACCAGCAGAGGAGCATCAACCACCTTGTGGTGTGACTTGCATGGATACAAGGGTATCATGCACGACCTGCAGTACTGCTTCATCTACACCAACTCACCAAGACCTTCTTCAATGGTCAGCGTCTGCAGTTGCCGATGGCGCAAACAAGGCTCAAGCAAACGCTGGACCTCTGCCACAACTCCACCTCTAGGCAACTCTACCTTAAGATGCTGCAGTGAGCTGTGCTGCTCCAAGCAAAACCCAAAGGCAATAGAGTCGTAAGCTGTTTTAGGCTCCACTTTTACCTCTTCTCCCATGACACTTGGCATCAGCCTACCAACCAAATCCCTGTCTTGTGTCTCAAAGAACGACTGCATCAGAAGCTCATCAAAGCCTTTGATACCCCTAACCTTGCTGTTCTGAAGGAGGTCGTAGTGTGCCATCTTCGTGATCCCACAGTAAAAGCGCCATGTCTGTGCCAGGTGGGGCTGCCCGAGATGCTCATCCCAGAATGCACACTGAGCTGCAACCTCCAGTCGAGCAATGTGGGCTGCAGTTAGGAACTCCTGAACCGTGAAGTGGATAAAGAAAAAACTCTCGGCGATGGTGCAACGAAGTTTGTCCACAGGTCTTGCAGTGAGGAGGCCGCATCCCGTTTCACGGTTGGAATATTTGTCTTGGAGTCCCATGAGGTCTGATGAAGTGAAAATTAATTTTTGCTGCATGGTGCATTCGTTTGCTATTTTACACAGTTTGAGGAAGTCATGATCTTTGACAGGGATCTTGAGAGTACTCTGTAGGCCTGGAAACATCGAAGACAGTGTCTCACACACAAACTCGTCATAGAGTTGTGTTAATGTAGGAGGGAGGTCCTTCCTTGACAAGAACACGCGTGAGATAATGGAGAGCACAACAGGAATGGAACAGAGGCCCTTGATGTGGGGAAGAGCATCCAGCTTGACAGAGAGCTTTGCAGACAGTTCTGACTTGCCTTCTCCTTCAAAGTACTGGTCTATGAAGTGTTGTATCTGTTCACTGGTGAAGCCAAGAACTTCAATGTTAACTAAGCGCACCTCTGCAGACTGGAAGCGACGGTGAATTTCACTCATTACTATAGAGCGGGAGGTGAGGATGATGTGGCTCTTTCGGAGTGGTGACCTAAGGGGGCGGAGACTCAGCAAGTTAACAAAGAAGGGGCTGTGGCGAAGATCATGAGGGAGTTCGTCGTAGCCATCCAGAATCAGTAGCGTATCAGCACCACAAGTCGCTTTCATTCTCCCAACAACTCTCTCCATCTCACCAACCGACTCAAACAGGTCCATCAGCTGTTTCAGCTCAAATGAAGACGGGTCCTGTACCAGTGGAACAAGGTCGCGAAGCTCCACTTTCACCACCAACTTGTAGCCGTGGGATGCCATGTCCCTGGACACTTCTTTACACAGTTTTTTGGTCAAGGTAGTCTTGCCTGTGCCAGGAGCACCACTGATAACCACCAGTCGGTACTCTTTCACCAGTGACATAATGGAGCCATACTCCACCTTACCCTGCAACTCTGTGAATGTACTGTCAACTCCCTCAGTCATTGAGCGAACAAACTTCAGGTGGTCGTCTTCGGATTTTGGTACGAAACGTGATAAAGCCAAGTTGATGAATTCCATTTCCTGTTCCAACTTGTGAGGGGCAAAAACGACAGTTATTTTCTGGTACTCGTCTCGGAGAGCATCAGAGAAGTGTTGGAACTAGGCGACATTAGAGAGAACGAGGAGAACATCCATTTTAATCACAGCATTGTACATGAGCACTTCATGCTGTGCCACAAATACACACCATATTCACTTCAAAATTGTCATTTCAATTCCTGTCAGGAAAAGTATCAATCAAGTGCAATCCCATCATGCAGAATTGTCTCAGAAACACCTCTGTCAGTTTGCTAATGTGACCTGCATGAGACCTCGTGAACAACTCCCAGCTACTTGTGAGTGACGTCATCTACAGTCTGCATTTTGTGGTAATGTTTGTTTAATTGTATGCTATAACATTTGACGAACACTAACCATACTCACTTCAAAGTCTGCCATTTTTGTCTCTTTTTGTCCCCCGTACGTACGTACATGTCTATAGCCAATCTCACATTGTAAACATCGACTTCAGTCATCGGCAATGGACTTCAGCGATCATAAAACGCAACCAGAATGAGATTGAGGTTTCCTCGTGCATTTTGAAAAGTGGCCATTATGCAAGTGTACTATTAATTTGCCTTCATCCTAATCTTTCGTCTGTAACACCAAAATTAATATTTATCACATTTGATGGTTTCTTCATGTCAGGTCAAACGGTCTCAAATGACCTCTTAGCTTCACAAAGGTGACAGCTTTTGGAGCCAAATATGGTAACTCGCTCTATCATAGCCATTTAAAATGAAGAGAAACACATCTACGTACATACAAATTCACCACCCCAAAAGTATGTCCTTGTGCTTTATTACCAACTCAACCCTCACACTTTGAGCAACAAATTGCATAATACACTCCTAACCAACCTTAAGTAACACGTACAGTTCACACATTGTAAGGCACACAAATCTGTACTTTACCCGTTACAGTGTTTAGCATAATGGTTGTCACGAACAACATTTGACGACTCAACTTTAAACTTTGAACCCACCTTTGGCGGACAAGCTATAGCTAAAGTAAGGTCAAAGTTCAAAGGTGAGTCGTGAATCGAATGACGCTTGCGACAACCATTTTGCTACAATTCTGTATAACAGACTGGCTTAATCTGCCTTCTTTGCATTAAAAACACCTACGTACACACATCCCTGCCACACACATGCACCCACACAAGACGAGCAGCTGCAACCAACCTCCTTTTCTCCCTCACTCTCTGACCCTCTTCTAGGTCCTGCAATGGTTGAGATAAACAAGAACTACTCAACAAGCTATAATAACAATGTGACCACAAAGTAAACATAAAGAGAGTGCACATTTGATGCGCATTCGAGCGTTCACACTCTGATGCGCATTGGCGTCGATGCGCATTCGCCTCGCAGATACAGCTTTGCGTGTAATCATGCGGCAATATCACATGATTGCTTAATGCGAATCATGGCCGCAGCAGCTGCATGAATCAGTGGCATCGAAAAGCACATGTTCAAAGCAATGTTTGTACCAATGTTTGTACCAAAACGAGAATAAGGCCAATTCGACGGACTGGTCATTTTACCTGCGATTACGTTGTGTGCAAAGCGATAATCATCTTTTTCCGCCGCGTGTCTTCTCAATCATCTCCTATCCCTTCTCCTGTTATCCTTTTTTCGATACTTAAGGCGCAGCTGGGCGCAGTTGAACAACAAAATAAGGACAGAACAGCACACCACAGCGCCAGAGTACGACTTTACTCGAACCTTAGTTGCACAATCATTTTACCCATCGCCTGCAAATTTCAAAAAGTTGTGTGAACGTGATGAAACGCATTTAGTGGAATATTAATTACTAGCAAAGCCTTCTCGCCTAGAATGTGGACACAATTACTAGCAAGTAGTTCGAGTTTGGGGCGCCCCATTGGCGCCCCACGAGTTTTTTTTAACTCAAAACACTTGTTGCTCGTTTGTTTGTTCAGGAATATGACTTAGAAGTAGACTTCAGTCGCAACGTAAATGGATAAACGTAGTTCTGTCTGATTCTAGGGAACCATTTTAGTGACTGCGTACTTCTCTACGAGGACAGATCTATGCGTGTATGCATACTTTAACACTGCACACAGTCCAATACTGCATTTCTCCGCTTCCATACGAATCTGCACTGATTTTTATGGAAAAATTGCAGCTAACTGCGCAGCTGATTGCGGACGTCCGCAACAGGAAAATGCAGAATTCTACAGATATAAAATAAGGACAGAACAGCATGCCACAGTGTCAGAGTATGAATTTACTCGAACCCTAGTTGCGCAATCATTTTACCCATTGCCCACGAATTTCAAAAAGTAGTGTGAATGTGATGAAGCACATTCGATACACATTGCATTTGATTTCGCCTGATGTACATTCTGATGTGCATTACAGTACATGTGAACACGGAGACACCCAAACCTGCTAGATCCTCATGTGACATGCAATGAAAGGACTAGATTACACACTCAGGCACGCACGCATGCACACACGCACGTGCACACACGCACATGCACACACACCTGACTCCAGCCTCCTCTGCTCTAATTATACTGATAATTATACAATTTTTCTGCATCATAGTAAGTATTTTATCATGTAGTCGTGGCTTGCATTTGTTTCGTAGGCAATATTATAATCGTAAACGTACGTCATATATAATACTAAAATTACAGTTCTTATGCAGACAGTACATTATAATATTATACGTATGATAGTAGCTGTATGCATAGCTGACTATTGAGGTACATATGGTAGAGGTTAAATCCATTAAAATAACATAGCCATGCAATGGAGGCTGTGCAGAAGAATAATGTCATTGTAATTATGTGTGTATGTAAAAATCATGCTTACTTAACAATGCACAAATAGTCTTACCTGTTCCCAGTTTCATTTTCATGTCTTCACCCACTTTTTTCATGTTTGGATTGCTCTCTTCACCTCCCTTCTCTGCCAATGCAATGATGATGTCACAGGCTTTAATCAAGGCTTCCCTGGTGCACGTCCTCTTCAAGCAGTCATGCAGAATATTATTTCTCTGCCTATAAGCATCAGCCTTTGCTACGTTCTCCTGACAGCTTTGAGGAACAATGCCGTTGTGCCTCAGTTCACCAATAACAGCCTTAGCATCCACATATTTAAGGAACTGCTCACGAAACAAGTCTAGAATGTCTTCAGCTGGAAGGAAAAGAGGACACAGACACTCATCAAAATTTGCCTTTGCACACGAATGCCCTGGGTCAGCTAAAGCAAGGGTGCTTGTTTTGTAAATGTACAGTAATGTACAGTACATATGACCTAGTTTCACACAGTAGTTATTAGTGGCAATATTGCGGCATATGCAATCACCTGAGGATCGTGATTCATGAAGTTTGTCGAAAGATGAAGATCGTACTTTGAACTGAGAACGCCCAACGTAACTACATGTTCTATGCATGTTTGTACTTATTTCTCATTATGTTGGCATGAGCCATCCTTGGCCAAGTGTGCATTGCTATGAAGTGGTTTCGTTTGTTCGTTCATTGAGGAATACAACTTAGAAGTAGAATTCAGTCGCAACATAAATGAATAAAGGTAGTTCTGTCTGATTCAAGTGAACAAGTTCAGTGGTTGCGTACTACTGTATGAGGATCGATGTACGATCTATGGCTCTGAGTCATGACAGCATCTCCAGCACGTCTTGTCAAGAAGTGCATGGAACTGGAAGAGTCCTGTGGTGTGACGATCACAAAGGGCATGCTGGGAGGGCAGAGGTTGTGGGAATGGGATCAGAAGGAGGAGCTGTGAAAATTAGATCGAGAGCAGCTCCTCAAGAGATGCAGAGCGAAGGCTCCGGTAGTGGCAATGGTGCAGGATCCTGTGGGTGGCTGAGGCTGTGGGGCTCAGTAATGAACTACGGAATTCAGCACACCAGGGGCCTGCAGATGCTAAGTAGGCTCATGTCCAACCATGGTGGCGTTCTTCTTTGTCAGTTACATCCATAATTGTACGAGAAGTGACCAACGCAGAGGACCGAGCATTTAGTGACATATGAAGTGTGTATTGTTTGTGTGCGCACGCCGGCTAGAGTGCAATCAACAGTTATAAGCGCTGCCTATTGTTTACAGTTGGCGCGAGCGGCGGCCATTTTGGTAACGAGGAATATATAGAAAGTTACGGCAAGACGCACAATGGATATATATATATATATATACAGACACGCTCACTGTACTTCTTGTACATGTGGGGCTCACTCAGGCTCGCCCCAATTACATAGACAGCTATTAATTAACATAACAGATAACCTGAAGCTTCCCTCTCCTTTTCCTTTCTTGGACCTGGATTGCTCTCTATGTCTCCCGCTAGGAGCAACAGGAGACCGAGGAAGACGCACGACCGAACAGTCACAGCCTTAGTGACGGACTTGCTATGGTGTGCCACAGGACTTGGGAGCACAGGACAAGGACAGTGGGGTCTGACCTGTGGGGAGAACAGGGTGAACAACATTTGAGACACTGGACATGGTAGAGAGGAAGTCAAAGGGCATCCATCAGGGAGCTGCAGTGAGATGGAGCTCACTCACCCTAATGTGCTTCACAAAGGTCTTCTGGACAGTGAATGATGTCACTAAACGCCCATGGATTATTTGGCCACACCTCACACCTCTCCCTAGTCCAAGAGAAGGAAACCTTACAAGTTGTCTACCAATCCGCTTAGACAATGCTTGGTGCTTGAACCTGCGTAAAGTGAAATGTATAAGCAATTACACATTATACTCTTCAAACCACTTTGCACACAGGCTTCCAATGCAAACACAAAGAATTGATTGAGACACCATACACCCATGAGAACCCACCTCTTCAGAACTGCCATACACAAACAGTGAGTGGAGAGGGCACAAAGATATACACACAGGAATACCCGTGTCTTCCGACAACGAGAGATGCCTCTTTTACCTACATGCATTAGACAAGAAAGGTGGCATCACTGCACGCAAGGTAGGAATGGCGATTGTTTATAGCATGCACCGCACCTGACAGTGAAGATGCTTTTCTAAGCTTCCGCCATGTCTCTCTATTCATTGTCCACAGAGGTGGTCCAAATTCATAAAGAATTAGCGAGATGTGGATAAATGTGTTGGAAGTAAGCAATGTTGTGTGCCAAAGGATGAAGTCAATCGGAAAGGTGATCCCATGAAACATGGTCTTAAAGGCTGTGCTGTAGCATGCCACAGGAAGAGGAAGCTGGCATTGTCCACTTGTCTCTTCTGGACCCACAGGACCCTGTACAGCAAAGAGGGCAGCACACCTGACAGTTGGGAAGGTAGACATGTGGCTGGTCTGATGATGTGTCCATCGCTACAGCAGTAACTTGTGCAGGGCTGAGGAGGCTGACACGAGGAAGCTGGTCTCAACATGTAGCAGTGTAAGAAGGGAGGGACTGGGGTTGTGAGTGTGTGTGCTAGGCTAAACCATACATGTGGAGCATGCCCACTCTTGTTTACATAAGGAGACCTTTGTTGTTTCAGCACATTCTTTATGTGCATATATATGGCTGCCTGTGATTTTCACAATACCATACCTCGCAAAATATTTGCAATCAATAATTTTCGCGGATTTCACAAATGGAGCACATTTGCGAATATTATTATCGTTTGCACATACACGGTATACTTGAACGTCGATGAAGCTCTTTGTTCGGTGATGCCCTCCTCTGGACAAGTCAATGGGATGATAGTACAATTCGCTCGCACTTACGTAACCATGGGGTGGTATTTACACATTTGAAGATGGAAACAGTACGGTGATTGTTCGCAGTTGTAATCGCCTTTCCCCAGCTAAAGTGTACTAGCAATGAACATGACAGCAAACAAAAATAGCAGTCACGCGCGCGCGTAGCCAGGTGGTAGCTATGTCTACGCCATTACTATTAAAGCTAGCTCTTGACACTTGACACTCATCCCTTTTACTTTGAATCTAACTTCAAGTACTACATATAGCTTGTATGCTGTGCTTTCCCTTATAATAGTAGTAAATTAAAGCTAGCTGTGCCGGACCTTCTTTGGAGAAACGCGCTGCTCCTGTAAGATCTTTGCTGAATACTTCCAGGTATCCGCTAAAGACGTGCTATAGACACACGACGGCGTATAATACTGAGAGGGATTCATCGACCGGCAAAGATCCAACGAGCCACACAAACAGAAGCCATGTTATAGTATTATGCAATGTATCAGGCTGCCTTCGCGAATATTTTTGTTGCGAATATTTCTGTCCCCCCCCCCAGTTGTGCCTCTAACTGCACCTTCCGCTTCTTCCTCAGACTTTCCCTCTAGACCCATGGACATCAATGTACGTTTTGTGCTACTTCACATTGCTCAATATCGCTGTGATATTGCAATCTACCAGTGTAGGTAGCATTGACACATTAGCCACACAGAACCAAACTAGAAAGGTGGTAGTATGTGGAAGTGGTACTATCTG